>CM056053.1:240021144-240476449 GCA_029574335.1 Rana kukunoris
GGTTACCAAAAAACATATTAGTATTAGTGGTATAATAACTTACCCTTAATTTTTTTAAAAAACTTGTGGTGTCCTTTAAATATGCCTGTGTGGTGATCACACTGCTTTGTAAGAAGTGGTCCAAATATTGGCCTACCCTTGATGTCACAGATTCAATACCGTTTACTATTGGTCTGGGAGGTGGTAGCAATGGATGCTTATGCATTTTGGGCACTGTATAAATAGTTGGAATTCTACTGAAACTAGGGCATAGAAACTGTTTTTCTTTCTTGGTCAGAACTCTCATGTAATATCCATAGTCTATGAGGTTCTTTAGATCTGTTCTATATCGTTTAGTGGGGTCACCATTCAGCTGTAGATACGTGTTTTCATCATTGAGCATCTCCTGAATCTGGGTGTGGTAAAAGACTTTGTCCATCACCACCACCACCCTCCTCCCTATCCGCAGGTCTCACTACTATATCCTTGCGGTTTTCTAATGCTCGAATGCCTTCTTTTATATGTTTGGGGTTAAGGCTTTTTTTCATCTGCAGGGTGTCCAGATCTCTCAAGACCAGTTGTTTAAAGACTTCAACCTGATGGTTAGACGTTTGGGGTGGGTTAAACAAAGATCGATTTTTCAGACCACTGTTAACACCCACTACTTCTGAATATTTATGACTAGTTGTCCCAAAGCTGTTAGTGAGGAAATATCTTTTAATGTTGATTTTCCTTATATATTTGTGTAGATCGATATACACTTCAAATTTATTTAATACTTTAGTTGAGGAACATTTAAGTCCTGCATTAAGGATATTATTTTCCTTTTGGGTGAGAGTGGCTGATGATAGGTTATATATGCCACCTAATCTGCATGTCTTGGCCTCTTTTTGTTTGACACGTTGCCCTGCTCGGCATCCTCTACGTGTGGTGGCCTGTAATGTCTGATTGGGCTGTATGTGGTTTCCCCTGTTGGGGGGTTCCACCAATCTTGGCTGTGATTGGTATTGGAATACTGTTGTGGTCGTCCCCTCCAGGGTCGGTTGCCTCGCGATCGTCCTCTGGGGTGACCTCTCATCCCCCTCCCTAAAAAAGGAGTTGGATGTGGTGATTCTGTGCGATACGTGTTATCTGTAGGGCCTTGCCCTGACAATGCTTCATATCTATTGTCAGTGGTTATTGGATAATGAGTGGGATAATTCGCATTATAACCTGGTCTAATTGGTCCATTGTTACCTCCTCTACCCTGATTCCTGTTATTTCCTCTCCCACGCTGTGGTTGGGAATTTGGCTGAGCTCTCACATCTTGCCTTTGTTCAGTAATCTGTATGGTAGGGGGTCTCCTATTATTAGTGCTTTCCTGATTGGGTGTTGGATTTACTTGTGATTGCTGAGGTGTGGCACCACTTTTTCCCAGCTGCCACAAGTAAACCGTGTTTTTCCTGAAATCAGTTACATCCCTTCTGAATTTCTTGATTTTTTTCTTTTGAGTTTCTTTATCTGTCTTTTCCAACTTCTTTTTTATTTCATTATCAAAGTTGATGACAGTCTGAGTTCCCTTAATGGGGTCTAATTTGGTTTTCAAATCGGCTATTGTTTTCTCCAAGAGTGCCATTTTCATTCTCTTTCGCTTGAGTACCAATTGTTGTAATTTCATACCAACACCATTAAAGAAATCTAGCCATTCAGTTTGGGATTCTTTATCCTCAAGCCCATCCTGCGGAGTTACCTCCCATCTCAGGCTGCGCATTATGATATTTTCTTGTAAATACCGTTCAAATGTGGAAATATCCCACCAAGTGCGCACTTGTTTCTCAAGTGCGCTCCCAATGCATTTAATAACACATTATGATCTTCATTGGTCTCCCAATCTCCTTCATTCGAGAAGACTTGATCCAAATTCAATTGTCTATTGGTCAAGAAATTAATGGAGTCCATGTTCGCTATAGGTAATGATAGTAAAGTATAGAAAAGATATACCAGGATATATCCTAAGATAGAGGCTGGTCCTAGCGCTCAATGGACAAATTATATAAATATATATGCAGAAAAAGCGGCTATTATAATGAGAAAAAATGTATGAAAGAAATATGTCTCTATGAGGCATTAACAGCGCTATATGAATTTATATCAATTGAACTCAAAAGTTTCAAAATCTGCTTTTGTGAGGTGCAAAAAAACAATCAGGATCTCCTATCCTGAAAATAGTAGCTAGCCTCAAATACTAAGGACAATGTAACAACAGCTATTATACACTAAAAACAAAAGATGAAAAACAATCTTGAGTGTATATGATACGCATATTTTCAGGATAGGAGATCCTGATTGTTTTTTTGCACCTCACAAAAGCAGATTTTGAACTTTTGAGTTCAATTGATATAAATTCATATAGCGCTGTTAATGCCTCATAGAGACATATTTCTTTCATACATTTTTTCTCATTATAATAGCCGCTTTTTCTGCATATATATTTATATAATTTGTCCATTGAGCGCTAGGACCAGCCTCTATCTTAGGATATATCCTGGTATATCTTTTCTATACTTTACTATCATTACCTATAGCGAACATGGACTCCATTAATTTCTTGACCAATAGACAATTGAATTTGGATCAAGTCTTCTCGAATGAAGGAGATTGGGAGACCAATGAAGATCATAATGTGTTATTAAATGCATTGGGGAGCGCACTTGAGAAACAAGTGCGCACTTGGTGGGATATTTCCACATTTGAACGGTATTTACAAGAAAATATCATAATGCGCAGCCTGAGATGGGAGGTAACTCCGCAGGATGGGCTTGAGGATAAAGAATCCCAAACTGAATGGCTAGATTTCTTTAATGGTGTTGGTATGAAATTACAACAATTGGTACTCAAGCGAAAGAGAATGAAAATGGCACTCTTGGAGAAAACAATAGCCGATTTGAAAACCAAATTAGACCCCATTAAGGGAACTCAGACTGTCATCAACTTTGATAATGAAATAAAAAAGAAGTTGGAAAAGACAGATAAAGAAACTCAAAAGAAAAAAATCAAGAAATTCAGAAGGGATGTAACTGATTTCAGGAAAAACACGGTTTACTTGTGGCAGCTGGGAAAAAGTGGTGCCACACCTCAGCAATCACAAGTAAATCCAACACCCAATCAGGAAAGCACTAATAATAGGAGACCCCCTACCATACAGATTACTGAACAAAGGCAAGATGTGAGAGCTCAGCCAAATTCCCAACCACAGCGTGGGAGAGGAAATAACAGGAATCAGGGTAGAGGAGGTAACAATGGACCAATTAGACCAGGTTATAATGCGAATTATCCCACTCATTATCCAATAACCACTGACAATAGATATGAAGCAATTGTTCAGGGCAAGGCCCTACAGATTAACAATATCGCAACAGATTCTCCACAATCCAATCTACTTATTTTTGGCGAGGGCCGTTGATATGATGGTCACCCAGAGGGCCGATCGCAGACGAGCAGAATCCCCGCAACCCTGGCTGGCGGGGACTGGACCACAACAGATTCCAATACCAATCACAGCCAAGATTGGTGTGGAAACCCCCATACAGGGGAAACCACATACAGCCCAATCAGACATACAGGGCCACCACACGTAGAGGGATGCCGAGCAGGGCAACGTGTCAAACAAAAGAGGCCAAGACCTGCAGATTAGGTGGGATATATAACCTATCATCAGACCACTCTCAACCAAAAGGAATTAATTATCCTTAATGAAGACTTAAATGTTCCCTCAACTAAGTTTAAAATGTATAAATTTGAAGCTGTTTATATTACGATCTACACAAATATTATAGGAAAATCAACATTAAAAGATATTTCATCAATAACAGCTTTGGGAAAACTAGTCATAAAATATTCAAGAAGTAGTGGGTTTTAACAGTGGTCTGAAAAATCGATCTTTGTTTAACCCACCCCAAACGTCTAACCATCAGGTTGAAGTCTTTAAACAAGGGGTCTTGGAGAGATTGGACACCTGCAGATGAAAAAAAAGCCTTAACCCCAACATATAAACAAGAAGGATTCGAGCATTAGAAAACGCAAGGATATAGTCATAGTGAGGACCTGCGGGGATAAGGGAGGAGGGGGAGGTGGTGATGGACTCAAAAGTCTTTTACCACACCCAGATTCAGGAGATGCTCAATGATGAAAACACGTATCTACAGCTGAATGGTGACCCACTAAACGATATAGAACAGATCTTAAAGAACCTCATAGACTATGGATATTAATTGAGAGTTTGACCAAGAAAGAAAAACAGTTTCATATGCCTAGTTTCAGTAGAATTCCAACTATTTATTACAGTGCCCAAAAATGCATAATGCATCCATTGCTATACAACCTCCCAGACCAATAGTATAAACGGTATTGAATCTGTGACATCAAGGGTAGGCCAATATTTGGACCACTTCTTACAAAGCAGTGGTGATCACCACACAGGCATATTTAAAGGACACCACAAGTTTTTTAAAAAAATTAAGGGAAGTTATTATACCACCTAATACTAATATGTTTTTGGTAACAGCTGATGTTGCATCACTGTATACTAACATACACCACGATGATGCGATTTTGGCACTTAATTGGGCACTAAGTAAGAGGGAAGAACTGCCCTATATACAGAAGAAATTCTAAAAATGGCATTGGAATTCTGTCTCACCCATAATTACTTTTGGTATGGGGGTAATTTTTTCAGTCAAAAAGTTGGCGTGGCGATGGGTGCCAAGTTTGCACCCAGCCTTGCCAACTTATTTATGAGTGAATGGGAAGACAAGTGGATCTTTAAAGACAGGCGCAAGGAACTGGTATTTTACCAGCGATATATTGACGATCTGTTTATTATTTGGGAAGGTTCAGAGGAATCACTGCAACTATATGCTGACAAATTAAATTCCAATAAAAATAACATTAAATTGGAATTTAAATGGGACCAGCAGGAAATCAATTATTTAGATGTTACAGTAATGAGGGGACCCAATTACTATCATACAAAAGCATATTTTAAGGCGTCAGATAGGAACAGCTACATTCCTATCCAAAGTGGCCATCACCCACGATGGCTACGTAACATTCCAAAAGGGCAGTTTTATGCGTATCAGACGCAATTGCACCAATGACACAGATTATCTGAACCAGGCCAGTGTCATTAGAGAAAGATTCATAGAAAAGGGGCTACAAGAAACCCGAATTGAACTCACTTATTGAAACAATAGGAACCTCCACACAAGAACAATTATTGGAACCAAGAATACGACCCTGTGAACAACCAACATGAATGGGGGTTCATATCTGAGTATAATGAGCAATACAAGGATATTGAAACTATAATTAAGAAACATTGGGGCATATTATTAATGGATAAGGTTTTAAATCAACAGTTACCATCAACCCCCCCATTTATATACAGAAAATGTCCATCATTTGGAGATCAAATAGTGAAAAGAGTGTTGGACCCCCCAAAGAAATTAAAGATGTTCTGGGAAAGATCTGGGTTCACAGCGTGTAGACGCTGTAAAGCTTGCCGCCAGGTCTCCACTCATCTGAGAGGCCTCACTCAATTTACCTCGACAGCTAATGGCAAGAACTTTCCCATCAAAGAATGCATAACATGCATGTCGACCCATGTGGTTTACGCCCTTGAATGCCCTTGTGGGCTAATGTATATAGGACGGACAAAAGAAAACTGTCTAAAAGAGTAGGAGAACACATATACAACATTACCACAGGGTATGAAGATCATAGCGTCTCTTTACATTTTTTAGAAAAACATGATAAGAACCCCATAGGACTAAAGTTCTGGGGGATAGATAAAATAGACCCCAATTGGAGAGGAAGTAATAGGGTAAGAGAAATATCCAAGAGAGAAACTGAATGGATATTCCTCACCAATACTCTTAGTCCGAATGGCCTCAACATTGATTTAGATATAAATTGCTTTATAAGCAACCATTAATAATATGTACATCATTGACTATACGGGGAGGCTGTACCTAATTTCCAAACCATTGAACATATTTAATTTAGCATTAGGCCATACTGATGCTATATCATATATATTAACGTATGAGGGGACCATTAAAGGACATCCTTACTCCCATTTTCATTGTTATCTATGGTATTCTATTCTATCTTTATTCTATTCATTTTTATTTATTTACATTTATTTTTATTATTAGTAATTTTTTCAGTCCAATAATGACCATGCATCTATCCCTATTGGACACATAGAATTAAGGTAGATCAAAGGTCATATTTATGGTAAATCTGAGTATAATATGAGTAAGGGTGTATGTCACATTTTTTACAGTATAATATACAGGTAAAATATTGTATGAAAATTATAGTGTATTTTACATGTTGAAATATCATGGTGTATCTTATTTGTTGAATTTTAAGGATGTATTTATGTGTATGTCAATTTATTATTATTATTTTTATCTTTTTTCCTGGTATAAGTAACTGTGTTACATTTACCGTTTTAGTGGTAACAATTATACACTGCTGATGAAACGTATTAATATTAATCCACATCTGGGTATGAATAGCACTGGTATTACCACCTGTAATAAGTGATAGCCAGGTATAAACATCGTTGGGATTATATATTGTGTATATTAAGAGATATAGCTGCTGTCAGTCTGAGTCTTTAATCCATAGTCCTCTGTTTGTGTCAGCAGCGAGGAATTCAAAGTAGTGTGTGTAGTGAGCCGCGCGAGCAGACAATAAACTTCCGGGAGCTGTACCTGGTAGATCCATAATGTAGAGTAGCGCACAGGGTAATCATATTGTCCTGCGCTACGACAATATGGAGGACGCTCCAGGCTATGACAGACAGCAGACTTGTATCACAGAGGAGGGGCGACCCGGACACTTTAAATCCTATTGGCAGCAGGGCGGGATTTCAGGCAGAGAGGAGTGTAATTCCCTCCCCTCTGCAAGCTGCTGACAATGGGAGATGGGAGGAGCCGAATGGCCAGTACCCACCTATAAATACGATTAGTCGTGTTGTGTAGCCACGCCCTCTGAAGACGTGAGCCAATCACGAAACGCGTCAGGGCGTGGCTACACGACGTATCGTACAGACGGAGCAAGTTACACCCGGGACACATCAGCTGGAGACGGAGCGGAGACGCCAGGCTAGCAGAGTGAGCAGTAACATTGCAACCGATGTGCACAATTTTGTTTTTATTTCTGTAAGCACAATTTTAAATAGGGTTTGTTTATACAATAAAGACAGTATTACGCTATGTCCTCTCTCCCTATGTTTTTGTCCACATGATTGCTCTTGCTGCAAACACGCACTTAACCCCATCCATACTTTTTGGAGGAGAAATATTGCTGCTGGGCTGGGCTGAACTCCACAGGAGGGAGATCCCAATATCTAAAGGCGATTAACACCATGTCTATCTGGTGAGTACAAAACCGAGAGGGGGACTACAAGTGAAGGAAAGCCTGGATTTGTGTGTTTTTTCAACCAAATTTCAAGTTTATTTCCCACAAAGAACATTTTAGATCAACAGACTATGTGCTATGTTTTTTATTTCTACTTATATTTGTTTTTTTTAAAAAAAGAAGTACCCTATTGACATATGCGTATCATATACACTCAAGATTGTTTTTCATCTTTTGTTTTTAGTGTATAATAGCTGTTGTTACATTGTCCTTAGTATTTGAGGCTAGCTACTATTTTCAGGATAGGAGATCCTGATTGTTTTTTTGCACCTCACAAAAGCAGATTTTGAACTTTTGAGTTCAATTGATATAAATTCATATAGCGCTGTTAATGCCTCATAGAGACATATTTCTTTCATACATTTTTTCTCATTATAATAGCCGCTTTTTCTGCATATATATTTATATAATTTGTCCATTGAGCGCTAGGACCAGCCTCTATCTTAGGATATATCCTGGTATATCTTTTCTATATATATATATATATATATATATATATATATATATATATAAGAGAGAAATAGAGATATTTATATAGATAAAACTATAGATATAGATAAAACTCTGCGGCTCTTAGCGTACCTTTTAGGCTGACCAACACAAGTACGCTAAGAGCCGCAGAGTTTTATTTTATTTGATGCCTGTTTTACCTGTCTGTTTGTAAGTGCCATACAATAAATTGTATATTGGTTTTACCTACGGGCTTCACTATTGCCATCTCCTTTCTGCATTTTATGACCATATATCTGCTGATGAACGCAATGTATGCTTTTGGACCTTCATGACATTCGAGATGTCATTCCATCATTAATGCTGCCTGTGGATAGCCGTTCTCACCTGCACAGGCTGTTGGAAGGGCGATCACCATTAACCTGCAAGTTATTTGATCACATGCCCATAACGTTATTGCTCTGGTAAGCAGTTTGTTTGCACGGTGGTGTGGTGTGTCTTTTCTCAAGTTTGCACACTGGAACTTCGGTGGAGGTCCTATATCTTCAATTGTTGATGAACGTACACTTTTGAGGACTTTATATACACACTGTTTATTTGGACTCATTTGCCATTTGATTTTTAGCGCTGCACATTGGATTACATTAATTATTAATGGCACCCCAAAAGCAAATGTACATTTTGTTGAGTACATAGGACAGCCAGTTTAAATCAACTGAAATCAATGAGATGCCCTATGCTTGTTTCAGGAAAAACACACTAAAAAACTTGCACTTCCACTATGCTGTCACTGGGGCCTGGAAGTGAAATTGGTGTGTATACACCAGGGATAAGCAATTAGCGGACCTCCAGCTGTTGCAAAACTACAAGTCCCATTATGCCTTTGCCTCTGGGTGTCATGATTGTGGCCAAGGATAAGCTTTGGCGTGTTCGCATGGAACACGTGCAGAGCCCGCCAGGAAGTGTGCACGGCGCTGCGCTAATTACAGCCGGGGGAGACATTGTCCCGATCTCTGCAGCCGAGCATCGGGAAATGTCTCCCTGGCTGTGATTAGCGCAGCGCCGTGCACACTTCCTGGCGGGCTCTGCACGTGTTCCATGCTAACACGCCGAAGCTCATCCTTAATTGTGGCTGTCAGAGTCTTGCTATGCCTCATGGGACTTGTAGTTCTGCAACAGCTGGAGGTCCGCTAATTGCTTATCCCTGGTATACACCATCCCCTTCCCTGAGCTGGACCTGGATTACAAGAGCATTGGCAGCTGAATGTCTTCCTCCCATGTACTTGTATAAAGCTGGCCATACACTATGCATTCTAATTGTACAATCTCTGTAAAATTTCCTTTCGATTTATTAAAACTATCTAATAGGAGAACTGGCCTGACCAATCATTTAAATTTGTATGAGATCAGGAAGGCCCTTGAACTACATAGTTGATGATAGATCTAAAGGAGGTTGTAAAATCAGATCGTACAGTGTATGGCTACCTTAAAGGAGGATGTAGGGAGGTGTGGTTCAGAGTGGTAAACATGTCCTATTCTGTCATGCAGTAAGGCATGATTCACACCTATGCATTTTTAGTGCTTTTTGCATTTTGCAGATTTGCACTACAGAACGTGTTCCATAGGAAACCATGTTAAATAGACTGTAGTGCAAAACTGCAAAATTCAAAAAGTACTAAAAATGCATAGATGTATCTGATGCTGATATATTGAGCGTATTACACCCCCAAACAACTGTTTAAGTATGGTAGAAGATCATATGACAAATGTCCCAGGTGCCAGGAGTCTGGAGATCTCATTCATATGGTATGGAGATGTCCAAAGCTGTTTCGATACTGGGAGGGAGTGCTTAATATCGTGGGCAAGATATTTGCAATAACCTTGGAGATGAAGGCCACACTATGTATACTGGGATAAAGGGAAAACCGCCGCTCCAGACGACACTCTTCAGTGGTGAGTAAAGTTCAAAAACCCAAATGAGTGCAGGCAATGCGTGGTGCAATATAAGGAAAGAAAAATGGACAGCCGCACTCCAATGGATGAAAAGACTTAAAAAGAGTGCCTGTTTATTCCAGTCAAAAAACAAAAACAGCAAAAACAGCAAACAGTGGGGTAACAAAAGCTGACGCATTTCACATCGACAACCGATGCTTAGTCATAGCTCATGACTAAGCATCGGTTGTCGATGTGAAACGTGTCAGCTTTTGTTACCCCACTGTTTGCTGTTTTTGCTGTTTTAGTTTTTTGACTGGAATAAACAGGCACTATTTTTAAGTCTTTTCATCCATTGGAGTGCGGCTGTCCATTTTTCTTTCCTTATGTATACTGGGATACAGGAAGGAATGGGAGAGGAAGAGCACCACAGTTGCAATTTTAAGATGCTTGTTCCAAGGTAGAAAAAGTATAGCAATTAGATGGCAGTCGATGACACCCCCAGCAGTTAGGGACTGAATTAGTGTAGTAAATAAGACCATCTGTAAAGAAAGAGCAGTTTATACAACAAGAGGTAACCTAAAGGAATTTGAGAGGTTGTGGAAGTCCTGATTGGAAAAAATCTGGAGAACCAATAAAAGTAGTGTACTCGATAGGAAATTTGTATATTAGATGCAACATGTCTCTCAAACTTATTAAGTGACGCAAAGTGAAGTGAAATAAATGGTCAAGAGAAATGATCTATGCATTTAAATACACTGAGACTAATTTAATATTAATAGGAGGGGGGTTGGAGAAGAGAGGGAGGGGGATAATGAGTATTGCCATGTATATGTAGCACCCTGCTCCTGATGACCAGGTGCTATGACAAATTTAGAGGGTGTCTGAGCTGGTAGTTTAGCTCAGACTTTGTTAATTGGGGCTAAATCAGCCTCTTTTCCGGCTATGACTGTGCCTGGAGGGTTTTCCCTGTGTTTGCCTGTAGGTGGCGATACCACCACAGGCCAATGTTGGAACCAAGTCAAGCTATGGTGTATTGGGTGTCTTTCCTCAGGAACAGCCCAGTGGAAGTGGTCTCCCCGCTGGGCATGCTGGGGAAGGATACTTACGAGGCAGACACCATTTTACGGGGCTTTTCGCCTCGTGGCCCTCTTGGCACGAGGTATGTGTTGTGTGATTTTTAGCCTTGGGACCCTGCCGGCCCAAGGCTGCATTTCTGCCTAGTAGGCCCAGTTACCCTGACTGGGGCCTACACCATGGAGGTGATCCTGTGCTGTCTGTCCTGTGGGAGGAAGCCACTCAATGGAGGATGCCAGGGGAGGACCTGTCCCGGAAAGGACTGAGCAGAAGGCTGGTACTTTGGGAGAGGCCTGGTAACTTATTGAAGGATGCACCGTAGCCTACAATACCTTACAGTGTGCCAGGTTGGCTAAAAAGGCTCTAGAACTGTAAGGCTGGATCTCCAGCGTACCAAATTCTGTGGCAGAGGATTCCGGAATCCCTCATATGAACTTGCAACCACCCTGTGGCAGAGACTGAGATTATTCTTGTCCGTGCATCATCCCGGCTGCTAGGCCAGGTGAGAGGGGCCTATCCGGGTGAGCAATACCCACTCGAGAGAAAGTGGTGAGTGTGACTTTGAAGTTTAGCAATTCCCCAGTGATCTACCTTGTGCGCCTGAACCTTCCCCTGATCCTTCATTCCCTCTACTTCTACAAGTTGTTTGAAAATAAAAGAAAAATAAGCTATAACTTGTGGACATTGAACTTTTTTCAGACTCTCAACCCCTAGACGACGAGGAACGAGGTAACGTGGAAGGCTCAAAACTAACCAGCAGCTCCTACAGTGGTAGTGCTACATATACAATATTGGAACTAGGAAAGGTAATCAGAAGAAACATGTTTTTCTTCGCCCTTTTATTTTTCTAACGTTTCCTTTTCTTGTTCTCGTTTTGCTATGTCCCCCCCCCCACTTTGTTGCACTTATTGGCCCAGATCCACATACGTTGGCCGCCCGTGCGGCGTGCCCCATTTACACTACGCCGCTGTAAGCGGCGTTTTCCTTATCCTCAAAAAAATGCCGCTGTAACTTACGACGGCGTAGCGTAAATGGGCCTGTGTTCGCGGGTGTAATTCAAATTTACTAGGGGTGGCGTGTTTTATTATAATTATGAATGACCGTCGCAAACAACGCTTTTTTTACACTGCGCATGCGCTGGCTGTGGACGTATCCTAGTGCGCATGTGTGAAATCACGTTGCAAATAGTCAATGAAAACGACGTGTACGTAACTTACGCAATTCCCTATTTGCAAACGGGCTGCGCAAACGACGTGAACGATGAAAAAATCGACGCTGGGCCGACGTCTATACTTAACATTGCGTACACCTCCATATAGCAGAGGTAGCTTTTCGCTGGAGATACACTTACGCAAATGACGTACGTTTGTGAATTAGCGTAACTCGCTAATTTGCATATTCTACGCGGAAATCTGACGGGAGCGCCCCTAGCGTCCAGCGTAAGACTACAACTAAGATAGGACGGTGTAATATACTTACGCCAGTCGTCTCTTAGCGTTATTCCGGCTACAAAACAATGATACGCCGGCGGGAAATTAGAATTATGCCGGTGTATCTGTAGATACACCGGCGTAATTCTTTGTGGATCTGGCCCATTGACTTTATGATGAAGGTAATGGCTATTTTGCTACTGAATTTTTAATGTTTGAAAGAAAAATGAATAAGGAATGAAATAAAAAGAAAAATGCATAGATGAGAACCAGGGGTAAGGCAATGCATTATGGAATATGACATTTTCTGGAAGGTGACATAATCGAAAGCATTTTTTTTTAGATTTTGAACTGGGATGTGAAAATTCAACACTTACATGGATGAGGTAAGCACATTGGTATGGTTCAGGCATAAAGGACATTAGAAAAGGCTTCTATTTATTGTGAAAAGTGAAATTCTTCCTGAAAAGGTGAACTTAGGGGTTCATTTACTAAAACTAAATAGTGCAAAATCTGGTACAGCTCTACAATCAGCTTCCATTTTTTTTTTGTCAAAGCTGTAGTTAGAAGCTGATTGGCTACCATACACAGCTGCATCAGATTTAGTGCTCTACAGTTTTTAGCAAATCAACCCCTTAGACCTCTTTCACACTGGGGTGGATTGCAGGCGCTATTGCGCTAAAAATAGCACCTGCAAACCAACCTGAAACAGTGGCTGCTGTTTCTCCAGTGTGAAAGCCCAAGAGCTTTTACACTGGAGAGGTGCGCTAGCAGGACCGCTCCAAAAGTCCTGCTAGCTGCATTTTTTGGAGCGATGTGTTTACCGCTCCTCTACCGTTTCTTCCCATTGAAAGCAATGGGAAGTGATGGCTATACTGCTGGCAATGCGCCTCTGCATTGTGGGTGGTATTAACCCTTTTTCGGCCGCTAGCGGGGGTAAAAACCGTTGAATACCACTGCAATTACGATGGCAAAAAGCGCAGCTAAAAAAAAACGGCGCTTTACTGCCACCACACCTCCCGACGTAGTGTGAAAGGGGCCTTAGTCTTCAATGTTGCTGTAAATAATTTAATATATATATATCCTATAACCAGATAGTCATTGTTGTTGCTGAAAAAATATTTTATATATATATATATATAAATATATATATATATATATATATATATATATACACAGTTTATGTATATACTATTCCATAATATACGCCCCATTTATGCTCAGCACACAGGCAGCATTTATTTTTTTCATTCTGGCATAAGAATGTTTTAATAAGTAGTAAAATATAAATGCTTTGCTTATTTTGCATATCCTGTATGGATGTGGAACTGCCGACTTTATTGATCAATTAAAAAATATACACAAGGGAAAATAGTTTTTGCTTCTGTATTTTTTTTCAAAATTTGAAACCCAGTTTTATATATGAAAATGGCACTTGCTTCTACAGTAAAAGTGAACAGCTTGCTGAGTTCCAAGTATGAATTTATTGTTTTTCTTGTGGTTATGCTTCAAGTTGATTTGTAAATAAAACAGTTTTTGTATTAAACTATGTTGTTCTTTCAGATTCCTTTTCTCCATAGAGTTCTGCTAGTTTTTTAAACTCTGGTCCCCAGTCATCCAGATAAGTATAATCCTGGTCAGAGGGTGTCCCTAATGAATCTAGAGAGCTGATAGATCCTTCTTCAGACCTTTGGCCCTCGTAAGCATATGTCTGTAAAGAGTCATATGGAGGAACACTTGGGTCGCGATCTGCCTCAGCCAGCTTTTGATTGAGAAATTCCTGAACATTGATTGTTTCAATATCAGACTGATCTTGGTGTCTTGGAGTACACATTACTTCTGGCCTTACATCCCTTCTGTATTTTAAATCCTCTGCAGCTGATGGGTTGCGAAGTGCTGAAATGTCAAAAGCCTCTGTGTCTTCTTCTCCACCACCTTCATCATCATATGTAACCACATTTTCACGGACATCTTCTTCAGCAATGATTAAAGGTTCTTTTTTTCCTCTTCGTAGTGTTATAAAGAGAACCACAATGGCTAAAAAAAATAAGGTAAAAAGGTATGTTAAATACATACTTTGAACTTGTTTGCTATGTTCTACATTTTGACACATATTGTTAAAAGAAATAATAATTGGAAGGTAAAACTAACAAGATAAACTGCTTATGAGTGTCCGAATTAGTGTTTTTTTAAGATAATTAGTTACTTTGAATATAGCCGCTAAAAACTAACCCAGGGGTAGGCAACCTCGGCCCTTGAAACTACAAATCCCACAAAACATAGTAAGACCCTGACAATCACAGGCATGCTTCCTAGAGGCAGAGGCATGATGGGATTTGTAGTTTCACCACAGTTGTAGTGACGAGGTTGCCTACCCCTGAACTAACCTTTGCTGTGTCTGCACTATCTTATGTCTTGTACACACGATCAGAATTTTAAATGAAAAAAGTCTGACGTAACTTTTTTATCGGATATTCCGTGTGTGGGCCCCATCAGACTTTTTTCCAATCGTCTGTGTGGAACTCTGATGGAGAAAAAAAATACGCATGCTCGGAAGCATTGAACTTAATTTTTCTCGGATCGTCGTAGTGTTTTATGTCACCGCGTTTTGGACGGTCGGAATTTGGTCTGACAAATTTCATCGGATGTGTGAACAAGGCATAACAGCTCTTCTCTTTTGTCCCTGTGTAAGCTTTGTGTTGGAGTTTACACAGGATAAACAACCTGCTACCCTCCCTGATGTAACAGTGTACCATATTGGCAATTTTCTGCTCATGCCCAAGCACTGCATCCTGGGGGGTGTAGAAGATACTTCTTCACACCCAGAATCATCAAATATCTCCAAGGCCTCTAACAGAGTAACTAAATCCTTATATCTTGCATACACATATAGAATATTTAACACAGGTAGTTTCAGAAATCCTTTAAATGTATTCATTCATAATATGCAGGAAAACTTTTCCTTTCTGTCTCTCCAAGCCTTGCTTTAAACATATTATCTTTTGAACTTACTTTAATCCCTTTCTCACCCAGGACCAGCATCCATCTAACTAGACCTTTATGCTCAGGTTGAGATATTCCTGATAATGTGACCACTCTGATTACTCTCACTGGTTCGTGATCATTACTAGAGACCAGGACCTGTCTTTGGCAGCTCAGTCTCTTTGCCATAAGAAGCAGTGGAGGCATTCTCAGCATGGAAACCTAGGCCATCCATAAATGCATATGAGCAGTATGTGGGTATTAAAGCCCAGACTCCTTGCTGCTGCACATATGACAAGTTGTAACTCCTATCTCAAAAGCACACTTATGTACACATGATCGGAATCTCCAATGGGGTAAAACCCGATGGAATTTTCCGTCGAAATTCCATTCAAGCTGTCTTGCATACACACTGTAAGGCTGCGTACACACGATCAAACATGTCCACTGAAACTGGTCCGCAGACCAGTTTCAGCGGACATGTTCGATCGTGTGTACGGCCTATCGGACCATTTTCCAGCGGACAAAAGTTTCCAAACATGCTTAGAAACCTGTCCGCTGGAAACCTGTCCGTCGGACATGTTCGATGGTTAGTACACAAAATCATTGGACCAATATTCCGCGCATGCTCAGAATCAAGTCAACGCATGCTTGGAAGCATTGAACTTTGTTTTTTCATCACATCATTGTGTTATACGTCACCGCGTTCTGGTCAGAGGGGATTTTGGTCCGATTGTGTGTACGCACATCAGGCCAACAGACCACTTCAGCCTAGTCCGATGAAAACGGTCCATCGGACATCTTACATCGGACATGTCTGATCGTGTCTACGCGGCCTTAGACCAAATCCCGACCGTCCAAAACGCAGTGACGTAAAACACTAGGATGAGCTGAGAAAAATGAAGTTCAATGCCTCCGAGCATGCATCGACTTGATTCTGATTTTTTTTTCCGTCGGAGTTCCACACGGATGATCGGAATTTCCGATAGGAGTTTTTTACATCGGAAAAAAATAAAACATGTTCTTTTTCTAAGCCCCCGATGGAAAAAAGTCCAATGGGGCCCACACACAGTCGGAATATCCAATGTAAAAATTCCGTTGGACTTAATTCTGATTGTGTGTACAAGGCATTATTCTTTAAAATCTGTAAATATGTTTGTTAACAATAAATTGAGTTCCCTGTTGTGAACATATATGACACAATGTAAAATACTGTAACTGTGTAAATCTTCGTGTCTTTAGTGTTTGCCGTTTAATCCTAAAAAGCAGCATGGGAGAGACAGAATCACTTGTTGTCAAAACATACCACACATTTCCAATGCAGTTTTCATGTACTTTACCATTATCCAAGACAAAGATTGTTTGTTTATAAAAATGCTGTGTTTTTTGTGGAATTATTAGAGCCCATTCACACAGGGGCAACACAACTTCTAGCACGACTTTGGGAGGCAACTTGGACATGACTTAAGTATGAATCGTCAGGCAACTTACAAGGCAACTTCAAGTTGCCTCCAGGACAGGAGGCTTTCCAGTGGCCAATCAAACAACAATTAGCTCTGTGGGAGGGAGGGGGAGGGAGGGGTTTGTCTGAGAAATGTATGTTCTCTTTCTGTATTGTTGCTTCAGTTAAGACAGTGATCCGACTTCTGAGGTGACTTCCATTGAAATCAATGGGTACAAGTTGCCTACAAGTTGACTAGAAGTTGGATTGAAGTAGTACAGGAACCTTTTCTGAAGTTGGAGCGACTTAAGTAGTGTGTATTAAGACAGCTCTCATTCACTTCCATTAATTTTCTCAACCGGGCAACTTGGGGTGACTTTAAGTCGGATCCCAGGTCACCCCAGTGTGAACCGGCTCTTATTTATATATTTTTTAAATAGGAAAATTCATGCTAGCTTATTGCCTCCACTACTAATTAGAGTGAAAATATGAAAAACTGAGCTTAGCAACATTGTAGAAAGTACAACATTTAAAGAGGATGTTCTAAACATAAAAACTTCTTAAAATTGAACATTTGTCTGCTTTCTTCTATATCTACTCTATATACTTCTGAATCTGAACGAATTGCCTATTACATAGTAAGGTACAGCTATTTAGGATAGTGAGTACACCCATTTATTAGCACAGAACATGTTTATTGTGAGCTTCCTAAATTCTGCTGAAATGATCTGCATCCACCCATAGATAATGTAATAGCTTTTGCAGTGGCAATTGACAAACGGGAATGGAGAAGTAGAATATTATAGCCAGCATTTCTTGAGAAATGTATGTTTGATGATATGTTTGCCATATACTGCAATTTGGTTTTAACTTAGGCTGCAGCACTAATATTTGATTTTCTGCTTTGCATGATGGGTACATTTTAAAGCGACTATAATAGTTGGCTCAATATTACACCTGAGAGAACATTACTGATATAACATTTTGTTTGCAGAAAATTCTCAGATATACAAGAATTGCAAATGTAAAAAAGCCAGGTTTATAAATCTGTTTTTATTCCATTAAAACTATTGCTGTAAATATATATTATCCTTTACAAAACATAACCAATAGACTGAGTGTCACTGTTATCCAGATGTTGCAATTTAATTAACAAGTCTGCACACTCTATTTAAGATTTTTTATTTTTTTGGACCATATGGCAGTATGTTTATTTTCCAAATCGTATCATCTCAAAGACAAATAATGCTAACTAAACAAAGACCAAGTTAGGTAATCAATGCCATTATAACTTACCAAGCAGAATGACAACACAGAGCAAAATTGCAATTAAGGCTCCAGTGCTAAGTCCAGCAGATGAGAGAAAGGCTTCAGCATGGCAAGTTCGCACTCGGCCATCTCTTTCACATGCACATACTCTAATTGTCAACATGCTGGTGCTACTTAAAGGCGGGGTTCCACCATCAGCAACAACAACAGGAAAATAATATAGGTCCTGTGATGTTCTACTAAACCTTCGCCGCCTCGCTACAATGCTTGCTGTGTTATCTAAAAAATTAAGAGAGAAAAGATAATAATATAATTTCCATTAAAATATTTTTTGCTTGTATGATGTTAGTAATTCACACACCCCTAATAAATATGCATGTAGAAAACAATAATTTGTAAAAAGTAGCTTCCAATCAAACATGTTTTAGTTTCCATGATTGCCAGTTAGTTGACATGCATCCCAACTTCAACTTCTGGCAACAAAAAAGAGTACAACCCTAAGTGAAATAGTCCAAATTGGGCCCAAAGTGTCAATATTTTGTGTGGCCACCATTATTTTCCAGCACTGCCTTAACCCTCTTGGCCATGGAGTTTACCAAAGCTTCACAAGTTGCACTGGAGTCCTTTTCCACTCCTCCATGATGAAATCACGTAGCTGCTGGATGTTAGAGACCTTACACACCTCCGCCTTCCATTTGAGGATTCCCCGCAGATGTTAAATTGGGTTTAGGTCTGGAGACATGCTTGGCCAGTGCATCGCCTTTACCCTCAGCTTCTGTAACAAGGCAGTGGTCATCTTAGAGGTGTGTTTGAGGTTGTTATCATGTTGGAATACTGTCTCCAAAAAGGAGGAGATCATGCTCTGCTTCAGTATGTCACTGTACATGTTGGCATTCATGGTTCCCTCAATGAACTTTAGCTCCCCGGTGTTGGTGGCACTCATGTAGCCCCAGACCATGACACTCCCATCACCATGCTTGACTGTAGGCAAGACACAGTTGTCTTTGTACTCCTCATCTGGTTGTCGCCACACATGCTTGACACCATCTGAACCAAATAAGTTTATCATGGTCCCCTCAGACCACAGAATATGGTTTCAGTAATCCATGTCCTTAGTCTGTTTGTCTTTAGCAAACTGATTGTGGGCTTTCTTGTGCATCATCTTTGAAAAAGGCTTCCTTTTGGGACAACAGCCATGCAGACCAATTTGATGCAGTGTGCAGTGTATGGTCTAAGCACTGACAGGCTGACCCCCCACCCCTTTAACCTCTGCAGCAAAGCTGGCAGCACTCATATGTTTATTTCCCAAGGACAACCTCTGGATATGACGCTGAACATGTGCACTCAATTTCTTTGGTCGACCATGGCAAGGCCTGTTCTAAGTGGAACCTATCCTGTTAAACTCCTGTAAGTTCTTGGCCACCATGCTGCAGCTCAGTTTTAGGGACTTGGCAATCTTCTTATAGCCTATGCCATCTTTATGTAGAACAACAATTCATTTTTTCAGATCCTCAGATAGTGCTTTGCCATTAGATGCCATGTAGAACTTCCAGTGACCAGTTTGAGAGAGTGAGAGTGCTAACACCAAATTTAACACACCTGCTCCCCATTCACACCTGAGACCTCGTAATATTAATGAGTCACATGCCCCCGGGAGGAAAAATGGCTAATTGGGTCCATTTAGAAATTTTCAATTAGGGGTGTACTCACTTTTGTTGCCAGTGGTTTAGACATTAATGGCTGTGTGTTGAGTTATTTTGAGGGGACAGGAAATTTACACTGTTATTTAAGATGTACACGTTCTACTTTAAATTGTATCAAAGTGTACGTTTTTCAGTGTTGTCACAAGAAAAGATATAATAAAATAGTTATAAAAATGTGAGGGGTGGACTCACTTTTGTGAGATACTGTATAGTGTATATATATATATATATATATATATATATATATATATATATATATACCGTATATATATATACATATATATCATTTGAGTTCTATAGGTTTGGATAAGCAAAACCATTTCACACCTCTTCATTGTTATTTTTTGTACCACACAATGCATGATCAGTAAACATGACCACATGCAATTTAACCACTTGCTTACTGGGCACATTTAAAAAAAAAATCTCAGTTTAGACCGATAAAAAAATATGTGTATAGTGATTGGTTTGCGCAAAAGTTATAGTGGCTACAAAACAGGGGATAGAATGCTGACATTTTTTTTTATTATTATTTTTTTTCTAGTAATACAGCGATCTGCTAATTTTGTCAGGACTGCAATATTATGGCGAACACATCGGACACTTTTGAGACATTTTTGGGACCATTCACATTTATATAGCGAACAGTGCTATAAAAATGCACTAATTACTGTATAAATGTGACTGGCAGGGAAGGGGTTAACACTAGGGAGCGAGGAAGGGGTTAAATGTGTATCCTGGGAGTGATTCTTACTGTGGGGGAAGGGGACTGACTATGTACAAGGGACACTGCATCAGTCTCCTCTCCCTGACAGGATATGGAGCTCTGTGTTTAGACACAGAGCTCCACTTCCCTGCTCTAAAACTGCCGATTGGTCGTACGCTTCGGACATCACGGCCGCCAGGCACGCGCATTGGCATCGCGGTCAATAAGCTTAAACATAAAGTCTATCTTTAGCAAAATTTCATCTTGGAGCAGTAAGGCAAAAATATTATATTTTTAAAGGCTTACTTTTTAACCACTTCCATACAGGGCATTTTCACCTCCTTCCTGCCCAGACCAATTTTTTGTTGTCAGTGCTGTTGCAATTTGAATGACAATTGTGCGGTCATGCAACACCGTACCTCAAAAAAAAATCCCTACAAATAGAGCTTTCTTTTGGTGGTATTTGATCACCTCTTTGAAAGAAAAAACACAATATTTTTGACTTTTTGCTATAATAAATATCACTTTTAAAAAAATATATATCCGCTTATACCGATATGTATTCTTCTACATATTTTTGGAATAAAAAATCACAATAAGCGTATATAGATTGGTTTGCGCAAAAGTTATAGCATCTACAAATGTTGACATATTTTTGGGACCATTCACATTTATACAGCAATCAGTGCTATAATAAAATACTGATTACTCTGTAAATGTGACTATCAGGGAAGGGGTTAACACTAGGTGGCAATCAAGGAGTTAAGTATGTGTCCTAGGGAATAATTCTAGTTGTAGGGGGCAAAGACTCACAAGGGGAGGAGACCGATCAGTGTTCCTCTGTACTGGGGACACCCATCGGTCTCCCCTCCTCTAACAGGACGTGGATCTGTGTGTTTACAACCAGGAAGGCTAAGATGTCATATGGCGCCCCCCCAGAATGGGAGATCCCTCCTGCAAACGTCATATGTACATAGGCGAGATGAGAAGTGATTAAAGCTAGGAGTGTCAAAGTGTGATTTGGTAAACAAAGCCATTTCACACCCTTTATTTTTATTTATTTATTTTTACCACAAAATGCATTATCAGTGACCATGATAACAATGAAAAAATCAAAGTCAATCTTCAAGCTTAAATTGCTTCTTTTTTATTCTGGAATATTTTGTTGTCATTTGATGTTTGTTACACAGTAGGGGAAATGCACCCGAAAAACTTATATAACAACAAAATGCATCAGAAAAAATGGGAACATGCTAATCATGTGGCTTTTATATTCAAACAGCACATCATTTGATAATCTCACACAGTAATGGAGTTGTTGTGTGGCATAGTTTCAGTTTATAAACTAAATCCAAACTAACTAAACGTTGTTAATAAACATCTCCTTACCATGTGCTGGTCTTCTGATTAAGAAACTAATATTTGCAACTAGTCGGATTGACTATTCATGTAATAATGATGTCCTAATCTGCACATACACAATCAGATAATTGTCTTATCTGTCCAAAGTCATTTACAATGAACACACTTTGGTCAATGTTCTTCAAGCATAAGGAAAAATCTCCAAGCAATGTACTGCAGTTTCTAATTGCATTAGAACCCTTCTTATTGCTTGCTTATTAAAAGCGAAACTCACCTATTGGAACATGTTACATGTTCCACCTGTATTTAAGGTGGAACATGTAACATGTTCCAGTTTCTGAAACCTCTCCCCCAAACTCCCTGCTTCAGCATGACAGAGTTTCTTGTAAATCTATAGACTAGAACTAACGTCAGCCACTGCGGCTGATGGTTTGTAGTTCTGAATGGACTGCGAGGGTACTGATGAGCTCTCTTGTAGTTTATTCACAAACTTGTCAGCCCATATAAAGCCCCATGCACACTATCAGTTTTCCTGATGGTTTTCTCATCAGGTTTACCAAAACCATGTAGTGCAAGGGCCTGCCTGATTGCATACAAATTGAAACTCTTGAGGTTTGACCTCATATCAGATGGTTTTGGTAAACCTGAAGAGAAAAAACTACAGGAAAACTGATAGTGTGTATGGGGCCTTAGAGTTATGGGCTGAAAGCTGCAGGACTTGTCTGCAGTACAGGGAGTGCAGAATTATTAGGCAAATTAGTATTTTGACCACATCATCCTCTTTATGCATGTTGTCTTACTCCAAGCTGTATAGGCTCGAAAGCCTACTACCAATTAAGCATATTAGGTGATGTGCATCTCTGTAATAAGAAGGGGTGTGGTCTAATGACATCAACACCCTATATCAGGTGTGCATAATTATTGGTCAACTTCCTTTCCTTTGGCAAAAATGGGTCAAAAGAAGGACTTGACAGGCTCAGAAAAGTCAAAAATAGTGAGATATCTTGCAGAGGGATGCAGCACTCTTAAAATTGCAAAGCTTCTGAAGCGTGATCATCGAACAATCAAGCGTTTCATTCCAAATAGTCAACAGGGTCGCAAGAAGCGTGTGGAAAAACCAAGGCGCAAAATAACTGCCCATGAACTGAGAAAAGTCAAGCGTGCAGCTGCCAAGATGCCACTTGCCACCAGTTTGGCCATATTTCAGAGCTGCAACATCACTGGAGTGCCCAAAAGCACAAGGTGTGCAATACTCAGAGACATGGCCAAGGTAAGAAAGGCTGAAAGACGACCACCACTGAACAAGACACACAAGCTGAAATGTCAAGACTGGGCCAAGAAATATCTCAAGACTGATTTTTCTAAGGTTTTATGGACTGATAAAATGAGAGTGAGTAGAGCTGTGGTGGCTCAACGTGATTGGCACTGCGCTGACAAGCCATACACCTCTGCAGCCAAGGGTTCGGATCCCGGTCTCGGCTACATGTGAATTGAGTTTGGTGGTCTCAGCCCGGCTCCCGGTGGGTGTGCTATGCAAGGTACGCCTGTGCTCAGTACACCCACCCCCCCTCCACAAAAACCACCACACTTGCACGCACACGAAATTGGTTTAAAACACACGCACTTTGGCCATGCGGTCTCCTAAAATAAAGAGAGGCAAAGGACCTACTGGGTATAAAAGAAGAAAAACTAATGACATGGCCTCCTTGTTCACCTGATCTGAACCCCATTGAGAACCTGTGGTCCATCATCAAATGTGAGATTTACAAGGAGGGAAAACAGTACACCTCTCTGAACAGTGTCTGGGGGGCTGTGGTTGCTGCTGCACGCAATGTTGATGGTGAACAGATCAAAACACTGACAGAATCCATGGATGGCAGGCTGCATGAGTGTCCTTGCAAAGAAAGGTGGCTATATTGGTCACTGATTTGTTTTTGTTTTGTTTTTGAATGTCAGAAATGTATATTTGTGAATGTTGAGATGTTGTATTGGTTTCACTGGTAAAAATAAATAATTGAAATGGGAATATATTTGTTTTTTGTTAAGTTGCCTAATAATTATGCACAGTAATAGTCACCTGCACACACAGATATCCCCCTAAAATAGCTAAAACTAAAAACAAACTAAAAACTACTTCCAAAAATATTCAGCTTTGATATTAATGAGTTTTTTGGGTTCATTGAGAACATGGTTGTTGTTCAATAATAAAATGAATCCTCAAAAATACAACTTGCCTAATAATTCTGCACTCCCTGTAGTCTGACATTACATTCCTGATCTATTGATCATGGCTCCAATGCTTTCCAGGCTTCTGCAGAAAAAAAAATGCACATTTTTTTTTCTGCAAAAATATATGCATTTTTTTTTTCTTAAAAGTTTAACTTATCCTTTATTATGTCTTAATCCTGAATTATATGGTTTATGGTCAGCTTCATAAATCTTTGTTTAATGTTTATTGGGCTTTGTACAGTTAAATTATGTTATTTAAAGTTTTGTTCATTATTAGTGGAACAATACTTATTATAATTATTTTCTCAATTACTGATCCAATCTAACTTAGCTGAATATTTAGTTTTAACACTGTGAAGCCAGCACAGTTTGTTTTTGGCATAGACACTGGGTGGTTTACGTGCTAATCATTTCAGAGGATGGTCTGATATGTTTGTTGATGACATGGTAAGATAAGTATAAATTTTAGAAGATAACAGAATTAAAGGTTTAAGTTAGGCATTAGGATTAAGGTAAGGACTTTTACACAAAAAATAGAACATAAAAAAAGTCAGCACAAAACACACATACGCACTAAAAAATGAAAAAGAAGGATAAGAAAACTTGTTCTGATATGTAGCAGCCATCACTAAAGGATATTGACATTGCATCAAAATTAGTAATACAATTAAATTAAATTCCCCACTGTAAACCACTCATAGAGCATCAGCAATATCATCAGAGTGAGCAGAATCAGGGAGATCATCCACACTAGTGGGGGCTACATATAGGATAGTCAAAAGGACCAAATCTTTTCAAATTCAAACAGCCCCTATAAGTTATTTGTTCTCTATCCTGCACAGCATTCATCACCACCCACCATTGGCCACAGGTTGGTGGATTATGAGATAGGCATCATTATTAAATCAACTTATGGTCAAGAAATAATAAATGTGTAAATTAAATTTTCTGGAAAAAATATCCAGTCCTCAAGACATATGCCCAACAGGGCAAATTTAGGATCAGGAGTCTATTGAATTTAACAAAGTTCCAATAAAATTCTAAATATATCTATTCAAAATTGAAATAATTTAGAACAGTGTCATTAGCATGCCTCTATGTACCCTAGAATGAAGGCAATTATGTGAAGATAGGCCATCCCAAGAAAACAGTTTTTGAGGGGTATAATAGACTCTATAAGGTATAAAAAGCTGCATCAGCTTTTGAGAGAGGGGAAGCAAAACGTCTAGAAGGAGCTCTAACACCACTGTCCACTGATCCTCATCTAGATATCCTATATCTCGTCTCCATATCTGTCTACTAAGGATAAGCCAAACAACCCCTGGTTCGGTTTGCACCAGAACTTGCAAACGGACAAAAAATTTGTTCAAACACGAGAACACCGTTAAAGGGGTTGTAAAGGTAATTTTTTTCCCCTAAATAGCTTTCTTTACTTTAGTGCAGTCCTCCCTCACTTTCCTCGATTTTGCTTTTAAATGTCCTTATTTCTTCTGAGAAATCCTCACCTAATGTTCTTCTGTCTGCAACTACACACTGAAATGCAAGGCTTCCTCCCTGGTGTAGAGAAAGCCTCTTGATGGGGGAGGGGGCGAGCAGGCAAGTCAGGACACTCTCCACTTTGCAGATAGAGAAAAGAGCTGTGTGTTAGTGGGCGTCTTGACACTCCTGCTCACCCCCTTCCCTCTCAAGAGGCTTTCTCCACACCAGGAATAAAGCCTCGCATTACAGTGTGTAGTTACAGACAGAAGAACAGAAAGTGAGGATTTCTCAGAAGAAAAAAGGACATTTAAAAGCAAAATCCAAGGGTGAGGTAAGTGAAAGAGGACTGCACTAAGGTAAAGGAAGCTATTTAGGGTTATTACCTTTACAACCCCTTTAAACTCTATGGGACACAAATATGAAAAATCAGAAGTGCCAATTTTAAAGGCTTATATGCATGGTATTGTAATAAAAAGTGTTTGGGGACCTGGGGCCATCCCCAGGGGACATGTATCAATGCAAAAAAAAGTTTTAAAAACGTCAGTTTTTTCGGGAGCAGTGATTTTAATAACGCTTAAAGTGAAACAATAGAAGTGAAATATTCCTTTAAATTTTGTACCTGAGGGTGTCTGTAGTATGCCTGTAAAGTGGCACATTTTTCCAGTGTTTAGAACAGTCCCGCAGCAAAATGACCTTTCTAAAGGAAAAAAGTAATTTAAAACTGCTCGCAGCTATAATGAATTGTTGGGTTTCGGCAATATAGATAAATCTCATTGAAAAAAACGACATTAAAAAAAAATGTATTAGGGTCCCCCCAAATTCCATACCAGGCCCTTCAGGTCTGGTATGGCTATTAAGGGGAACCCTTCGCTAAATTTAAAGAAAAAATAGCGTAGGGGTCCCCCTCAAAATCCATACCAAGGGGAACCCTGCGCCAAATGAAAAATGTTGGTGTCGGTTGCTAGGCTTTAAAACTTTTTATGACAATACCATGCATATAAGCCTTTAAAATTAGCATTTTTGTTTTTCGCATAGATTTTTAAAATTGGCCACGAACACCGCAAATTAGTCGCTATTCGGTGAACAGCCTGCATGAAAACAATGGTAGCAATACATAATCACTTGCAGAATTGAGTGATGAAGAATTCGTCAGACACAGAAAGTGATTTTAGTGACGATCCTGCGACTGAGCTCAGTGATGTGTGGAATTGGTGCTCTATTGACTGTGGTACGGATCAAGCACTGCCCCCAAGCACCCCAGAAGGGCCTGATATGGAATTTGGGGGGACCCCCATGCTTTTGTTTTGGTTTAGGGTACCCCTTAATATTCATACCAGACCCAAAGGGCCTGGTAATGGACTGGGGGGAACCCCTGCTGTTTGGTGCGGGGTTCCCTTTAAAATCCATACTAGACCTGAAGGGCCTAAAATGTAATTTAGGGGGACCCCACGCTTTTTTTTTTGTTGGTTCAGGGTTCCCCTTGATATTCATACCAGACCCAAAGGGCCTGATAATGGACTGGGGGGGGCTGACGTTTTTTAAAGGACTTTGATCTGTTTTGCTGGGACCTGACAATTCATTATAGCCGAGTAGTTTTAAATTACTTTTTTTCCTTTAGAAATTACATTTTGTGCAGGGACAGTTCTAAACACGGAAAACATGCGCTACTTTACAAGCATACTATACACACCCCTCAGGTACAAAATTTAAAGGAATATTTCACTTTTATTGTTTCACTTTAAGCATTATTAAAATCACTGCTCTCGAAAAAAACGGACGTTTTTAAAACTTTTTTTTTGCATTGATACATGTCCCCTGGGGCAGGACCCAGGTCCCAAAAAAACGTTTTATGATAATAACTTGCATATTAACCTTTAAAATGAGCACATTTTTCATGTTCGTGTCCCATAGACTTTAATGGTGTTCGTGTGTTCGAACACATTTTTTGCCTGTTCGCATGTTCTGGTGTGAACTGAACCGGGGGTTGTTTGGCTTATCCATAGTAGACAGATATGGAGTCAAGATATAGGATATCTAGATGAAGATGAAGATCAGTGGACAGTGGTGTTAGAGCTCCTTTAAGATGTTTTGCTTCCCCCCTCTGAAAAGCTGAGGCAGCTTTTTGACCTCATAGAGTCCATTATACCCCTCAAAAACTGTTTTCTTGGGATGGCCTACCTTCACATAATTGCCTTTGTTGTAGGGTACATAGAGGCATGTTAATGGCACTGTTCTAAATTATTTCAAGTTTGGACAGATATATTTTGCCCTGTTGGGCATATGTCTTGAGGACCATTTTTTCCACAAAATTGTATTTACACATTTATTATTTCTTGCCCATAAGTTGATTTCTTAATGATGCCATTATCATTATCATTATCCTCATAATTCACCAGCATGTGCCCAATGGTGGGTGGTGATGAATGCTGTGCTGGATAAAGAACAAATCACTTATAGGGGCTATTTGAATTTAGGGCTCATTCCTACTTTCATCATAAAAATCTGACATATCATACCGCCAGGGAGGTTAAGGAACAAACTTTGAATATCGGAAGCCAATAATCTAGTCAGTATAAAACCAGATTGATCTGAATGAATACATTTTCCAATTAGAGTAGACAATCTATTGGCTAGAATTTTGGCTAAAACCTTCACGTCCACCATAAGTAACAAAATCAGACTATATGATTCTGTCAGTGAGAGGTTTTTATCCAGTTTTAGCAATACCACTATCAAGGTTATGAATATTAGGGCTAAAGTGAATTTTCCCAGATAATTCCCAAAGAAAACATATGGCAATCCCATAATGAAATACAGTGCCTCAACAATATATATAGAGGTGCATTGCATTGAACTGTGGGAAGACCTGAAAATATTCCTAGGTATCAGTTTTGATAAATCAGAAAGTGGTGCACTGCAAGCATCTCCAGATTTTGGGGCCCCACAGCAAAGTTATACTATTTGCCAACTAGTTTTGTATAGTATACTCATATGTAATTTTATATTTAAATAATGATACCTACTGCATCAGCTATGAGGAAAACAGAAATTTAAAACAACAATTAAAATACCTTCATTATTCCTTAGAGTAAAGTTTGGGTTTGGTGCATGTCCCTCTTCAAGAGAAAAATAAAAATGTTGTCCATTTGCAGAGTCATCTTTATCTATGGCTGTAAGAGTGTAAATAACCTAGAAGACAAAATGAGTTATACAATTTTACTATTAATAAATGGTAAAAGCCAGTGCACCTTATTATTTGTCTGTACCTACTGTCACACCTTCTAAAATGCTGTATACATTTTTTGAAGTTGGCATCTACTTCCTGGTTTAGATGCTAGTCCACGTTTAACACTGCACAAAGCACAATGCTTTTATGGCAACAGAGTTTGCTGAAGTTATTAATTGGCTTTAAGATGCCATTGTATAGGTTATTTAAAGGTAAATTAGCAATCAATGTCACTTAACGAGTACCAAGCCCAAAGCCACACCACCTTTGTTATGTAATCCTGGTTTTAAGTGTGAAGTACCTCTCATGCGATCTTACCATGCGGATCAGGTGACCACATACATCATGTAGATTGAAAACCACCAATATCTGCAATTTTAGATTGTGGAATTGTGTGCATGGGTGTCTGCCAAGAGTTCCATTTGTATTTTGAAGACTCTACATCAAATTGCTGGGGGAGAGGGGTAGACCTGCTTGATAATTGTCAAAATTATACCAATTATACCAATATCAATACCAGTAACAAACTAAATGTAATGGGAAAATTGCAGGGCTTTTTTTTCAACCTAGAAGAAAAGTGGTGTCCAGGGCCAGAGGGAATTTAAGCTAACTTTAAAAGGTCTGTTTATACATGTTTCCAAGCATAATGCACTCAACAGTCACTCAAGATTCAATATTTTTCAATTCAGTTGGGAAAAAGGTGAATTCTGGGTGAAAGTTGATTACATTTTATGTGAAAATAATGTATGAATAGTTTTATCACCTGTTGATCTTGCCAGTAGGCCTGATATTTTTCAACTATCTTTAACATGCCAAGCTTTTAAGAAAATTTAGATGGTTGAGATGGTTGAGACAACTCATTTAGCACTCACAGGGCTGCTTACAATAGTTGGTCTTATTCAATTAAAATGCTTATCCAACGTGGGCAAAAACTGTTTCTGTAACTGGCAAGCAGGTGTTAGCTAAAATTAGACTTTCATTTTTCAGTCCCTATGTTACATTTATCTTCATTTAACATTACCCTGACCGCAGGTTGACAATGGTGCTTACTTCTCCATAGATACAGTATAGGAGAGAGCATAAGCCACCCTGAGACAGTAAGTGTGTTAATGGCTGGCTAACCAGGTGAAAATAAAGTAAAAAAGATAACTAAAAAATAATTAAGTCACCACACCTAAGGATTCATAAAGCTGTAATATATTTGTTTTTTTGGGAGTTGAGATATGTTTTAACATTTAATCTAACCATAAACATTTTCCATATGCGTAAAATATACTGTAACCCTTAATGTTTAATTTGATCCTTCCCCTTACTGTAAGCATTGTTTAGAAAAATAGTTACATAGTAACATAGTAGGTGAGTTTGAAAAAAGACACAAGTCCGTCAAGTCCAACCTACAGTATGTATGTGATTATATGTCAGTATTACCTTGTATATCCCTGTTTGTTATGGTCGTTCAGGTGCGTATATAATAGTTTCTTAAAACCATCGAAGCCCCCCCCCCCTGGTGAAGACCACCACATGTGGAAGGGAATTCCACATCCTTTGCCGCTCTTACAGTAAAGAACCCTCTACGTAGTTTAAGGTTAAACCTCTTTTCTTCTAATTTTAATGAGTGGCCACGTGTCTTGTTAAACCCCCTTCCACAAAAAAGTTTCATTCCTATGGTAGGGTCACCAGTATGGTATTTGTAAATTGAAATCATATCCCATCTCAAGCGTCTCTCCGGAGAGAATAACTTTCAGTGCTCGCAACCTTTCCTCATAACTAATATCCTCCAGACCCTTTATTATTGTTGCCCTTCTTTGTACTCCATTTCAAGTACATACTTTCTGAGGACTGGTGCCCAGAACTGGACAGCATACTCTAGATGCAGCCAGACCAGAGTCTTGTAGAGCAGGAGAATTATAATTTTATCTCTGGCGTTAATCCCCTTTTTAATGCATGCCAATATTTTGTTTGTTTTGTTAGCAGCAGCTTGGCATTGCATGCCATTGTTGAGCCTATCATCTTCTAGGACCCCTAGGTCCTTTTCCATCCTAGATTCTCCCAGAGGTTCTCCCCCCAGTGTATAGATTGCATTTGTATTTGACCACCCAAATGCATTATTTTACATTTTTCTACATTGAAACTCATCTGCCATGTAGTTGCCCACCCCATTAATTTGTTAAGATCTTTTTGCAAGGTTTATATGTCCTGTGGAGAAGTTATTACCCTATTCAGCTTTGCATTGTCTGCAAATACAGAGATTGCACTGTTTACCCCATCCTCCAGGTCATTTATGAACAAATTAAACAGGATTGGTCCCAGCACGGAACCCCACTACCCACCCCTGGCCATTGTGAGTACTCCCTATTTATCATCATCCTCTGAACAAACCCCTGTAGCCAGGTTTCAATCCATGTACTCTACGGTCCATGCTAACGACCTTATTTTGTACAGTAAACATTTACGGGAACTGTGTCAAATGCTTTTGCAAAATCCAAATACATCACGCCTACAGGATTTCCTTTATATAGATGGCAACTCACCTCCTCATAGAAGGTTAATAGATTAGTTTGGCAAGAACGATTCATCATGAATCCATGCTGATTACTACTAATGATGCCGTTCTCATTACTAAAATCTTGTATATAGTCCCTCATCATCCCCTCCAAGAGCTTACATACTATTGATGTTAGGCTAACTGGTCTGTAATTCCCAGGGATGAATTTTGGGCCCTTTTAAAATTGTGGTGTTACATTTTCCCCAATCAGCTGGTACCATTCCAGTCAGTAGACAACATCTAAACCATCTTAAAATTGGATATGCATCTCATAAGCACTGAAATCAATGAAAGTATGCTTACTATTAAATACAACTACAAACGCCTAAGCAAATTTGCTTCTTTACATTAATTGTCTTGCATGTGACCAGAATAGTGATTGCAGCAGTTAAAGTTCACATAAAATCAGGAGGTGGCAAGTTCTAATGGCTTAGTGGAAGAAATGGTAAAAGACATAACGTCCTTTCTATCCTGGCCTCTGTGTAGACGCCCCCTCTCGGATGTGGGGGGAATTATTGTATTGCAGAGGAGGCTGGGTCTAGTCCTTTGTGCAATTCAGTTTGATAGTTACTAACTATCCATTAGGAGTAGGACTGCATCCAACAAATCACCTCATTCAGCAAAAGAGATGTGCATTGTACAAAAGAGGATACAGGTAGTGGTGTGGTGCCACTGTATGTTGACAGGAAAACAATTAATTACATTTGAAAATGTATTGCTTCTAAAAAAAACTGTGTGAAACTTGAGTGAAAACACTAATAAATAATCCGCTAAGTAAACGTATTAGACCACGCCTATTAAACCATGACAACTTTCAGTATGGAATGTCCAGTTTTCTTTTTTTGTGTAGTGCTTGTGAACCACTTTAGTAAAGGCCACCCTTGTAAAGCAAACATCAGTCTTCCTCTCGTGGGTTCCAGGTTCAACACAGGTTTCATCTCCAATTCTGTGCTCAGAAGACCTGTTACTTTCCCCATTCCTAAGTTGAGTTTGAAAGCCTCAACCTACTTGCAGTGCCCTTGACTTTTACTCACCTAAATTGTACTCAATAATATTTTGACATCCCTTCCATTCACTTTTGCATAGCTCTTGAGAAGATGTGTATACCAGCTTGCAGATCCACAACAAGAACTCATAACATTTGTCTTATGATACCATTATTGGCACCTCCCTCTTGCTCTGTCCCTCACCCATCCCAATGTTAGGTTCAATGACTATTGAAAGTTTCCAAGAATGGACATAAATCCCTTGTCCACATAAGCATTAACACTTTTATCAATCAAAAGTGTACAATTTACACTAGTCCATCGCAACTGTCTTTTGCTTCATACCACATTTATTTATTGACAACTGTTTTAATAATTGGTTCATATGCATTTTCACCTTTACTTTTGCTAAACTACATTAAGGCTGTTCAGCGCCCTCTGGTTTGACTCTTTTAGATTTTTGATTTGTTTACAAATTGTGCTGTTTTCTGATAGAGGCTTGCTTAAAGCGAATACTGTTACATACACATTACTACTCAGCTATCAATCAGTTTGTAATGGTAATCATAGAGTGCTGTCCAGACAAGTCAACTTGTGAGTTGTTACTGCTATAAATGGAGTTGTGGCCTGAGGACAATGCTTGTTAAGGTTTCTGTGCTTAGTGTTCTAACTATAAAACGTGACAGCATTCAAATGTCACTGAAATGAGTGTCTAAAGGTGTTGAGGAGGTAATGCAATAATTTCTGCTTACAACTACATATTTAAATGGCAATGAACATATTGAATGTATTTTATGTTGGGTTAAACAACTTCAAGTATAAGTGTCACTTTTTTACATATATCCCTTCTGGTTTCATCAGCACTATTTATGCAGCATTAATGTACTTACACTGACTTATAACACCTTCTTCATCTCCAAATATGTTAATTGGCTCATCTGTTCCAAACTATGCTTTCTTATTCTGACTGCTGGGTACATTGCACTGAATCCTGAAAATAATTATAATAATAATACATCTGCTGTTCTGTAATGTGGTACTTCTTTTCTATGGTATAATGAGTATTTTCTGAATATATTTTTTTCTCAAATTTAAAATATGAATATTAAAGTATATAAAATGTACCGTAACAAGATGAATAACAATACAAATAACAGTTTAAAAATGAAACAATAGAAAAACAACTGCATTTTATATGTGTAAATGAATCTGTATTCACATGAATCTGTTCACTTATGTATAGCTATTAAAGAAGCTAACCAAATGTGGCACTTGCCAAACTAAGCTAGATGATGACACCAGTGGCATGCCTATGGGGGTGTAGTTCATTCCAGGTACTACCACTTGCAGGGTGCTTCAGTACGATATACAATGTGACAGTGGTGTGCTGGTTAGTGGTGTTCTGGTTTCTTGCATTCCAGCAACCACCAATGAAAGAAACCTCTGTCCAGTTTTTAATTAAACTATTTGATGCCACCAGAGCTTCTGCAGTGTCCCACAAATATCCAAACAAGATTTCCAGATAGGAGAAAGAGAGGAGTGGTGGGCATTGTGCTCTGAGACACTGTTACCCCAGTAATGGTGTTCTCTGGTGTGCACTGTCACTGTGTGCAATTGGTGTTTTTTTGTTCTTTATAGAGTACTTCATTGGACCATCAGATAAGTTAAGAGACACATTTCAGCCACTGACCACAATTTCCAGCCAGCCATTAGCCGCCAATGAAATGCTTAAGGGGCGTTATTGCTCCAACCAGATTCTGACCACTACCCCTGGTGAGGTTATTGTTCCAGGCAACCAGATAGCCAGACAGTGCTGGTGAGGTATTTCTGCAGGTAGCTACTGAAGCCACTCCAAACACCGCCTGGTCTTCTGGCATCACTGGTCCTTCACATTAGCCCTGAGGGTGACTATTTGCATCTGTCTCTGCTGTGATAAGCTTGTACACAACGTCTGCATGTGAATGCAATCATTGTCATTTTTGTTTTAATAAAACATTTTTTTGGTAATGCACTAGGTTGGTGCACCCTTTTTTTCTAATATTTTAGGTAGCTACTGACCACCAGAGATGGGGGGTATTTTTTCAGCTGGTTACTGACCACCAATATTGGGGGGATTATTTTTGCAGTGAAAACACTTACCTGCTTAAATGTGCCACTCCCTCACCAGTTAATGGAGCAAGGCATCACTCTCTGAGGCCGTGTACACACGGCAGAGAACCTCGACGGGCAGCACACATCGTTCCGCCCGTCGAGGTTCCCTGCCGGCCGTCGAAATCGGCGACCCGCCCGTCGGGAATGGCAACCAGCCATTCTTCCAGGCGGGCCGTCGAGCAAATAGAGAGCGTGCTCTCTATTTCTGCTCGACGGGCTTCCCGACGGGAAGCTCGCCGAGAGTGTACACACGGCCGAGGTCCTCGCTGGAATGCAGCTTCCAGCGAGGTTCTCGCTGGTTTCCAGCGAGAACCTCGGTCGTGTGTACACGGCCTCACTGGTGTTTTCAGCAGCAAGGAAGCAACATCTTCCTGCCAAAGCTAACAAGGCAATGACAAATACATAGCACTTATGTGTCATCCTTGTATTTTATAGTGATCATGTCACTGGTGATTTCTCAGTAGTTACAGAGCCCTAAACCACTCAGTTGATATTATATATTATAGCAGAGTCTGTAATATTATTTTGCATTCATACAAAAACTTGTTAAAGCAAATTATAAGGGGTAAAGCAATGAAGTCCTATACATTTTCATGTCCTAAAGTATGTTGTTAAATTTACGACAATCAGTCAGCTCTATAGTAAACTAAAAGTGTGGTGGTGCAATGATATGTCTGCTAAAATGTGCTTGAGCCATTGCTTGTTCTGTCCATGCAAAACAAGCTATGTTTACCATCAGTTGTGGCCCATCCATAGGGGGTGCATGGGCGCCGCACCCCCAAAGCTATTGGCAAAAAAAGTCCCTTTAAAAAAAAAGTTAAAAGTTCTTTAAGTTCACTCTGCTTGGGCGCCGGCCCCAGTACACTATGGGAGTGCCATGCCGATGCAATCCTGTGATTGCAGATGAGACACTACATTTGCAGGGTTTTGTGTTGCTTTCAGGCACGGAGGTAATAGCCCCAGCACTCTCATTGGGTCAGACTTCTGCCTGCTTTGTATCTGACCATTAGCACCCACCGTAGGGCTTAAGGGGTGCTTTCCTCAGGCAGCCGTGTCACTTTCACTTTCTGTTCTAGCTCTACAAGCAAGGTAATGTGATGTGACAGGCATCAGTTCATCGAGGTAAGCCGGGAAGACAGTAGCTGGAGGGACTATGTTTTTTTATTTCTGCTCCTATGTGGATTTACACTGGCTGCATTTGCCTGACTCGGCTCACACTGCCTGCCTCCTTCAGCAGGTAAGTGCTGAGGCAATCAGCAGGAGAAGAAGCAGTCCTCCATCCATCTCAATGTGACAGCCAGCAGTGCACACAGAGCATTCACTGAAAACACACAGAGAAGGTACAGTACATGGAGGGTCAGGACTGGGGGAGGGGGAGAGTGGGAGCACCTGCTATGCTATTGTCACTCCTGCTACAGCAACATCTTTCACCTCCAGCTTTACTACCCCTCTCTCCTGTACTGCAAGTCTGTAGATCTTACCTATCACAGGATCCCCCCCTCTCCCCCTCCTTCACGTTCTGCCATTTTCTCTCCCTCACATATATCTTCACTGCTCACACATCCTGCATCCTCTGGTGTCAGATCTGACCATTCCAATCATTGCCTGACACACCCTTTCCACTCCAGATTACTTTATATCTATTTTACCTGTTCAGCAGCTCAGTATATTCTATATATAGAATAAGATATAAAGTAATCTGGAATGGAGGGTGTTGGGCAGACAGTCAATATGTGGACCATTAGAGAGAAATGCCCAGATCTGAGACCACACTTGTAAAGAAGACTTTAGGGGCTCATTTACACAGCTGGGAGGGGCAGTACAAGCAGGCGGTTGAGGTGAAATGTTACCACCCCTGACCACCCCACCTGAAAAGAGATGCAGCCACTCAGTGCTGGTCAATGGCAAAAATTAAACGGCATTTCACCATGAATAGAGTGCACCACAACTACCCTGAAAGTCTGTGCAATGAACATGGCTGGGGCATTGTGGGTCTGCATTTGACGGGCACAGTGAGGCTGTAATTGACTTGCACAGTGGCTGCATTTGATGGGCCACAGTGGTGGCAATTGATAGGCACAATGGCTGTGTTTTATGGGCACAAGTGGCTGTGTTTGATGGGCACAAGTGGCTGGCTGCATTTGATGGGCACAAGTGGCTGCGTTTGATGGGCACAGTGGCTGCGTTTGATGGGCACAGTGGCTGCGTTTGATGGGCACAGTGGCTGCGTTTGATGGCACAGTGAGGCTGCAATTGATGTGTTTTTTTACCCTGAATTTTTCAGTTTGTTTGCGCCCCCCCATAAAGTTTGAGCACCAGCCGCCACTGTTTACCACAGAGCTGAATGTCAGTGAATCTGTGAAAACCAATGCATGTTAGATCACAAAGTTACTAATTGTGTTTTTTTATGTACCTGTTCACTGCCAATGTCAAACTCTTTTGCCGCGTACACACGGTCGTTTTTTGCGATGAAAAAAAACGACGTTTTTTAAAACGTCATTTAAATTGATCATGTGTGGGCAAAACGTCGTTTTTTGTCTTAAAAAAAACGACCAAAAAAAATTTCCAACATGCTTGAATTTTTTGTGTCGTTTTTTAAAACGTCGTTTTTTGTTTCACAAAAAGTCACCGTGTGTAGCAAAAACGTCGTTCAAAACGACGTTTTTCAACCCGCGCATGCCCAGAAGCTAGTTATGAAACGAGCTTCAATGGAAAAGAGTGGTGAACGTAACCTCGCTTTTTGTGAAAAAACGATGGTGTGTATGCAAAATTGTCTTTGAAAAGTGACGTTTCAAAAACGTAGTTTTTTACTTCACAGAAAACGTCGTTTTTTTTTCATCGCAAAAAACGACCGTGTGTACGCGGCATTTGGCCTAGTACACATGGAATGTTCAGCACCTATATGCTGTGTATAATATGTAAGCAGCTACGCTGCTACTGGCATACACAATACAAGTTATATAATATTTGTCAACACACACTGTAAACACATATAAATGTGGGTGCATTTTAACAAACTGGAACCTTTGATTATAGAGACGAATAACTCCCACAATAGTTCAGTTCAGGTAAACAGTCACTGAACAACTTATGCGGATGCAGCTTTAGGCAAACTGATTTCAAGATTTCATTTTACGCAGACTTTGACATGTCCATTGCAAAGCATTTCCCTCTTGATCTATGTGCTTTTAAGATTTTGTGTCTTTTTGAACTGGCTATTAACCATAGAAAATTTATATCATTTCCAATAAATGTGTCTGGTCCTCAAGTTTTATAGCAAACATTGATTGCTAGATTTTTTTCACAGCACAAGGATTTCTGCAAAGGCCCTATAAAAACAATCTTAAGAAAAGCAGCATTGCAGTACACCATCATGTCCATTTTGCATATCTGTGCTTCGGTGTAGAATAAGCCATAACTACTACCCAAAACCCAATCTCCTTTTTTTTTATTATTATAACTTAGTGGGCCACAGAATATTGTACTGATAATGAGTAGTAGAAGGGAAGTCTAAGACCGCGTACACAGGATCAAATCTGTCTGCTGGAAACGGTCTGCTAGACCGTCCCAGCAGACAGATTCGATCGTGTGTAGGGGCGTGCCGACGGATTTGGCCACCCGACAGATTTCAAAGCATGCTTTGAAATCTATCGGGTGGGAACCCGTCCGCCCGACATGTCTGCTGGTTAGTACACTTACCAGCAGACATGTCGTCTCGCACCGGCGCCGAATGGATTCGGCGCATGCGCGGAAGTGTTTTACTTCCTGGTGCGGTGACGTGGCGGCGTCAACATCACCGCCACGTCACCGACACGTCAGCGCGCCGTCTGCTGGCGGGGATTTTGGTTTGCTCATGTGTACACGCGAGCAAACCAAAATCTAAACAGACAGATTTGTTCAAATCGGTCGGACAGACCGTTTTGAACAAATCTATTGCCTCGTGTGTACGAGGCCTAAGGCTTCGTACACACAATCGTTTTTTTAACTGATGGTGTGTAGGCACATCAGACCATCAGTCAGCTTCATCGGTTAACCGATGACAACAGTCCTTAAGACTGTTCTCGTCAGATGGACTGATCGTGTGTACAGGACTTTAGAATAAGTTATGGAATAGCAAAAAATGGCCATCTGGTTTTGGTCAGCTCCAGCATTTTACATTTATTTGTTTATTTATTAAAATTGATCATTGAAATATCAAGGACCAGGATACACATCTATATTAAAAAGACATGAAAATAATTATTTCCTATAGCAAGTGCCATTAAGTGCAGAATTACAGTTTTAAGCTTTATTCACATATGGGCATTCTAGAATCGCTGGCATAATCGCTCAATTCTGTCTGCAATTCTGGATTGGTAAAATCGCAGCAAAACACGCAAAGCACATTTGGGTGCCAATATTGTTAATAGCACCCCAAATATGCAAAATATATTGGCATGTTACCATGTGACAAAACACATGCAAAATGCTCAAAATCTTGCATTCCAAAAATGTTGGTTTCAAAAAAAGTGCAGGAGCTTCTTTGACACAATTTTGGAGCAGAGAGCAGCCCATTCAAATGAATGTTACCGCTCCAAAAATGCAGCAAATAACACACATTTAAAAATGAGCTAGAACCCAATGCTCTGCCATCACTAGATGTGAACAGGGCCTTAGTTGACTCTGTGAGAAATGTTCACTCCACGATGTTGCCTTGCTTACTCCTGCACTTTACACCCTAATGCTTGCAACATGACCATTCTCTGTGCACAATATTAGGTTGTTATGACTAACAAAAGAATAGGAAATAAGGCCAGATTTCCCCATCTACTCTATCTTTTGTGTTCTTTGTTTTCTTGCACTTTTCTGCTTTTTGTTTTACTGTTGCTTTTACGATTGCTTACATCTATAATTTGCAATAACATAATATCTCACAATTGCATATTTATTATTTATTACCAATCAGTATACTCTATGGCCCGGATTCAGAAAGGATTTACGTTGGCGTATCTCCAGATACGCCGCCGTAATTTCAAATTTGCGCCGTCGCATCTTTGTGCAAAGACGCGATACGTCGAAAAACATGGCTTCAGCCATCCGATGTAACTTGCCTACGCCGGCTTATCATGGGCGCATAGTTACGCTGGACGCATTCGGTCTTCCCATTATAAATATGCAAATGAGTAAGATACGCCGGTTCACGAACGTAGATGCGCCCGGCCGCTTCATATACGCGATTTGCGTAAGGCTTACGTCCGGCGTAAAGTTACCCCTCATATAGCAGGCGCAGCTAATGCAAAGGTATGGGCCAGGGAACGACACCTTCGAATTTTATGTCGCGTACGCCGTTTACATAGTACTACGTGAATAGGGCAGTGCGTAGGTTACGTTCACGTCGTAGGCATTGCGACAACGTATCTTAGGGAGTAGATGCAACATGAAACTGAGCATGGGCGCGCATGCGCCGTTCAATTGGCCATTCATTTGCATGGGGTCACACTTAATTTAAATAGATGACACCCACCTCCTTCCTACTTTGAATTAGGTGGGCTTACGCAGGCCAATTTACGCTATGCCGCCGCAAATTACAGAGCAAGTGCTTTGTGAATACTGCACTTGCCTGTGGGAGGGAATTCCACATCCTTGCCACTCTTACAGTAAAGAACAATCTACATAGTTTAACATTAAACCTCTTTTCTTATAATTGTGGCCATGTGTCTTGTTAAACTCCCTTCCGTGAAAAAGTTTGATCCCTATTGTAGGGTCATCAGTATGGTATTTGTACATTTAAATCATATCCCCTCTCAAGCGTCTCTTCTCCAGAGAGAATAAGTTCAGTGCTCGCAATCTTTCCTCATAACTAATATCCTCCAGACCTTTTATTATCTTTGTTGCCCTTCTTTGTACCCTCTCCATTTCCAGTACATCCTTCCTGAGGACTGGTGCCCAGATCTGGACAGCATACTCTAGGTGCGGCTGGACCAGAGTCTTGTAGAGTAGAAGAATTATCATTTTATCTCTGGAGTTAATCCCCTTTTTATTGCATACCAACATTCTGTTTGCTTTGTTAGCAGCAGCTTGGCATTGCATGCCATTGCTGAGCCTATCATCTACTAGGACCCCTAGGTCCTTTTCCATCCTAGATTCCCCCAGATGTTTTCCCCCCCAGTGTATACATTGCATTTGTATTTTTGACATCCAAATGCATTAGTTTTAATTTTTCTACATTGAACCTCATTTGCCATGTAGTTGCCCATCAATTAATTTGTTCAGATTTTTTGCAAGGTTTTCACATCCTGCAGAAAAATTAATGACCTGCTTAGCTTAGTATCATTTGCAAATACAGAGATTGCACTGCTTACCCCATCCTCCATGTCGTTTATGAACAAATTAAACAGGATTAATCCCAGCACAGTACCCTGAGGGACCCCACTACCCACCCCTGACATTTCTGAGTACTCCCCATTTATCACCACCCTCTGAACTCGCCCTTGTAGCCAGTTTTTAATTTATGTACTCACCCTATGGTCCATGCCAACAGACCTTATTTTCTACAGTAAACTTTTATGGGGAACTGTGTCAAATGCTTTTGCAAAATCCAGATACACCACGTCTACGGGCCTTCCTTTATCTAGATGGCAACTCACCTTCTCATTAAAGGTTAATATATTGGTTTGGTAAGAATTATTCTTCATGAATCCATGCTGATTACTGCTAATGATACCGTTCTCATTACTAAAATCTTGTATACAGTCCCTTAGCATCTCCTCCAAGAGCTTACATACTATTGATGTTAGAGTAACTGGTCTGTAATACCCAGGGATGTATTTTGGGCCTTTACTCGTAAAGTAATTGTAAAGGCAGAAGGTTTTTTATCTTAACAAATTTTGTGCATTAGGTAAAAAGCCTTTTTTTAATCCTATATTTTATTTTAAACACTTTATATACTCTTTACAAACATTGTACTATTGTTATGCGCATCCCATGATGTAGTATATCACTATTCGATTCTGTTTTATAATAAATAAACAAAGACTTTTGGAATTAACAATTACTATTATATATTCCTAGTATTGATATAAATGTTGGCTTCCGCCGTCTTAACCATTTACACATAGAAAAGAGAGAGAAAGAGAAAATACAGAAACAGAAAGAAAAAAGGAAAAAGGAGAAAAAAGAGAGAGAAAAACAAAAATATATATAAGAATCCCTCCATTAGCGCATAGCCATATTCCCTGGAGCTTAAAAAGAGGGACCATCGTAGCCATTTTTTTATAAAATTTCTCCTCTCTACCTTGCATAATTGCAGTGTCTTTTTCCATAACGTTTATGTCAGCTATTTTTTTAAGCCACAGCGATATCGAAGGGGGTGATTCCTGCTTCCAGAGGGCTGTGATACATGGCTTAGCTGCATTCAAAAGATGAACAGTAATTGATATTCTATAGTTACCTTTTGATATGAGAGGTGAAGAAGATAGCTAATGGGATCAGATCCCAAATCCTGGTCAGTAAACTGTCTTATGATATCTCAAACTTTAGACCAGAAATCCCCCAATTTCCGATAGGACCAGATGGTATGAAGCATATTACCCTCCGCCTCTCCACACCGCTAGCAAAAGTTTGTCATTTCCGGATAGATTTTGTTCAACAGTGATGAAACGCTGTACCACCTTGTGAGAATTTTATAGCATAGCTCTTGATACTTACTGGCCGTTAAAGAGTAATGGGCAAAATATAAAATATAGTCCGCATATCTCAGACACCCCATGAGCCGAAGGTGCTTTTATCAGGCAAAGATTTTTCAAAAATGTATTAGAGCGGTCTAACCAATCTCTGCGTAGAAGAGAACTATGAAAATGAGTAAGTTGCTGCATCCACCACGGGTCCAATGGCATATAGACATTGACTGTATTTCTGCCCTTGTCTTAAGTTTCGATTCTTCAAGGTAGTCACCTAGACGAGACTTATGCCACATACACACGATCTGTCCATCTGATGAGAAAGGTCTGATGGACCGTTTTCATCGGTTAACCGATATAGCTGACTGATGGTCAGTCGTGCCTACACACCATCAGTTAAAAAAAGATTGTATCAGAACGCGGTGACGTAAAACACAACGACGTGCTGAAAAAAATGAAGTTCAATGCTTCCAAGCATGCGTCAACTTGATTCTGAGCATGCGTGGATTTTTAACCGATGGTCGTGCCTACTAACGATTTTGTTCTATCGGTTAGGAATCCGTCGGTAAATTTAAAACAAGTTGGCTTTTTTTAACCGATTGTTAAATAACCGATAGCACCCACACATGATCGGTTTTGACCAATGAAAACGGTCCATCAAACCATTCTCATCGGTTTGACCGATCGCGTGTACACGGCATTACTTTGTTTTAAAATTTGTTTTAAATGGCTATCTGTATAGCCTGGTGGAAATAACGGCTTCCCCAGTATAGGGTAGAGACGAGTAATTTTGCCTTATGTCCCATAAAAGAAGTGGCTTTGTTGCACTAATCTCTGAGTTGCACCAATAAGGGGGTGGTGCCGTAGGGTTCCAAGTGATTTTAAACGTAGCCATGGCACAAATTGAATAGGGATCTGGGTGCAAAATTGTTAAATTTCTATCCAGGTTTTGTGTCCCCCATCTCTACACCCTAGCAAGGTGTACTGCCTGGTAGTATCGAATCGGATCTGGAAAGCCATACTTTCCATATGTTTTAGGCATAGCCAAGACATGGTAGGATACATGTGGGTGTTTTTTTGCCCAGATAAACTGGATAAATATATTACGTAGTGCTTTCAGAAACGACAGTGGGATGGCTATTGTAGGGTATGGAAAAGATACAATAACCTTGGCAGGATATTCATTTTAAGAATGGCATTCCTGTCCATTCATGTATAGGGACCTTTATTTCATCTCTCCAAATCAGATGAAAGGTCACAAAGTAATGGTGGAAAATTAGCAAGACAAATCTTTTCTACTGAAGGAGTCAGTTTGACTTGAGGTGAGAGGGTGCCCAAGGAAAAGAAAATGATGATTGGAGAGCTTGAACACAGGCAGGCATCAGTGTGATTTTTAGCACTTCTGATTTTTGAATATTGATTTAAAAACTTGAGTGCAGAATACTGATTAAACTCACTCAACAGACCTCCAGCCCTCCTCTGGCCCTCCTCCAGACCCTTACTTTCTGTTTTCTAGCAATGCATCCAGCTTCTTCCCAGCAGCAACATAAGGAAAGTGGGGCACTGTGAGGTAAGGGAGAGTGGGGGACTCAACTTCTGATGGTTGGGTGGCTCTTAGCATCTAATGTAAGGGGAGGGGATGGGCTGGGCATCTAATCTTACAGACACAACCGGCCCTTTTGAAAGCAATCATAATGCTGATGTTGCCCACAATGAAATTGAGTTTGACACCCCTGCCTTAAGGCCGATCTTCCAGAAGAGAATTAAATGCCTTTGTAAACCTCTCAGCTAAAATTGGAGTAAACACCTTATAATAAGCTATCGTGTATCCGTCTGGCCCCAGGTATTTATGGGGCTTTAACGACTTAATTGCCCTCATATATTCATTCAACGAGATTGGAACATTCATTAATTTAGAGGAATCAGCAGGTATGGACGGTAAGCCTGACGAGGATAAATATTCCCGAATGAGTTGTCGCTTTTGTGCGAGCTAATCAGTAGATACATTTGTTTAAAGTTATAAAGGGAAAGATAGTATTTTTTAAAGATCTTTGCAACTTCCCTAGATATGTAATGACATTCCCCTCTGTCCAAATCAATATTTGAAACATAATTTCTTTGAGAAATTTTCCTAAGTTAATGGGCCAGAAGTTTGCCTGATTTATTCCTGTGTTCGTAGTGTATATTTCTGGCCGTTAAAATCCGGATTTTAGTATCATAACTGAGCAGGGATGCTAATTTTTCTCACTTTAGCCTAAGATCTACTGATACAGAATGGGATAGCGATTTTTGGTGCTTAACTTCTAAATTTGCCACCAAGTTTAATTGGGTTTGAAGGACCATTTGCCTATTTTTCTGCAATTCAGTCACCTTTTGAATCAGGAGGTCTCTCATAACACATTTATGTGTTTCCCAGACTGTAAACGGAGAGATGTTTTCTGTATCATTATCGTTAAAAATTCTGGTCAGTGTCCGGGCAAGATCACTTTTTAGTGGACCTTTTTGTAGCATAGAATCGTTGAGTTTCCATGTCCAAGATCTGGTTACGGACTTGTCTATCTGAAGATCTATGAAAGATGGAGCATGGTCAGAGACAGTTTGTGTACCAATTGAGGAGCACACTACGGCTGGTAGCAGTGACTGAGATACCAATACATAATTAATTCAAGAATAGCTGTCATATGGTACTGAATAGAAGGTATAATCCCAATTACTTGGGTGTTGAATTCGCCAAATGTCTATTAATCGTACAGTTTGAAGAGCCTTTTTTACTCGTCTAAGATAAGGATATGACAAATGTGAGCAGGATTAAGAAGCGTCCAGCAGAGGGTCAAGAGCCATATTAAGATCTCCACCCAATATCAACCCATCCTCCATAAAGCTTATTACAAATGTTATCTAAGTAGCTCAACTGTGCATGGTTAGGTAGGTAGATAGATGCTAAAGTAATGTGCGAACAGCCATGTCTACCTTAAGGAACAGATAGCATCCATCTTGGTCAATCCTCCGGTCAACTAGAGACCAAGGTATCATCCTATAAAGCAGGATACTCACCCCGGTTGTCTGGGAGTCAGGGGCTGTACTATGAAATGCAAATGGATAGCGATTATTCTGAAATTTTGGTATCTTTCCTTATAGAAAATGAGTTTATGGTATAAATGTGACTTGTGTCCGCATACGCCAGAGTTCTCATAGTACCATTGTGCTTTTTTCCGGTATATTTAACTCATTAACATTTAAAGATAAGCAACATATGTTCGTCATTATGGCGTCCAAAATCAAGAGCCTGAGCACCAGCAGAGAGGGAACAGAGAGAGGGAAATGAAAGGTGAAGGAACTCTTGCTTATGCATATGTATGCACATATCTATATACATATAGAACTCATCAGCATTCTCTGGCAGCCTGGGGTTTCAAGATAGACTCAGATGTCTGGGCGGTGACGTTACCTATAGTCTTACTATAGGGCATTTGTTGTCGTCATCCCTCCTCTCCCCTCAAGCCACTGCTGGGAACTAGATATGTGCGTTCCCGTTCGTAACGAATGTATTTTCGTACGAATTTGTTAATTTTCGTACCCGCGGAATAATGTGTACATACGAAAAAATGAAAGCACCAAAATACAAAAACGACAGGATTACGAATGAGCCGCATAACGAACAAGCGCAAATACGAACGAACGATACGACAATCTTACGAAAATACGACAAAACGGAAACGGCAAAAGAACGAAAATGACATCTATAACGAATGATTTGCATTCTGTATTTTAAATCCTTTTTCTGTTCTGTTCTGTTTCAGTCGTATGTTCATATTTTCATTTGTGTGTTTTGTAAATCAGTTTTTTTGGTCTGGTTGTAAATTTGTGTACTTAATTCGTTTTTTTGAATGGCAGTGAGTGACTGTGGTTAGTGAATCAGCTTCTCTTTCGTGCCGACTGCCGAGTACAGTAAAGCCAAAAAAAACGTTTCCGTGGATTTTCATCTGAAGGGAGATCAGTTGGCCAGACTTTTGAACCCAAAAATGGTTTTCTGATGGAGCTTACAAATTAACAGATTTTTTGAAAATGAACGGAAAACGTTTGTTTTTATGTTTGTTGGCAAAACAGTCTGACCAAGTGTACGGGGCTTAACAATAGTATATATGAATGAGCCGCGTGTTGAAAGTGCCGCGAATCCCGCAATATATTTACAAAATGACAAAAATTCACGAAAATTATTGTCTAACAAGAAACGACAATAAATTAAACAGAATAACGAATCATCCCGCATGTACGAAAATAAAACGGTAACCAAAATACAAAACGATCAAAATACGAAAAAATTGCGTCGTACGAAATACGAACGGGAACAAACAGGAAAACGGGCGTCTTACGAAATAACGAATCGGTACAAACCTATGGAATGATACGAAACGGAACAAAATAATACAACATTTTTTGCTGTGCACATGTCTACTGGGAATCAAGTGATCAGACCAGAGCGCCCTGAGAATAGGTAAGTATACACATTTTCCTCATACAGGGTAGTAGGATTAGGAGTTGGGGGGGGTGGGTAACAGATTTAAGATTAGACAGGTATAGTCCAAAATTCCACTTTGAGTCAGACCCAGGTCTTGTAGCTTGAAGTAAGCAGTGCTGCCATCACAAGAGTGGGCAGTGTATTTATATTTTACTGCTTAATCTGTCATTTCAAAACATGCTCTATAGGAGTATTATGTAAAAATGTAATTAAAACTTGTTTAAGTATATTGTTATTGTGATTGCTGTGATGTGTTATTGTTGAAATGTTGGTCTTATTGACATTTTCATGACTATCTGATTTTCAGTTCTGTATCAAATTGTAAATAGCTACATGAAACCCAGTCTAATTTTTTGAATATGGTTTGGTGACAGTACTTTCTATCAGAAACATATAAATATAACTACAATTTATTTTCAATCCTTGGGTCATTTTGAAAATGTGTTTTTCATTCTGAGGTTCAAGTAATGTACAGAAACTCTTCAGGAGTCAACTGGTATTACACCGTATTATAATTCCTAGATCTACGAATATTAAAGACTAACCATCTTATTGTTTATCTCTAAATAAATAATAAATAAACAACCAATTTAAAATGAACTGCAGTTTTTTTTTTTTTTTTTTTGCGAACATGCTACCATATTATTTATTAGCATTGTACACAATTAAAAGCATTTTAAAATGACCGCACTTCGCAGCACCACACTTTATGAATCAAAAAATGATTTCATATATAATCAACAACATTCTATATACCGTTTTTGTATAAAAGAGAACTTCACAGCAATGGATTGACACACTAATATAGCTCAAGTCATATTTGGCTATACCTCAAGTGACTAAAATCTCAATACTTAAATGATTGTAGGGTAAAAAAAAAAATTCTATAAAAGTAACAAACATGTCATATGTGTGGACTTGCACAGAGCAGACCCTCCTATTCTTTGGTCCCTCGCCAGCTATCCTGCCCCCCGCTCCACAACAAACAGCTTGCTATAAGGGCACCCGAGCTGAGCCGCAGCTCCATGTATCCATTCAGACACAGAGTCATGGTTCAGTCCCACCCACTCTCTCCTCATTGGCTAGCTGACTTTGATTGACAGCAGCAGGAGCCAATGGCACCACTGCTGTGTCCCAGCCAATCAGGAGTGAGAGTCATGGATGGCTGAGGCACTTGTGGACATCGCTGTGTCGGGATGGGACTCAGGTAAGTATTAGGGGGGCTAAGAAAGGCTGCTGTACACAGAAGGCAGGTTATCTTAATGCATAGAATGCATTAAGATAAAATAAAAAATAAAAAACACTTTAATGATAATTTTAAAGGATAAGCTTTATATGTAGTCTCAAAAATTAACAGAATTTAAGTAATGCCACCCACTGTGATTTCTTGAAATGAACACACTTTATATCCAGTCTTTTTAAATCCCATCAATTAGTCTCTCATATTCAGTGTCATCATCATCAACAGGGAATAGTAAGTGATAGTAATATAGCTATTTTCATCTACACAGCACTTTTTCCCTGAAAATGAAATCTGTGTCCAACACACTGTATGAAAAAAGAATCTGCCCACAGTGCAGTAAAAAGCTATAATGATGTCCCAGCATGACCACATTTATTTTCAAACATTATGATGTTCCATCAAACCACAGCATGGTGTCACAAGTAAAGTAGATTGTATACATCAATGTATGTAAATCTGTGTGCATATAAAAATGCTAATTCTTTTTGAGCAAATGCTATTCAACCATTATTCATTTCAAGTTAACAGTATTTTCAAACTAGAGATAGGCAACTTTCTTAGGTTTGGTTCACTGAACGTTTCACAAACCATGCTCAAATTTGAAGGCTGGGAACTTTGCTGCAAACTCAATGGACGTCTTTATTTTGGCCATTTGTATGACTAATGAGTAGCTATCCTTAAACAAAAGGCATGGGAAACGGGGTCCTGCCATGGCAGATGTATACCAATTAAAATAAAAATAAAAAATACATTGCAAAAAAAGGCATTAATGAAAATGCACATATTTTTTTTAATTACAATCTTGGGGCATGCCTTAAAACTGTGTGTGGTGTTATGGGACAGCAATATTTTTATGGACAACTTCAAAGATCGAGTATTCTGGCAGCACAAAGTTGGCTGTAGAATTTATTGTTGTCTTGTACAATGAGCTTTGCTAACCAATCCAATTTTTATTTGTTTCAGTTATAAAAATAAATAAACGTTTTACATGTAGCTTTACTAGTGGCACAAGCTTTTGTTATGAGGTCGAACACAGCAAGCTTCTATTGGCAGAAGTAACATCCACTATAGATCAAATGTTCACAAAAATATATGCATTTCGAAAAATATAGTAAAAGCAGGTATACCATGGTCAAAATTGGTCAGTGTTACAACAGTTTGATGGTATAGTCTGTAAGCTTTTCTTTTGCAGCACCACACTGTGTCATGCTTAACATTCAAAGGCAGGCTTTCATTGTAGTATTTTTTAGGAGGTGAATGGATTGCTTAGCTTTTATTTACAATATTGTACATATGTGATTAAAGAATCAGTGCGCTTCAACGTGAAGGACCAATATTGTGATCAGTCCATCATAGGCCAAGTGCATACAGACCAAAATAAATCATATACCATAAAGGTTGATATTAAGATTAAATATAGAGCACTTAGGAGGCTAACAATAAAATTATAAAAAAAAGTTATTAAAAAAAGTGTGAACAAAGCAAGGATGTGAGCACATCCAATCAATAAGGAAAGTAATGGTCCCAATTCATCAGGTTCAGAGAGAATCCGTGTAGAGTGAATCTGTGATGAAAAATAGGTGTTGATGAAGATAATTGAGGGATGAACCTCCAAATATTTGTGCAAATACCCGTGCTCCCCGATGGTTGAAAATGAATTGGAACTTTGGTTAGCGCAGTATTTTTTTCCACATTTTTCTATGGTACATATTTGAATGCATATTTGAATATGGTGAATGTGTAGTGCTTGGTGAACACTAGTTACCACACAACAATGCATCAACATGCTGCATACAGCAAATGTTCAGCAACAAATGTATGCTGCACACCCTAAACTAAGGTGACCAGATTTTTAAAATGAAATCTGGGGACACATTTTTTCTTTACTAGTAATGGCAACAATCAGCGACTCTCTGCCTGTCGCCGCTCACCTCACAGCCTGTCAAGTCTTACTCTTCGGGCCCCGGCTACTACTGGATGAGGAGCGGAGGAAGATCACTCCGCCAGGGAAGGCAAGGAGATAGGCAGGTGACTGGCCAGGATTTGAGCCAAGGCAGAAGAACATGCGAGCGAAGCTGAAGAAATATTCCCTCTGCTCTGACCAGCACATGATCATCAGAAAGGGGCACAGATAATGTGAAAATGCAACCCCCCTATGCTAGTAGGCACGGCGGAGTGGGGGGTGTAATTCAATTTTTTTTATTTTAATTCTGCCCTGACTTTCTTTGAAATTGCCCATGCCCCCTATTAAATCCAATCTGGGGACAAAACCAGGGACAGACTTGGTCCGGGGACAGTGTCCTCAATCAGGGGACTGTCCCCTGAAACTGGGGATGTCTGGTCACCCTACCCTAAACTTAATACAAGTCCAAGAAACATAAATTAAAAATGCTACCCCAAAAAACTATTAAAAATAAATATATATTTTTAACCCTAGCAGAAACCGAAAAAATAAATTACAGAATGAACTTGTAACGTCTCACCGCTAACCTTCTTTGAGTACAGTTATATGTACTTCCTTCCCAGTTCTCTCTCACCCGTTACTTCCTTTCCAATCTTCCTTCTGAAGAGGCTCTCACTTTGGAGTTCAATTAGTTACTTCCTGATTAGTCTGTGACTTCCTGTTTAGTGGCTGCACGGCCTATTTAAATGGGCCAGGCTGTCAGTGTGGCGTTGTTCTATTATGTGGGGACGCCCCACTGTCAGCTGGTTTCTCCAGCACCACCGGCCTGCTATCCTGAGACCTGACCAGCTTCACCCCGCTATCCTTGGACCTGACCAGCTTCACCCTGCTATCCTGGGACCTAACCAGCTTCACCCTGCTATCCTGGGACCTGACCAGCTTCACCCCGCTATCCCGGGACCTGACCAGCTTCACCTGCAGCTTCTACCAGGACACCTCAATCTACTCTGTGGAACTACAAGTCCCAGCAGCCAGGATCCTGGACCCTGCTAGCCAGTACCTCAGTATCGCAAGTACCCTGATCTATCCTATGTGTACTGCCCTGTGAACTATGCTACTATGTATGCTATGCTATGCCAGGACCTGCTGCAGCCATAAACTCTCTGTGTTGAAATCCATAATGTCTGGAAACCTTCCATAACGTTCCTGTTCGCCATTCCCTCTATATTGCCGCGCTGTGGCAGCTCATCTCTATTGAGGCGTATGGCGTTGATGCTGTTTTCCTTGCTATGAAACATTGTATTTCTTATCCAGTACTATAGTGGATGTATTCCCTTCTGGGATCACGCCAGCTATTTTATTTAGAGTAACCTTAACTTGCCTTGGACCTAGCGTCCGGAATCGTCCCTTTAAGCGCACAGGCGCCCATGAAGGAATATGCGCCATACTGCGTGACTGGACTGTGATGCTAGGATACCAAACTCTCTGCACAAAAGAGAGTGAAACCTGGGTCCGAACCTGAGAAGTCTCCGCAGTTGAGATCTGTATTCCTAACCTATCGGGCGTAGCCTTACAAAACTAAAATGCTGCAAATGGAGAAGGGGTGGATGAGGAAGATCGGAACAGTAAGCAAGGTTCTCCTTATTTCTGGCAATGAACCTACAACGTTTTTGATCAAGAGTTTCCAATAAGTGAGCACAGCAATACCCGGGAATTCATCACAAACTCCTGGTAGCAGTAAACCCAAATATCAATCATAATTAGGGTAGTCATTCTATAGTAATCTGTTGTAATACTACAGTACCTCCAACGCACTCACCAAACAAATGTAGGTACACATTTAAACCTGCCATGCTGCTCAAGAAAGTGATACTGCATTGGTAAGAATAGATGGGTTTCTGCTTGCTGTCTGTCTGTTTTATTACAAATGATTGCTTTTGTCAAATACATTGTATTCTTTTTTAAGCTATATACAGAGAGGGGATATGGTTTAGAAAGGCAAGAAGCTAATACTTATTATTATTACATAGCATGCACCATCAATATGTTTAGTGGGACACAAGCTACAAAAGCAGCCCAACTTCACAGCAAGAGTTTCTATGTAAAATAAAAGCTCATAATCCCAATCGCATTCTGCGATCCACCAATCAAAATCTACTCCAGATACCGAAAGCCAACTACAAGTCCAAAGGAGATAAAAGATTCGCGGTCCAAGGTCCCAGAGTATGAAACGCTTTACCAACCAGCATTCGGTTGGAGGAGAACCACCTAGCATTCAGGAGAAAGATCAAGACTCATCTCTTTTGATACCAAAGGAGACAGGAACAACAAGCGCCTAGAGGCGATTCAGTTCGCATGTGCCGCGCTATATAAGTTTTCATTCATTCATTCATTCATTCATTCTTTTGGGCCAAAAACATATGATTTGATGAGCTCTTACTAGCTGAGAGACAGAATCTGCTACAGTACAAGTAAGCAGTCAGAGGAAAAACAGTGTCAGTACCACCCATGTTTTCTGTTCCAGAGACCATGGTCAAACATTTTAAATGCATTTTCCTATGCCTCCACCATACAATACAATTTCATGTTCTAAAGAACGTTACGTGCTGTAGAATAACTTTTTTGACATTTTATATGTTAAAAGTAAGGTACACAACTTTACATCTACTATATAACATGCATTTCATATTACTCACATAAACTTTCTGCATATCTAATAAGTAAAGCCAGTCATAGATGGATCATTTTCTGATGGAATTCATAGGGAATGTGGTATGAACTGATAAAGGACAATCTGCAGATTACCTTAGATGACCTATTTGACAAAACAGACATATCAAAAGCACTATCATTGCCAATATTGCTGTTCTTTAATACTGATTTGTGTTAGATGGGTAATAGTGTTAGGCAAGCAGTTCAGACTGAGCATAGCAGAGCCAAAGCACCTCCCCCTCACAGGGGTCTGGTATGGATTTTGGGGCGGACCCCACGGCCATATTTTTTAAACATTTTGGCATGTGGTTCCCCTTAAAATCCACATACAAAAGTGCAGTGCTTATATATATATATATATATATATATATATATATATATAATCTCCAAACTGATAAAATAAAATCTTGATAGTGATGATAAATTTTCTTAGATGAAAAATGTCCACCAATGTGAAGAGAAAAGGGGAGAGAGTTGTACCAAACAGTCCTGATAAAATGCACAAAAACAATGGATGATCATCACTGAGGCATCACTGGAAGAAGAGGCGTCAATGGAAAATATAGAAACTTGCAAGGAGAACCACCACCGACTGTATAATGGCTCACTGGTGATAGTTTGCTTAAAGGGGCATAAACCTCTTAAGTTATGCAGGCTTATGGTGACATTCACCGTTTAAAGTGAATATCCAGGTTGCTACACTCACAGATCTGGATAAAACCAGCACAGGTCCTTAGCAGGTTAACAGTGAAACATAAGGTTGGAATTCACACAGAGAAAAAGAGAAGGATAGCCACGTACTCACACGATGCAACCAAACATTAAAGAAAGGTTCTCTGAACTCCCACCAGTATAGTACAGAGCAGATCCACAGGATGATTGCAGGTGCATCAGACTTGTGAAAAGTAAGTGCAGCTGAATTGTGCTACTCAAGTGGGTAATAGCTGAGATGAAAACTGAGAAAATCAAGAATTCCAGCAATCGTGCTACTAAGAACTGAGACACTAAATGACACTACCCTACAGCATTCATCATACTGTCGGGACTTAGCAACTTAAATCATCCATCCTTTTTTCAAGTTGTAAGATCTGCATGGACATCACTACCTGCCCAATAAAGAAGCTGAGAAATCTGTCAAGCCAATATTGGAATGTTGGCTTCTACAAAAGCTGTCTAAAATGTATTTGCTATAGGTACAATATACAGCATGCAGTTATCTGATAACTATTGTACACGACGCCAGGGTTGGCACCGCTATTTGGACTATGGTCCATTTAAACAGAGGTAGAAGGTTCAGGGGGTCACCCAAAGTGGGTGAAAAGTTCCAGGCAGGTGCTAATCCAAAGAAGACTGGGTCACAGTCTTCTCTATCTTAATAAAGTAATTTGGGGCCTGGAATTTTGGAGGCTCCAAAGTGTTATTTGGGTGGGACGGAGCCTCCACTCCTAAACCTTGGGAGCCAGCGCACAAGGTGTTAACAATCCCAGAGAACCACCCATTAAAGCAGGAAGTGGTGCTGGAGGTGGTGAGTGAGTTTGGAGAGTGCACCTGTGAGGACAAGATGGGAGTCTGCTAGCTGCACAGTGAGGACTTTTGGAGTGCAGGGGATGAAGACTTGTCTTTCAACAAACCGTATGTCATTTGCTTTTTTTTTTTTTTTTTTTTTTGTTCAAACAATTTTATTGAATATAAGAGAATCAAATACAATACAATATAGCATAGAGCACATCACAATGGGAGGTACGTGTACAGGGTAACAGTAATCAAAATGTATGCAACAGTATCCACATGGCAGAATCTACATAACAGGCATATATAGCAACAGTCTTCATCAGTAAGGCATGCAAACAGCTCGAAGTGGTGTATCGACTGTTAATCCTGGGGATGTAATTTGCTTTCACTGTTTTTGTGCTGGAAATAAGCAGACTTTTTGTTGACGCTGGATCCAAGCGGACTTTTATGTTATAGTTTTCTGGCATGCTAAGAAAGCCTTATTTTGTTTTTCTGTGAATAAAAACCTTTTTCTTCAAAACAACGGTTTAAGCACTGAATCCCTGCTGAGCTATAGCCCCCAAACGTTACACTATGTAGAAACATTTCAATACTGTACATATTTCTAAGAATTATTTATGTATTTACTTTGATAAACTATTTCCACCAAGTCATAATTAATAGACATGGAGGGAGGCATTACTTTTTCAATCAACTAATGTGGTATGCTTTAAACATTACCTCTACAGCTAGCAAACTTTATCGACCACCTAATATTTGATACTGGATTTTCTTAGAGGAAGATTATTTTACATTAAATTCAAGCCGGGATGATAATTATTAAGCTCACATAGAACTCTCCTGGAATATTTTATTTACTGGCTTAAATTGAGAAAAAGAGCCAAAGATATGGCTCATTAACTGTTACTGCTGATATTTTAACATTCCCCATTGAGATAAATGTTATATGCAGCATTAAAATATATATATATATATATATATATATATATATATATATATATATATATATATATATATATATACACATTTACATAGTCAAGAATGAACTCCAAGCAAAACACACATCAATGTAACTTTGTATTAATTATCACATCATTTTTTTTTTTTTTTTAACTGTAAGCACCTGACATTGACTTAGTATTAGTCCCTTGCAATTCCCTGTACAACAGAGCTCAGGCAGACAGAGGGAGTAGCAGCAGTACAAGGTCCTAAGAAGAAACTTGCTGATTGGAAAGTGTAGAGTGACAGAGAGATAAGTTTAAGGGTGTGCTATTTCTCCATTCACCGTTAAAACTTATATAAACCCAAAAGCAAAAATGTATTATATGCAGTTTACCAATCCTTAAAGGGGTTGTACAGACAAAAATATTTTCCTCCTAAATTAAAGTCTGACAGTAGCTGATAAAGTAAAAAGTAATGTTTTGCATTATAACTAGTTTGATACCTGTTGAAATCAAGCTGTTTTATTCACCTCCGTTACTCCTGAATCATTATTCTCACTGACTTCCTGGTTTGCGGTGCACATTCATTCTTGCTATAACATGGCCTAATGGGAACTACAGTTCCCATTAGGCTTAGCCTCCATGCCTGTGAGGGATAAAAGAGCATCTTCACGCAGGGCTGTAGTCATAGGGAGGGGGTGAGCACATTCTGCTTTCCACCAAAGCTCAGATGCTGGTGGAAAGGAAGAAGTGGAGAAACAGGAAATGGCATTTTCAAACCTGGATTTCTGTATTTTGGAGGTCAAAAGAAAAAATTAGGTAAGTGATATTTAAATGCTCTAGCTTACAGCAATCAATTGACCTAATAAAAAAAATAACCTTTAGTGTTTCTTTAAATGGTATGGCTTCACTTTTTTCAGTGGGGGAGGGCTTTTTTCCTTTACTTTTACCTGATGGTGTTTTTTTGGTTTAGATACAGTCATAGGTGTGCGCAGCCTATTGCATTAGGGTGTGCACCCCAAAGCTCGAACGCACACTACCGATAACTCACAATGTTCATTCAGAAAGGGAAGGGGCTGGCCCCCATTCATCCTAAAACATCTCCGCAGCAATAGCCGACGGGAGAGGAGAGAAGGGAAGTCAGAAGCGCAGTGGGAGTGAAGGGCAGTGGGGGAAATCTGTGCTGCACAGTATGATTAGGGTATGTCTGGGCACACCTGGCACACCCTGTGTGGGATACAGTATGCTTTAACTTACACACTGAGAAGCAAGACTTGTAAGGTCTTTAGCCCCTGGAACTTGATTGGAACAGTCATTCATGTGCAGATGTGGGCATCCCAGATCTAGATGTTTACTGGCTGGGATTCAGACAATGTAAGGGACTACCACCATCAGAGAAGGAAAGTACAGATCTTCAGGGGAACAGAACTAGCATTACATGTTTTTTCTGCATTTTGAAGCCAAAAAACAATATCCTATTGTATATACACATTCCACATACTGTATGTTGTAATCAATTATGCTACATCTTTATTGAGCAAAAATATATAAAGGAAAAAATATTGAACTCTTTCGCTGATGGATTTACAGTATATTTTTTATGTTTAAATGCACATTTTAGGTGTGCAAAGTACTTAAAACCACTCAAAGTATATCTTTCCTGAAAGCAAAGAACCCTGCAAACACAATGCATGTAAATCTGGTCAGCTGTCAGGTGGAAGCAATTGGGCAGATGTGCAGTAACCAGGTTGCTTTCCCAGACCCCAAATAGGGCACCCCAGGGAAACCTCTCTCCTTGTACTAAGATCTTTTGTCTTTAAAATTTGGAATTATCACAATTTTATTCTGCATGGACACTTCTTTCAGAAAATAGATAATGTTCGAGGGTTTTATCTCAATGATTAACCACTTAAGGACCGCCTACTGCACATTTACGTCGGCAGAATGGCACGGCTGGGCACATCAACGTATATATACGTTGATTTTAGTACCCAGCCGTGGGTCACGGGCGCGCGCCCGTGACCCGGTCCGAAGCTCCAGGAACGGGACCGCGGGATTCGCAGACCCGATCGCCGCTGCAGTGCGGCGATCCGTCCCTGGAGCTAAAAAACGGGGAGAGCCGTGTGTAAACACGGCTTCCCCGTGCTTCACTGTGGCCACAGCATCGATCGCGTAATCCCTGTTATAGGGGGACGCGATCGATGACGTCACACCTACAGCCACACCCCCCTACAGTTGTAAACAAACACACACAGGGTACACTCAAATTCACAGCGCCCCCTGTGGTTAACTCCCAAACTGCAACTGTCATTTCCACAGTAAACAATGCAATTTAAATGCATTTTTTGCTGTGAAAATGACAATTGTCCCAAAAATGGGTCAAAATTGTCCGAAGTGTCGCAGTCACGAAAAAAATCGCTGATCGCCGCTATTAGTAGTAAAAAAAAAATAATTAATAAAAATGCAATAAAACTATCCCTTATTTTGTAAACGCTATAAATTTTGCGAAAACCAACCGATAAACGCTTATTGCGATTTTTTTTTTTTTTACCAAAAATATGTAGAAGAATACGTATCGGCCTAAACTGAGGAAAAAAAATGTTTTTTTTATATATTTTTGGGGGATATTTATTATAGCAAAAAGTAAAAAATATTGAATTTTTTTTTAAATTGTCGCTCTATTTTTGTTTATAGCGCAAAAAATAAAAACCACAGAGGTGATCAAATACCACCAAAAGAAAGCTCTATTTGTGGGGAAAAAAGGACGCCAATTTTGTTTGGGAGTCACGTCGCACGACCATGCAATTGTCAGTTAAAACGACGCAGTGCCGAATCGCAAAAAGGGGCAAGGTCCTCTACCTGCATTTTGGTCCGGGTCTTAAGTGGTTAAAAAAAATTAAATAATTTGAAACAATGCAAAAATGGCTTTATTTATGAAACTTTACTTCTTAACCACTTAAGACCCGGACCAATACGCTGGTAAATGACCCAAGGTGTTTTTGCGATTCGGCACTGCGTCGCTTTAACAGACAATTGCGCGGTCGTGCGACGTGGCTCCCAAACAAAATTTGCGTCCTTTTCTTCCCACAAATAGAGCTTTCTTTTGGTGGTATTTGATCACCTCTGCGATTTTTATTTTTTGCGCTATTTACAAAAATAGAGCGACATTTTTGAAAAAAAAACACTATTTTTTACTTTTTGTTAAAAAAAAATCAAATAAACTAAATTTTAGTCAAACATTTAGGCCAAAATTTATTTAGCCACATGTCTTTAGTAAAAAAAAAAAATCGCAATAAAAAAAAATAGCTACCTAGCGGGAACAGCGACACTAATACAGCGATCAGAAAAATGATCGCTTAGTGACGCTGGCAATAGGGAGTGAAAGGGTTAACTAGGGCGGTGATCAGGGGTTAAAACTTTATTAGGGGGGTGGGGGGGCTATCCTGAACCTAACACTAACTGTTTTTTACACTGCCTGTCACACTGACACTAAATGCAGTGATTAGATCACTGCATTCAGTGACACTGTGACAGGGGGGTGGGGGGGGCGATCACAAGGGGTTAATATGCCTACAGTATGTGAGTGTGTGTCAGTGTTGTGTTGGTGCACACTTACTTGTGGTGTCTTCTCTCATCAGCAGCGCTGGGAAACAGCGCTGCGATGAGAGATTACATCATTTCCTCCTTCCTGTGTAAACACAGGAGGAGGAAGTGACAGGATGGGAGCGCGCTCCCATTGGCTGGGAGCGATCGCGGGGGGGCGGGTATTCGCCGACATCCGCCCGCAGATCCCGGAGCCAGGGGGACCCCCGCACGCCGCGGAGGGGGTCCCGATGGGACCCCCGAACCGCACTTAGGCGGGGACGTAAATTTACGCCCTTGTGCCTGTACGTGCCATTCTGTGGCCGTATATGTGCGTGCGGGGGTCCTTAAGTGGTTAAAATGTTTCTTCTTTTTTTATATATATTTATTGTATTGGTTGAACTACAGTATGTGATAATGTCACATCTGCTCTCTGTTGAAGCAGACTGACCACAGACTAAGCTGACTGAGCACAGTACTGCTTAGTAGTGTTGCTCACGAATATTTGTATTGCGAATATTCAGCTCGAATATGGCATATTCGAGTATTCACGATATATTCCGAATTTCGCGGTGAATATTCGCTATTTCGAATAATCATATTTTTTCAATTTTTTTTTAGAACAGATCACATCCTAGAGATCCCCATCGACGTCTAAAAGCATTGCTGGTATGATTAGAGACCTTGGGCTGAGTAGCTGCAGCGATCATTTTATATTGCCGAAAAATTGCAATGCGATTATTCGGCAATAGCGATATCGCGCGATTATTTTCGAGAAATTCGCAATATTGTTTTTAGCTAAAATAACACATATATTCGATTTCAGAGTGTTACTGTCGAAATTCCGCAATCAATTTCTCATTCTCATTTCTCATATCAAGAATATTCTGAGCCAATCAGAGTGCTCCATTCCGCATTTCTCGAAATTTCGCAATTATTTTGTATTATAAAATATCACAAATATTCTGAGCCAATCAGAGTGCTCCTTCCGCATTTGCCGAATATTCGCAATTATTTTGTATTGTAATATATCACGAATATTCTGAGCCAATCAGAGTGCTCCATTCCGCATTTCTCGAAATTTCGCAATTATTTTGTATTATAAAATATCACGAATATTCTGAGCCAATCAGAGTGCTCCTTCCGCATTTCTCGAAATTTCATTCGCATTCGCAATTCGCATTCGCAATAGCGAAATTTCGCAATCATTTCATTTCCAAAAAATATCGCAAATATTCGCATTTAACGAATATATCTCGAATATTCGACTATATATTCGAGATATATCGCGAAATAGAATATGGCATATTCTGCTCAACACTACTGCTTAGAGCTGCCCAAATACCATGTATGTTAAATCTGACAGCTCACTGTAAAAATGTAAACAAACTTCTGGATGCTATAGAGGCCAAAAGTTTGCGTACATGCCAGTGATGCCAATGACATAATAGTTGTGTCAGTGGCAGTGAAAGGGCTTTATCACACTACACTTATATAGACATTTAAAATCACTTAGTGGAACTAAACATACCATTTTTTTTCCCCCCAAGACAATTAAATTCAAAGCATGCCTTCAATCATGTTAGCTCTCAATTGAACTGTCAAGATGGCAGCTTCCTTGGCTGTAAAGGACTGGAATCTTTTGTTCCACTTGAACACTTGCTCTTGAAGAAGTGGCCAAGTTGCAGTCGCAATACGCATTGAGTGAACATGGTCTCTCTTGCACTATCAAACTTTATATCAATTTCCCTGATTGTCATTCTCATGCCAGGCTATGTATTACTATTTTTAGCTTTTTCTGTAAGATGTCTATTCCTCGTTGTTATCCTGTTTCTATTGTTCACATATGCTATGGGTTTACTTATCCATAACTACATATTATTCATATCACATGTTTAATCCCATCTTGTAACATTATTTCTTTCTTTTTAGCCTGTTGTTTTTCTCTTTTAATCAGATACATTTTTTATTGATGTTTTTAGAAAGAAAACAGAGCATCTACAAAATACACTGCACAAACAAAAATTCAATTAGTCATATTATAGGATGAACATATGTTGCAGAAGAAGCATACTTATGATATGGAAATGTATATTCTATGAATACATACTGAGTTGTTGTAATTGAACATTAACAAGTTGTACAAAATAATATGAAATAAACCCCAATCCACACTACTTTGGCTTTCTAATCTATGCTTTATTTCACTTCTGGTGAAGACATGTAGGGGGCAGTTTCCACACAAATATTCAAAAAACAAAAGCAGTGGGGGAGGGACTGAACCCTAAAAAGTTATCAAGCCTTTCAATCCATTAAGACCAAGATTTTTTTTTTTTAATTACAATGGGCAGCTCCTGTTGGTTTTTGTCAGCTTTTCCAAAACGAGATCATGGGATGCAACTTCCTAAAGCAGTCTGATATTGTGGGAGGAGGGGAAAATGTAATTTTAAACAATTTGCAGCCAGATAAACTCCATGTCTGGACCAGAACTAGAACCAGAGGTATAGGAGCTTCTTGCCACAAAAACAAGTCTCCTCCTCATTTCATCAACTGCCTTATTTATAAGCACTCACCTCAATAATGTTAAGACCTCTGAGGAAGGCTTTTAGGGCATCTCTTAATTTCCCTTGGAAAGAGGTAAATCCATTAGTGAGGTTAAAGTATGAGTGAAGGGTAATCAGCCATTTTCTAAAATCCCCAGGTTATTTCCCACTTTGGTTGAATGGTCACCACTAGGGGAGAGAAATACAAGATGTCCCTCACCTCCATTGTTACAGAGCAGATGTAAGGAATAATGTCTCATGTACCCAAAGCCATGGCAATTCTCAAGTGGTGCATTTTAGTATGACACATAGGGGTCATTTACTAAAGCTGAAGAGTACACACTTTGCATACAAACCAATCAGCTTCCTGGTTTTATTGTCAAAGCTTTATCAAACCAGGTGAAATTAGAAGCAGATTGACTATCATGCACAGCTGCACCACATTGAGAACACCTGCCTTATGACCTGTACACGCGATCCGAATATCGGATGACGGATCGTACGACTTTTTTCGCTTAATAGTCGCAAGTAAAATAAAATAGGTTATTAAAGTCACGAAAATTCTCGTACAACAGAAAAAAATAATCGGAAGTGATGTCATGTGTTGTAATGTATTTGTATTGTATTTTCGGATGACAACTATACTGACTAAACGAAAATCGTACGATCTGACATCGTACAAGGAAAATTTTCGAGCTTGTCCGATCAAATAATATCAGATGAACGGTCGTGATCGGCTCTCGAAAGTAGTGTACACATGATCCAAAAAACGTACGATTCGGATCGCGTGTACGGGCCATTAGTAAATCTCCCCATATACACTCACTATTGGACGAATAATATAACAAAAATCCACTAAACTCAGCTTCACATATTTACACATTTTTTCACAAAAAAGATTATAACATCAAACAGGGGGTGTCCAAGTGCAATAGATCATCCAAAAATTGTGCTAGGAGTTTGACATTTGTGGCGGTGAAGGAGCAGGCACATTTATAATAGCTAGGAAACATTCCATTGCATAAAGAGTACAACGTATAAACGGGCCTCTTCCTTAACCATCTACCTGGACCCATTTGCAGGAGAACTGAGCACCGCAGTTGATCAAAATGCTGATGCTATGAAATAAAAGGAGTGATACAAATGAGCTGGGTAGAAATTTAGAAGTTTCAGCAGACATATGTTTCACCAGCAAACAAACTAAGGCTGGATTGTAAAAAGCTAAATAGTCAATAGTCAAACACAGCTCTCTTCTTGATGGCATCATTTAAACTCCTGACATTCCCAGAGAACATTTTTTTCCTTTGTGCGTAGCCATTGAAACAATTATAAACATAGAGATGGTAGCTCTGAATGAGAAAATGAGCTGTCCAGTGAAGACTATTGCAAAGATAATGGATTGGGCAAAGACAATGCTCTTAAATCCTGTGAGGACACAATTCTAAAATGTAAAAGGGTGTAACAGAAGATAATAAAAAGATATTAGTCTAAAGGGAACTGCAAATATGTAGGGAAAGAAACAGAAGAATACAGAAGAATGCAGAGGAAACACAGGGGGATGTTTGCCTTTCTATGCAAATGAGCAGCATAGTAGATGTCTGTTGTAATAGGAAATTTAATTAATAGGAATTCCAATTCAGTAGAGAAAATGTAACAAGAAATAATCTATAATATCCAATGTCCAGGCAAAAAAATTGGGCTGAAATCATAACTGAAGCAGTGAATAGGGACACACCAGACCCCTGCTGTGAGCTTTATGTGCAGATAGTGTAAAACCAGCTCTAAAGTGGGTGCAGATAGTGTAAAACCAGCTCTAAAGTGGGATCAGAAACAGACTTCAGAATAAATGCTTGAAACAAGGTGGGTATAGGCCCGGGGGACCCAGTGTATTCACTGCTCATACAGATATGTTTAATCCAAACATTTCCAAAGGACACTGAATGCTCCTCCCAGAGGATTTAAGGCTATCATACATGTTGTAATCAGAATTGGAAGGCTGTCTCCTTTGCTCTGTCCCACTGGGATTTCCCGCCAAATGGTATTTTATTGCCACCTTGTGGCCTAGCATCAGTCTGCCCACCGGCCTCACTATTCTTCTTTGAGGACATATTCAGAATTCAGGGAGCTTGGAAATACAGTAATGTATCGGGAAGGAAGGTGAGTGCTGGTCAAGCAATCCCAGTGCAGGGCTTGAACAGCTGTTAGGATGTATGCACAGGATGATTGCACTAGGATCACTGGCAGAAGCTTACTAAGGTATGTCCACAAGCCACAAGCTGTTTTTAGTGATATTTTTGCACCATTTAACCACTTCAGCCCGGGAAGAATTTACCCCCTTCCTGACCAGAGCACTTTTTTCAATTTGGCACTGCGTCAATTTAACTGACAATTGCGCGATCATGCAACGTTGCACCCAAACAAAATTGACTTCATTTTTTTCCCACAAATAGAGATTTTTTTGGTGGTATTTGATAACCTCTGTGGTTTGAATTGCGCTATTAACAAAAAAAGAGTGACAATTTTGAAAAAAAAAATAAACAATATCTTTTAATTTTTTGCTATAATAAAAATCCTACTTTTTTTTCGAAAGAACTTTTTTCTTCCTCAGCTTAGGCTGGGAAAAAATCAGCAAGAATGCTATAAAAATGCAATGATTACTGTGTAAATGACACTAGCAGGGAAGGGGTTAAACACTAGGGGGCTATAAAGGGGTTAAGTGTGTCCTAGGGAGTGATTCTGTGGGGGGGCTGGGTCACAAGTGACACAACAGTGATTACTGCTCTTGATGAGAGGGAGCAGTAAATCACTGTCCTGTCACTAGGCAGAACAGGGAAATGCCTTGTTTACATAGACATCTCCCCAATCTGCCTCTCCATGAGACGATCATGGACACCTGGCGGACATCGAGTCTGTGGGACCTGCAGGCATGCTCACGGAGCGCGTGGCAGGGGTGCGCATGCGCCCGCACGGTGGCAAATTCAAAGCAATCTACAGGTACGTGGCTTTGCGCATTTTGCCAACGTATATGTATAGGCGGTGGTCAGCAAATGGTTAATCGCCTTTTTTGACCTTTTAGATGTTTTTCTTTCTGATAAGTCTTTTATTTACTATCCTGAGTTTGAGAATATACTTCATATTCCATTTTACTTTATGTTTTTTTATAGTGTATATTCATGGGATTGCATTCATATTTGAAGAGATACTTGCAGATACCCGCGATCACACTCACAAAGCTTACAATGTAATAACACTCAATGCACCTTCTTAAAGACGACGTACAGGTACATTAACCACTTCCTGACGGTCGTACGAATATATGCGGCCTTGGGGTGGTTCTAAATCTCTAACAGGACGCATATATGCATCCTGCGCTCTTTCAGGCCACTAGAGGGCGCGTGAGCGCCGCCGGCGGTGCGCGTGCCCGCCGCATTCCTGGAATACCGATGCGCGTACCAGTCGGCCGCGATGTCAGCCAGGCACTCGCAATCAGCGGTTACAGGGACAAGACGCGGATCTCTGTGTGTAAACACAGAGATCTACGTCCTGTCCTGTCCCTTGTACATAGGGACACAGCATCGGTCACCTCCCCCAGTCACCCCCTCCCCCCACAGTTAGAACACAATGCAGGGTACACATTAACCCCTTCCTCACCACCTAGTGTTAACCCCTTCACTGCCAGTTACATTTATACAGTAATCGGTGCATTTTTATAGCACTGATCGCAGTATAAATGTGAATGGCGCCAAAAATGTGTCAAAAGTGTCTGATGTGTCCGCCATAATGTCGCAGTCCCAATAAAAATCGCAGATCGCCGCCATTACTAGTGAAAAAAAAATAATAAAAATTAATAATAATTCTGTCCCCTATTTTGTAAGCGCTATAACTTTTGTAAGCGCTTATTGCGATTTTTTTTTAATTTTTTTACCAAAAATATGTAGAATAATACGTATCGGCCTAAACTGAGAAAAAAAAAGTTTAGAAAAAAAAATGGGCTATTTATTATAGTAACAAGTAAAAAATATTGACTTTTTTTCAAAATTGTCGCTCTTTTTTTGTTTATAGCGCAAAAAATTAAAATAAACGCAGGGATAATCAAATACCACCAAAAGAAAGCTCTATTTGTGGGAAAAAAAGGACGCCAATCTTGTTTGGGAGCCATGTCGCACGACCGCGCAAATGTCAGTTAAAGCGACGCAGTGCCAGAAGCTGAAATTTCACCTGGTCAGGAAGGGGTATACGTGCCCAGTAAGGAAGTGGTTAATATGCCTGTACGCAGAGGCGGATCTAGGCTTTGTGAGGCCTTAGGCAAAACTTAGACATGAGGCCCCACTCATGCCCATAATGGGGAGAATAATTCAAGCAAAAAAATGGCTGCAGAAAATGCACGGATCTTGCACACAGGTGATCAGCACCACTTACAGGGCTCCCTCCTCCCCCATCAGACATATTCAGCCAATGCAAGAGGGGGGAGAGGGGGAGGTGAGAAAGAGAGAAGGGTGATAGAGAGATCCGATGGCACCGACATTAATATTGATCACAGGCAAATTAGGCGGGTGCAAAGCCCCTGTGAGTGCGAGGCCTTAGGCGACCGCCTAATTTGCCTAATTAGAGAGCCACCTCTGCCTGTATGTACCATTCTGCTGACGTATATTGGCATGAGCCAGTCAGCAAACGGTTAATTGATTAATATTTTGTTCTCTTTGTCTCTGGTTTTGGAAAAGAGTTTACCGTATTGAAGGAGACGGGGGAGGAGGGCTGGCATTGTTTGTAAAAAAAGCTGAGCTTAACTAGTAGTAGTATAACTTAATCAGCCCATACATGGAGCAAATTTCAGGGAGGGAGGGAGCTGGGGAAGACAGTGATTATGGCTAGTGGCTATGCTAGCTGCTACTGATAAGCTCATGTCAGGCTGGTTCTACCCAAGTGTACAGATCCATCAACATTCAGCCTATTCATACATGGTTAGAATCTCAGCAGGTTCCTGCTGAAAGGCTGATATTCAAGCTGTCCATGACCATCAGTGCTGGGACAAGGTCATCCGGTGCCTAGGGTGAAGATGGAAAACTGCAACCCTGCAATCTCCCCATGTAAAGAGAGTCAGTATCATATTTGTATACTAGTATTAACAGCGACTTAGGCATGGTTTACATTAGGGCAACTTGTCAGGTGACTTAATCGCCTGACAAGTCATGCTCCATTCAGTGCAATGGAACCTTTCTAATCGGAGTGACTCAAGTCGCTCTGACTTAGAAAAAGGTTCCTGCACTACTCGGGGAGACTCCAGAGCAGCTTGCATTGACTTCTGTTAAAGAAGTCCTTTGCAAGCTGTGCTGAAGTCACGCTGTGCGGGGCGGCTTCAAAGTCGGGTGACACTGGCTGGGAAGGGGTTAACATCTAGGGACAATCAAGGTCTAACAATGTGTAATGTGTGCTGCTTTTTGCTACTGATAGATTTGTTTATTTTCCTTGCTTTGCATGGGAAAAAAAAAAAAAATTGTTTCCTCTGTCCAGAGCCCTGTGTTGATTGTCATCACAGAGCTCTGGGCTGTGATTGGACACAGCTGATCAGCAGGTTCAAGACATAAATTATTGGCTGGGATCTGCTGACAGACTCCTGCTGTGTACAATCACAGTGGAGTAAGTGGGAGGAGCATGTGCCCAAAACAGGCAGCGACGTGTGGGTACATCCTGTTGACTGTAGCTGCCACTGCGGTGGGTTGACAAGTGGTTAATTAGTAATGCTATTTGGAATATTCAGCATGGAGGGGGTTTATATACTGTCACTGATGCATTAGTGACCGGTAGCAGTTAATTAACCCCTTTGTGCTGCATTAGTGGCATCACTTGTAGTGTTAATTAACCCACTGGTGCCACTAATGCAGCACAAATGGGTTAATTAACTGCCAGTGGTCACGAATGCATCTGTCACTAATGCATCCCCTTTTCCTGCTGCAAATGTCATGGCTAATTAAGCAAACTTCCCTCAGACACTGCCCCCACCCCCCATTCAAAGTTAATCATGTCATCTGCAGGTGGCAATCTGCTTACTTTGGTGATGCACTGCTTGGTTCCTCCTCGATCGCACTCACACATCGCAGTCCAATGGGCGGCCTCGCTCTATCCTCCTTTTACCAACCCCCCCTCTTGGCCAGCCTCTTAGTGACATCACCCCAGCCGGGACTAGGGATATGTCGGGCGGAAATTACTTGTCTGACAGCGAAGCTGATCTTATGCCGCGTACACACCATCACTTTATGTGATGGAAAAAAACAATGTTTTTAAAAACGTCAATTTAAATGACCATGTGTGGGGGAAAACGTTGTTTTATGTCTTGTGAAAAACGACAAAAAAAAATTGAAGAATGCTTCAATTTTTTGTGTCGTTTTTCAAAGCGTCGTTTTTTGTTTCACAAAAAATCACTGTTTAAAACAAAGTTTTTCAACCCAAGCATGCCCAGAAGCTAGTTATGAAGCGAGCTTCAATGGAAAAGAGTGGTGAACAAAACCCCGCTTTGCTAGGGCATTGTGAAAAAACGATGGTGTGTAGGCAACGTCGTTTTTGAAAATTAATGTTTCAAAAACGTCGTTTTTTACTTCACAAAAAATGTCGTTTTTTTTCATCACATAAAGTGATGGTGTGTACGCGGCATAAGGCTTGTGTCAGGTGCAGGAGCACACTCGGCACATAATTCAGCTATTATCTATGTAGCGTGACCCGTGTGTACAGCACACTGCCGGAACTTATCCGGAACCCCACTTCCTTCAGTAAATGGTGCTGCCCAGGGCATCTGACCCTTCTGCCCCCCTGTATCGGACAGAGTTAGATTTTTGTGTGTGGAAAAACAAACTAGTCAATAAGTAGGCAATTTTTCCAATATTTATCTCAAAGCCTAATTTTCAGGTGTGACTAGAGTGTATTTTTAAGCTAAAAAGGGATTTTAAGCCCTGCAAGGACTCTCCATTATTTGCCCAAATATCATCTACATTTAAATACAGTATAAGAATACTACTTCACTAAGAATATTGCTTTTAGGGGTTGATATTGAAAAAATACCACAAGTAAGCATAAGGAGGGGACAGTATGTAGAATTCTACAAGTACAAGTTCAAAAAAATAAAAAAAAAACTTGTTTGTTGCCATTTCATTTATAATTCATTTATTTTGAAAGGTCATTTACTTGTACACGACTGGAAAATTTGTATGCCAAGATCACGTTGATACAATTAACAATTACAGACATTCACATTTATTGCCAGAGGTCACTGTTAGGTCAGCTTGTAAGCATAGTATTAGCAGTTTTACTTGAGTGATAACCTTCTGTAATTTCAATTTAAAATGCAGTCGCTATAGGGATGAATATATCTGACACAACCATACTTTTACTTATTACAGAACATATATATACAGGAAACCAAATGTGTTTTATAACTGAATGCAAGCATTTAATGCAATGTCACCTGTGAGCAAAGCCTGAATGAATTTGTAATATAGCATATTACTAGCAAGGGAAATAGCCACGTTACAAAAAGAGAGTAGAATTTAGATTTTTCATAACAAGCAGCAATGGAGGCAGTGGTATTTTTACGATCTCATATTTTGCACTAATCTCTCTCCAATTTCTTTTTAGCTCTTTTGCTACTGTAATCGTACTCATTTTGTTTTCAGCTGTATTTAAAGAGAACTGCTTATTTCATTGGTTATCTCTTTCTTTGACGTCTAGGATCTAACCCAAACCTTTTATTTTTTTCATTTCTTTCTCTCTTCCTTTCTGCTCCCTTCATATGTGCACTTTTGTTTGGAAATACACAATTTTACTGCTTATGCTAATATATTTCACAGTTGGTTCCACAATCCCACCCTGCACCTTACCTGCATCCTTACTTACAATGCAGGACTGATGATCCCTCATTGTACATAAAGGACGTTCAAATGCTTGGGGACAAAGGAGTGGCAAAGTAAAAATTTAACCTGTCATTCTGGGAGGACATCATATGATGTCCACCGGAACGCACCTTCCACGCTCCCTACGGGCCATGCTTAAAGGCTATCTATCACCCACTGTGTCACTGATCTGTGATGACAGTGTTCACGGCCAACTACCGGTACCATGTAATCACTTTGACCAATCACAGCAGATCACATGACAATTGTACACAATGAATGGCTTTGATTTATGCCATTTATTGGGTACTATTACATTGATCACTGTGATTGGTCACAATGATCACATGGTACAGACAGAGCTAATCACATCCAATCTGTACCATGTAATTAGCTGTGGTCAATCACAGCTAATCACAACAATACACACTAAATAAATCTATTTCATTCAGTAGAAATGGTTGTTTATTACAGTGTTATAAGCCATCATAGTCTCCAAAAACAAATTCTGAAAACTTCCCATGAGCAGTACAGTGTAAGGCCGCTTACACACGACCAAATAAATCCGATCAAATCAGTCTGACAGACCGATTTTATCGGATTTGTCTGCTGGGATATATTGGTTTGATCGTGTACACACGATCAAACCAAAATCCCCACCGGCAGACAGCGTGGTGACGTGGTAGTGACATTGATGCCGCCACGTCACCAGGAAGTAAAACACTTCCGCGCATGCGTCGATTCCATTCGACGCATGCATGGGCAGATATGTCTGCTGGTTAGTGTACTAACCAGCAGACATGTCAGACGGACGGGTTCCCAGCAGACAGATTTTAAAGCATGCTTTAAAATTTGTCTGCTGGAAAAACCTGTCTGTCCGCCCGTACACCCGATCGAATTTGTCTGCTGAAACGGTCCGTCTGACTGTTTCCAGCAGATAGATTAGATCGTGTGTACGTGGCCTTTTAGTAACATTGTATTGCTATGGTCACAGTATGTAAAAAAATAAATAAAAAAAAATAGTTTAAAAATATTTTAAAAATTGAAAAAATATATATTACATTTTTTTTACATACTGTCACCAGTCAGTGTCTCAAAATGCCACCACACCAGTTAGATAATGACACTGTAATGTACGACAATATGTAAAAAATGAAAAAATGTGAAAAAAAATCTTAATTTTCCAGAAAATGTTGAAAAAAATTACAACTTCAATAAACTGCCCATGTCTTGTACTAAATACCTTGGACTGTCTACTTTCCAAAAAATGGTCATTTGGGGATATTTATACTGTTCTGCCATTTCTGGGCTTTAAGAAATGACTGTCAATAGTACATCAGGATTGACTGAGTTTCATATATGCAGGTGTATATATAGTATAACATTTGCTGTAACTGATTATAAAGTGTTAGCTGATGTTTGGCTTTAGTGTATCTAAATCTGCTAGTCCATCTAACACTCCCATATCCCCAGATTAAAAATGCTGCAGTTCAAATGTGCCTCCTGTTCTTATTCATCCTGAATAGAGGCACTCTAATACAGGAGGTACCTTAATGGCTAGATCATCAGTTGAAAACAGAGGGGAAAAGACTACAGAAGGAAAATCAATGCCATAACTACATCTCATGATTGGCAGCTGAAATATATTATACTTTTGGGTTTAATACTGCTTTAACTACTTGCCGATCATCCCTCAAAGTTGTACTATGACAGGTTGGCATGGCTGCACAAATAGCCATCATTGCATCAATGTATGTCGGCCGCTTTAAGAAGCTACAAGGGGTGCTGAAGTTCTGATGTGCATGAAGTCCGCAGGCCACCCGAGATTGCTCATCAGAGAGCCAGAACAGGGATCTGTCAATGTAAACAGGCAGATCCCCATTATGACAGGGGACGAGAGAGAGAGAGCTGCTGTTCCTAGTGATCAGGAACAGCGATATCTCTACTCCTCTAGTCAGTACACTGCCCCACCAGTTATAAACACCTCCCTAGGGAACACTTAACCCTGTGATCCTAGTGTTAATCCCTTCCCTGCCAATGACATTTATACAGTAATCAGTGGCTATTTTTAGCTCTGATAGATGTCACTGGTCACATAAAAGTGTCAAAAGTGTCCGCCGCAATGTCGAAGTCCCACTAAAAATTGCAGATCACCGAAATTACTAGTAAGAATAAATAAATAATAAAAATGTAAAAAAATCTATCCCCTATTTTGTAGACTGTGACTGTTCATCCATCTCCCTAGGTGCATGTTGCCCGGAAACAATACTAAATACAGCCTCCAGCGATTCAACCATTGGTGAGAACTTTATCAGGTGGGCTGCACTCAGGAGGGGTTTAATGAACCTCCCTGGCGGTATTCCCGAGTCTGACTCGGGGCTCAATTTCTGTGCTGCGATCGGTAACCCAGAGTCAGACTCGGGCTCGCCTCGCAGCATCCATAGGCAGTGTTTATTTACCTTGTCCCTGGATCCAGCGATGCATCCCCGCTGTGTGAGTGAGCGGCGTCCTCGCTCGATTCACACAGTGCCTGTGTGCCGCCAATCTCCGTTCCCTACGACGTTACGACGCACAGGGGCGGAGAATGGCGCCAAATTAAAAAAGTAAACAAAGACAGTACATACCGTATACTGTAATCTTATAGATTACAGTACTGTATGTATAAAATACACACACCCTTTGTCCCTAGTGGTCTGCCCAGTGTCCTACATGCACTTTTATAAAATAAAAACTGTTCTTTCTGCCTGCAAACTGTAGATTGTCCATAGCAACCAAAAGTGTCCCTTTATGTCAAAAATGATTTTAGAGCAGCTAAAAAACAGCGATAATAAATTATAATCACTGCTCAAGTCACGGTGGGATGGGGGTCCCCAACAAAAAGGCTTTTTGCTCTCCATAGACCTCCACAAGGCCTTCGACTCCATAGATTGGGCCTACCTGTCGGATATCTTGGGGAGGTGGGGCTTCGGCCCATATTTCTTAAATCTTATTCGGGCCCTTTACTCAAACCCCACTGCGCAGCTACGCTTAATGGGCAGATACTCGGATTCTTTTACCATAGGGAGGGGTACCAGACAGGGTTGCCCACTCTCTCCCCTCCTTTTTGCTATGGCCATAGAAACGTTGGCCATAGCGATTAGATCTAACCCTGACATTAAGGGAGTGACGGGCGGACAAGGGGATCACAAGTGTGCGCTATACGCGGATCACCTTCTCCTCTTTATTACCTCTCCTCTGACCTCCACTCCTGTCATTCTAAAGACGCTGAGGGCTTTTAGTGAAGTTTCAGGACTGAGGGTTAACATGGCTAAATCGACAGCATTGAACATTACAGTTCCCCTGGACCTTCTCAATCAGCTCTCTAATAATTTTGAATTTCGCTGGGCTCCTGGTGCTATCCCATACCTAGGCATTACACTAACATCAGACGTCAATGGCCTTTTTAAAGCCAACTATCCCCCTATGATACTGAAATGTAGAGGTGACTTGGACGCGTGGTCGAGATGTGGTCTGTCCTGGTTAGGTAGGGTCCACGCAGTAAAAATTACTCTTCTCCCTCGTTTGTTGTACTTATTCCGCTCACTCCCTGTGCCAGTTGCGAAACGCTTCCTCAGTACACTGCAATCACAAATAGTTTGCTTTGTGTGGGGTAATAAGGGGTATAGGTGTCCCTCAGGAATTCTTTTACGCCTGAAATCGCAGGGCGGTCTGGGTCTCCCAAACCTATGGATCTATTATCAGGCAGCTCAACTTACACAAATCTTGACGGCCTTTTTTGGGGGGCCAAAGCCTGACTGGCTTTCTATGGAAAGAATGGCTACCCCTTTGCATACCATTGATTACCTTCTCTGTTGTGACCCCGGGATCAGGCCTGCAATATTGTCCCCCACTCTCTTGCACTCTGTAGCCTTAAGCACAAAGCTCTTTGGATTTCCTGCTCTGACATCCTCCCTCAGACCCCTGGCTCATTTATTTCACAATGCAGCTTTCCCCCCGGTTTGAACATTGAGGCCTTTCGGTGGTGGACAGATAAGGGGCTCTACCGCATTGGACATTTTCTCTCCCCGGCGGGTCCGATTTCCCTGTCCCATTGTAGGAAGAAACTGGAGAGGCCCGATTCGGAGCTCTTCAGATTTGCCCAAATCTCCCATTTTATACGCTCTATTTGGACCGATAACAAGGTTCCCCTCACGATAACGCCCTATGAGCATTGGTGCTCTTCTGCAGAGGATCAGAGGGGAGGCATTTCCTTGATCTACACAGCTCTCGCTTCTAAGGTGGACAAGCCGACTTATGCCCGGGCCTGGGAAGAGGACGTGGACGGTTCATGGGATACCGAGGTCTGGTTCCGAGCTGCACAAAGCTTGTTTAAAGGTATTCTTAACATTTCTCTCATAGAGGCTAGCTTAAAAGTTTTGGTAAGATGGTACTATGTTCCTTCCAGGTTGGAAAGGATATTTCCAGGGACCTCGCCAGTGTGCTTTAGGGGGTGTGAACTGGAGGGCTCCATGCTCCACATTTGGTGGTCGTGCCCCCATATTAAATCCTTTTGGCAAAAGGTGTTCCGCACCATTAGCGCCTTAACCGGAGTGGGGGTGGCTCCCCACCCTAGCGTGGCTCTCCTAAATCAGCATATCCCTAATCTTCCCAAAAGCTCCCAGACCTTATCGTTCTTCATTCTCCTGGGTGCCAGAGTGTCCATTGCCAAAGCCTGGAAGAAGCCTAGGGTCCCCTTCCGGGGGTTCAGGAGGAAAGTATCCTGGATAATGATGCAAGAACAAATTGTTGCTAAACTCCATGACAAAACTGAGAAATTCCTGGCGATTTGGGAACCCTGGGCTGATTTCTGTAATCTATCTCTGAGGCCGGGTGTGCAGCTCAGACACTTGACCGCTGGTGCTGCCCCCTGACGGAGGTAGCGCGTTTCTCTCCTTTACTCTCCTACACTTTTCTTTCCTTCTTTCTGTCGCCTCCCTTGGCTCCTCTACTGCAGGTTGTGTTACCATATATGACCTCCCCCTGTCGTACCATACATGGCTGCGTTTAAGCTATTTGAGTGATTACCTTCCTCTCTCATTTTTACAGTTATGATTAGGCTTATAGCCGGGTGTGGGAGGGTGGTGATTGCATCCCCTGAGAGGCAGTTTGACCCCATGGGGGCCTCTCGGGGGGGTGGGGTCGCTGCGCCCTTACCGCTGGGAAGTTCCCCCGATATGCCTTTAGGGGGACTCATTGCCCCAGGGCTGGTCAAACAGCCTTGCTTGAGGATGGGGTAGGTTGATTTTCTTTCCCTTTTTTTTTTTTTGGATACTCCTTAGTGTCATTGGGGGAAGGATTTAGAGGTTCTCGCTTCAGGACTTGAAATGTAATCTCATTGTCACTATTGTTGCCTCAATGTTTATGACATTTTCTTTTGAATGCTTGTTATCTTTTTAGAAAAATCTCTCTATAAAAACTATTGAAATTAAATTATAATCACTTGCAGAATTGAGCGATAGCGATTTGTGGGGAAATTTGTCATAAAAAATAATAATAATGACAGCGACAATTCTGCAACTGAGCAAATTTCAGTGATTTTGAGTTGATTACATTATTGAATAATTTTTATTATAATTATATTATTATATGTTATAATTATTTATAATTATTTATTATATTATAATGTATATATATATTTTTTTTTTATGTCATACCCGGGATGCCTACTAGATTCTTGTTTGGTCAGATTTAAGTGAGTTATTCCTAAGAATTACAGGCCTACAGTATAAAACACCACATTTCCTTGCAAATAATGGTACCGTTTTCAGCACCTAAAATCTGAAATAATCATACCGCCACGGAGGTTAGGGAACAACTGTAACACATGTATAGTTGTCCTTTAAGGCAACCAGTGTTGAAATAATTTATTTCTGTATTTCCTTTCTTTTTTTTTTCCTTTCTTAAATTATAATAAATATATGCAAAATACATTTGTAAAGGCATGTTTTTGTCAGATGATTATGAAATATTGCATGTTAATATTATGTAATTTCATTTTTAGCCTAAAGATATTTTATTCTGTTCCACATTTTATTTCTCTGCTTATTGCTTGCTTAACCATGGTGAGCAGGAAGTTACTAACCCTCCTTTCACCATATGGCTTTGTTAAAGTTTTCAATCAGGCATTAAGCCTGGTAGGTATGTTCTGCTGTGTATCCCTTTTTTTTTTAAACTCATAAATTGTGCTTTGAAATACCTTTGGTACATATTACATTATTATTTGTAAAAATATTAAAGATAGAAATAAAAAATAAACTTTTATTAGTTTTAAAAAGTCTTCACTTAAAATAAATACATATAAATGTTTTCATTGAAAAGCAAAGTACTTGACTTTTTATGGTTTCAAAACTTTCTGAATCATTCGTAAAAAAAGCACGCAAATCAGAAAAGTCCAAGTAAATTCAATGTTCTTAATGTGAATGTTGTTATCTTAAAAAAAAAAGCTGGAGTCATTTTTCAATAAAGTACAGATCATAATTTATAGTAAATTTCTCCCTGTTGTACTTAGTAAATTAAAACTTAATTTCCGCTGTAAAATGTAGTTGATTATAATCACATGCATGCATCTAGACCCACCAACTTATGTTAGTTAACATTGTTATTTGTGTTTCCAACAAGCAGCCTTCATGCTTCCTTAATACAGGTTTCTTTAAAAAAAAATTAGCTGGAGTAATGTTTTCAATAAAGTACAGACCATAAATTCTTATAAATGTACCCCTGTCTTACTAAATTCGGACAACATTTACAGGCTAAAGTGTAATTCATTACAATCACATGCATGCATCTAGACCAACCAACCAACTTATGTTAGCTAAAATTGTTAAAAAAAAATGCTTATGGGTCCAGTTTTGGTATTGTTTGCAGTAGGGATGCACTGATGCCATTTTAAAAAAAATACTCTCTGATACTAGGAAGAGTAGGTAGAGGGGTGGTTTATGAGGTGGGGTTAGGGAGTTGGGTGAGGCTGGGGTGAGAGCAGGGTGGGGGGAGTAGGGGGGTAAGCGAGGACAGAATAGGGGAGGGTGAGTGAGGGCTTGGTGGGGGTGCTAGAAGGGACTCTAGAAACACAAAGGGCAGGGAAAGCAGCACCATCTAAGTGCACAATTTAATGCCAGCATAAACAATGAACAAGGTGTTCATCTGCTCTACTCTCAGGTGCTGGCTGCTGGTGTGTCGGTGGCCAGTGGTCTGGGGGCACTGGTGGTTCCCAATGCATCCTGGTAAACTCAGAAACACTTGGGGGCACTGATGGCGTACCCAGAAGTGACATCATCAGTGCACCTGAGTGTCTCCGAATTTACCAGAAAGTGCTGGGAGCCACCAGCACCCCTGGACCTCTGGCCACTGACACATCAGCGGCTACCACCTGAGAGTAGAGTGGATGAACACCAAGTTCATAATTTATGCTTGAACTGTTTTTAACCTTGTGAGTGTATTTCTTACATTTTATACATTAAATTGCAGTCATGCTGCACTTAGATGGTGCTGCTCTCTCTTAGTGGGAGGAGGTTGCAGGGAGGGGAATCCCATGGACAGATGAAATGTCATTGGTTGTTAAGAACATGGCAGCCCTGCTCCTTTACATTCAATATTTCCTGACAGCTGAAAGAACCGAGCTAGAAGGTATTGGTTTTGGGTGTTGGTGCAGTTGCACAAGTACCGATACCCATGCAAATGCCTAGTACCTAGTTTGCAGATTTGTTGCAACAGGGAGAAAGCCACAACAATTATAATTTTAATATAATACGAATATGGTAAGCAATTTACAATTTAACACTTTTAACATTATATGTCAGAAAAGTAGGTTACCTGGCCTGCTCTTGCATTTTCACAAACAATTATATCTTCATTTCCAATATATGGGGCATTATCATTAATGTCCAACACTTTGATACCAACTGAAACGTAGCTCATTAGGGTAGGATTTTCTGTAAAAAAAAAAAAAAAAAAGTGAGTATAACTATCAGTTATAGTAAAAGATATATACTATTGTTATCACATATTTCTATATTTGTCCTGATGAGCTAATAATCAAGCATTTAAAAAAGTCATGCCCAAGCAGCAGCTCTTTTTTAGGCCTGACTTGCACTATATGACATGTAAGCAACTACCTTACTGGAATTCACATAACTGAGAAAACAGCTTGAAAACAAAATATTGCAAATCAGTAGCTTACTATCTGTGATTCCTGCATCATATCTTTACAGTTTTATATTGTAAACAGGATGTTTAAATCCAACATTAATTATGCTTTAAGCATTTTTTTCAATTAGTTCCTCCTAAAAAAAAATCTAAAAAGGGAAAAATATTGCCCCTTAACCAAAGGTATATGATCTGGTAAAAAAAAAAATAGGTGCTACTAATAGTGAATTTATATTTCCTTGATTCTGGATTTTCTGTCACAATTGTTTTTAGTGCTGGTGCATGCCACTAATTATTTTAGGTGTGAGGTTCCTGGTGCTGACAACTATTGTGCATGCTGCAGAAAGTAGCTGAACACACAAAACATTCCCCAATAGATAGACCTAGCTGAAAATTTAACAGACCGCGGGTTCGCACGAATATTTCGAACCCCATTGAAGTCTATGGGACCCGAACGTTCGAATTCAAAAACGGTCGTTTTAAAGACCAAAATTCAACTAAATGTTGGAAAACGTCGTTCAGAACCCGGGTCTTGCCCCAGGGAACATGTATCAATGGAATTTTTTTTTTTTAACCACTTAAGGACCCCCGCACGCACATATACGGCCACAGAATGGCACGTACAGGCACAAGGGCGTAAATTTACGTCCCCGCCTGAGTGCGGTTCGGGGGTCCCATCGGGACCTCCTCCGCGGCGTGCGGGGGTCCCCCTACCTCTGGGAGCGATCCGGGATCTGCGGGCGGATGTCCGTGATATCCGCCCCCCCCCCGCGATCGCTCCCAGCCAATGGGAGTGCGCTCCCAGCCTGTCACTTCCTCCTCCTGTGTTTACACAGGAAGGAGGAAATGATGTATTCTCTCATCGCAGCGCTGTTTCCCAGCGCTGCTGATGAGAGAAGACATCACAAGTAAGTGTGCACCAACACAACACTGACACACACTCACATAGGCACATTAACCCCTTGTGATCGCCCCCCCATCCCCCTGTCACAGTGTCACTGAATGCAGTGATTTAATCACTGCATTTAGTGTCAGTGTGACAGGCAGTGTAAAAAACAGTTAGTGTTAGGTTCAGGATAGCCCCCCCACCCCCCCTAATAAAGTTTTAACCCCCTGATCACTGCCCTTAACCCTTTCACTCCCTATTGCCAGCGTCACTAAGCGATCATTTTTCTGATCGCTGTATTAGTGCCGCTGTTCCCGCTAGGTAGCTATTTTTTTTTTATTGCGATTTTTTTTTTTTACTAAAGACATGTGGCTAAATAAATTTTGGCCTAAATGTTTGACTAAAATTTAGTTTATTTGATTTTTTTTTTAACAAAAAAGTAAAAAATAGTGTTTTTTTTTCAAAAATGTCGCTCTATTTTTGTATATAGCGCAAAAAATAAAAATCGCAGAGGTGATCAAATACCACCAAAAGAAAGCTCTATTTGTGGGAAGAAAAGGACGCAAATTTTGTTTGGGAGCCACGTCGCACGACCGCGCAATTGTCTGTTAAAGCGACGCAGTGCCGAATCGCAAAAACACCTTGGGTCATTTACCAGCGTATTGGTCCGGGTCTTAAGTGGTTAAAACAGCATTTTTTTTCCGCCATTTTAATGATGCTTAAAGTGAAAAAAAAAATCCTATAAATATCACACCTGCTGGGTGTCTATAGTAGTGGCACATGTTTAGAAATGTCCCTGCACAACATGAGAGGACTATAAAAAAAAAGTAATTAATGCTACTTGCGCAAGTTCTGTGTGGCAACATTATGTCGAATATTTTAGCGGTGGTGGGGGGCCATTATTGTTTTGTGAAAGACATTTTTTAGAAAAAAGGGCACCCCTCAAACATACTGTAATTGGAGCGCAACAAAGAGCCACGTGCAAAGTATTGCATCAAAAATTGTTAATAGGCGCCCCTGTTAAACAAGGGCAGAAAAATTGTGCCTTGGGCACAACACAACGCTGCAACCCCTCCCAATAACTCCAATTGGAGCGCAACAAGGAGCCACGTGCAAAGTATTGCATCCAAAATTGTTATTAGGCGCCCCTGTTAAACAAGGGCAGAAAATTGTGCCTTGGGCACAACACAACGCTGCAACCCCTCCCAATAACTCCAATTGGAGCGCAACAAGGAGCCACGTGCAAAGTATTGCATCCAAAATTGTTATTAGGCGCCCCTGTTAAACAAGGGCAGAAACATTGTGCCTTGGGCACAACACAACACTGCAACCCCTCCTAATAACTCCAATTGGAGTGCAACAAGGAGCCACGTGCAAATTATTGCATCAAAAATTGTTATTAGGTGCCCCTGTTAAACAAGGGCAGAAAAATTGTGCCTTGGGCACAACACAACACTGCAACCCCTCCCAATAACTCCAATTGGAGCGCAACAAGGAGCCACGTGCAAATTATTGCATCAAAAATTGTTATTAGGCGCCCCTGTTAAACAGGGGCCGAAAAATTGGGCCTTGGGCACAACACAACACTGCAACCCCTCACAATAAATCCAATTGGAGCGCAACAAGGAGCCACGTGCAAAGTATTGCATCAAAAATTATTAGGCGCCCCTGTTAAACAGGGGCTGAAAAATTGTGCCTTAGGCACTGGTGGCGGAGCCCAGAAACACAACATTTCTTACTAGCTATCAGCAAGAAAAGTGAGGAGGAGAAGGATATTCCATCAGCAGCATAAGAGGACAGTCACTCAGCATCAGCAGTGTAAAAGGGATCCGACATTTCAACAAAAAGATATTATTCATTAATATCAGCATCGGGTGCTTGGTAGCTGGTGTTGATTCAAGCCTGATTCATTTTGATGAAGGTCAGTCGATCAACAGAGCCGGTGGAGAGGCGCACCCTGTGATCAGTCACAAAGCCTCCAGCAGCACTGAATGTCCGTTCTGAAAGAACACTGGGCAAGCCAGTAGCTCAATTGCGTACTGGGCAAGCTTTGGCTAGTGATCCATCCTCAAGACCCAGTAAGCCAGAGGATTTTTGGTGGGGAAGGTGTCCAAGTCGGATCTTGCCCCTAGGTATTCCCGGACCATGTAAACCAGACGCTGGCGATGGTTGCTGGAATCGGTCAGACCTTGGGGCTGCGGACTAAAAAACTGCCTGAACGCATCGGTCAGACGACCACCTTCTCCACCGCCCCTTCTGTGACTCACCGAAGCCTCAGCAAGACGTTGTCCAGAGCCAGGTTTTGGTAATCCCCCCGGTTCTGGGAACGCATTGCACAGACCCTTCTGCAAGGCCTCCCGCAAAAGTTTCATCTTCTGCTTCCTCTGCGATGGCAACATAAGGTCCGCAACCTTACTCTTGTAACGTGGATCAAGGAGAGTCGCCAGCCAGTAATGATCCCTCTCCTTAATAGCACGTACACGAGAATCCTTACGCAGGCTTTGCAGGATCAGGGAGGCCATGCAGCGTAGGTTTGCAGAGGCATTCGGGGCACAGTCCTCTGGGTCACTGAGGACAACAGGATCCAAAGGCACCTCATCCCAGCCACGTAAAACTCCACGTGCTCCTTGGGACTGTAAATGATCCCTTGAAGACTGCTGCTGCTGAGTGCTAGGCTCAACCTCCATGCTGCTGATACAATCCTCCTCCTCCTCCTCCTCTTCCTGTGTGCTAGGTGGACAAGCAGGACCACTGTCTGGGTAAAGGGGGCCTTGAGAGGTAAGGAAGTCCTCCTCTTCCTCCCTCTGTTCTGCCTCAAGGGCCCTGTCCATAATTCCACGTAGCGTGTGCTCCAACATGTGAATAAGAGGGACAGTCTCACTGATGCATGCACTGTCACTGCTCATCATCCTCGTGGCCTCCTCAAATGGTGACAGGACAGTGCATGCATCCCTGATCAAGGCCCACTGGCGTGGGAAAAAAAACCTAGCTCCCCTGACCCAGTTCTGCTGCCATATTGGCACAAGTACTCATTGATGGCCCGTTGCTGCGTGTGCAGCCACTCCAGCATGGCCAACGTTGAGTTCCATCTGGTGGGCATGTCACAAATTAGCCGGTTCTTGGGCAGGTTGTATTCCCTTTGGAGGTCTGTCAGCCGAGCAGTGGCATTATATGACGTTCGAAAATGCACGCAGACTTTCCTGGCCTGCTTCAGGACATCCTGCAAGCCCAGGTACCTGCCCAAGAACCGTTGCACCACCAAATTGAGGACATGCGCAAAACAGGGCACGTGGGTGAGTTTTACCTGTCGCAGGGCAGAGAGGAGGTTGGTGCCATTATCGCTGACCACCATTCCAGGCTTCAGCTGGCGTGGCGTCAACCACCTCTCAGCCTGACCCTGCAGAGCTGACAAAACCTCTTCCCCAGTGCGGCTCCTGTCTCCCAAGCACACAAGCTCTAGCACCGCATTGGCATCGATTGGCCTGCCTTCCTGCTTATCCCCTCGTACGCCTACAGAGCACGGCTGGTTCGGAGCAAACATCCCCACAGGACGAGGCCACCGAGGAAGAAGAAGAGGAGGGGGTGGAGGAAAGAGGTGTGTCACAAGCAGTAGTATTGTTTTGGAGGCGTGGTGGCGGAACAACCTCCAAAACTACTGGATCTTGCCCTGCGTCCTTCCCAGCTGCCAGCAGAGTCACCCAATGCGCCGTAAAAGACAGGTAACGTCCCTGTCCATGCCTGCTGGACCATGAGTCAGCGGTAATATGCACCTTACCACTGACCGCCCTGTCCAGCGAGGCATGGACATTGCCTTCCACATGCCGGTAGAGAGCCGGAATAGCCTTCCGTGAGAAAAAGTGGCATTTTGGTACTTGCCACTGAGGTACTGCACATTGCACAAACTCACGGAAGGGGGCAGAGTCTACCAACTGAAAAAGTAGCAGTTGAAGTGCTAGCAATTTAGCTAAGCTAGCATTCAACTGCTGGGCATGTGGATGGCTGGGATTGTACTTCTTTCGGCGCTGCAGCAGCTGGGGCAGGGAAATTTGCCTGGTACTATCAGTAGATTGACCGCTACTACTAGCTTGTGACACACCTATTTCTACACCTTCACTGCAGGCTTCAGAGAGGACTGGGGGTCTACTGGGGTTGGAGGTCCCAGAAGGGCAAGGGGGGGTACGCTTTTGTCTTTGGTGTGGGCCTTTTTGGTGTGCGTGCCAATGAGCTGCATGGCAGGTCGACATATGTCTGGACAAGCATGTGGTACCCAGGCGGTTGATGTTTTGGCCACGCGAGATACGCCTGCGACATAAGTTGCAAATAGCAAAGGTACGATCTTGTGGACATGTTTCAAAAAAGGCCCACACCAAAGAACTTTTGCTGTACCGGTTGCGCCATGCACAAGCACTGTAGATGTGCGCTGTAATGCAGTGGGTGTGACCTTAAGCTGACCCCTGGAGGGCATACTGCCTCTTTGGAGATGTGCCTGTGCCTCGTCCTCCTCCTCCTCCTCCTTTCTCCTATCAGGCACCCAGGTAGAGTCAGTGACCTCATCATCCCCTCCCTCTTCATCACTGTCAACAACCTGGCAGTATGCTCCAGCTGGGGGAACATCATCACTGACAAATTGCTGTCCCTCTCGGACACCCCCTCTCCCTGAGCTCACATCAATGCCTTCCTCTATCAGTGTTCCGTCATCGGAGTCTTCAAAACGCTGCACATCTTCCTGCAGCATGTACCCAACACTGTGTTGAAACAGTTCGGGGGACTCCTCAGGAGGACATGGTGGTACTAGGGAAGTATTGTGTGAAGCCATTGTGCAGAGGGAAGAGGACGCCTTGTCAGCTGCTTTGCCAGATGAACTTTGATCAGTCTGTGTGAGAGATGATGAGGAGGATGAGGACGGCTTGGTCATCGACTCTACTAATTTCTCTGCAGGTTGAGGCTCAACACAGCCAGGTCCCGAAAAGGACGAGCGGCCACGGCCAAGGCCACGTGCTGAAGAGGATGCACCACATACACTACCAGCGTTACCTCTACATGCAGAGCCTGCTTGCCCTTGTGACTCTCTGCCTCTCTTTGTTGTTCTTCCAGACATATTTATGCGTTCAGGTGGTATATAACAGTACACGTACAGCGACACCAACTGCATTGAGGTGGTATGTAACAGCACAAGCGGAGTCACACCAACTGCGCTCAGGTGGTATGTAACAGCACACGTACAGTGGCACTAACTGCGCTCAGGTGGTATATAACAGCACACGTACAGTGACAATAACTTCGCTCAGGTGGTATATAACAGCACATGTGCGGTGACACTAACTGCGCTCAGGTGGTATGTAACAGCACACGTACAGTGACACCAACTGCGCTCAGGTGGTATATAACAGCACAGGTGCGGTGACACTAACTGCGCTCAGGTGGTATATAACAGCACAGGTGCAGTGACACTAACTGGGCTCAGGTGGTATATAACAGCACAGGTGCGGTAAAACTAACTGCGCTCAGGTGGTATGTAACAGCACACGTACAGTGGCACTAACTGCGCTCAGGTGGTATATAACAGCACAGGTGCGGTGAAACTAACTGCGCTCAGGTGGTATGTAACAGCACACGTACAGTGACACTAACTGCGCTCAGGTGGTATATAACAGCACAGGTGCGGTGACACTAACTGCACTTAGGTGGTATGTAACAGCACATGTACAGTGACACTAACTGCGCTCAGGTGGTATGTAACAGCACACGTACAGTGGCACTAACTGCGCTCAGGTGGTATATAACAGCACAGGTGTGGTGACACTAACTGCGCTCAGGTGGTATATAACAGCACAGGTGCAGTGACACTAACTGCGCTCAGGTGGTATATAACAGCACAGGTGCGGTGACACTAAATGCGCTCAGGTGGTATATAACAGCACAGGTGCGGTGACACTAACTGTGCTCAGGTGGTATATAACCGCAAAGGTGCGGTAACACTAAATGCGCTCAGGTGGTATATAACAGCACACGTACAGTGACACTAACTGCGCTCAGGTGGTATATAACATCACACGTACAGTGACACTAACTGCGCTCAGGTGGTAGATAACAGCACAGGTGCGGTGACACTAACTGCGCTCAGGTAGTATATATCAGCACATGTGCGGTGACACTAACTGCGCTCAGGTGGTATGTAACAGCACACGTACAGTGACACTAACTGCGCTCAGGTGGTATATAACAGCACACGTGCGGTGACACCAAATGCGCTAAGGTGGTATGTAACAGCACACGTGCGGTGACACCAAATGCGCTAAGGTGGTATGTAACAGCACACGTGCGGTGACACCAACTGCGCTCAGGTGGTATGTAACAGCACACGTGCGGTGACACCAAATGTGCTAAGGTGGTATGTAACAGCACACGTGCGGTGACACCATATGCGCTTAGGTGGTATATAACAGCACACGTGCGGTGACACCAAATGCGCTAAGGTGGTATGTAACAGCACACGTGTGGTGACACCAAATTCACTAAGGTGGTATGTAACAGCACACGTGCGGTGACACCAAATGCGCTCAGGTGGTATGTAACAGCACACGTGCGGTGACACCAAATGTGCTAAGGTGGTATGTAACAGCACACGTACAGTGACACTAACTGCGCTCAGGTGGTATATAACAGCACACGTACAGTGACACTAACTGCGCTCAGGTGGAATATAACAGCACAGGTGCGGTGACACTAACTGCGCTCAGGTGGTATGTAACAGCACACGTACAGTGACACTAACTGCGCTCAGGTGGTATATAACAGCACAGGTGCGGTGACACTAACTGCGCTCAGGTGGTAGATAACAGCACAGGTTTGGTGACACTAACTGCGCTCAGGTGGTATGTAACAGCACACGTACAGTGACACTAACTGCACTCAGGTGGTATATAACAGCACAGGTGCAGTGACACCAAATGCGCTCAGGTGGTATATAACAGCACACGTGCGGTGACACCAAATGCGCTAAGGTGGTATGTAACAGCACACGTGCGGTGACACCAAATGCGCTAAGGTGGTATGTAACAGCACACGTGCGGTGACACCAACTGCGCTCGGGTGGTATGTAACAGCACACGTGCGGTGACACCAAATGTGCTAAGGTGGTATGTAACAGCACACGTGCGGTGACACCAAATGCGCTTAGGTGGTATATAACAGCACACGTGCGGTGACACCAAATGCGCTAAGGTGGTATGTAACAGCACACGTGCGGTGACACCAAATGCGCTAAGGTGGTATGTAACAGCACACGTGCGGTGACACCAAATGCGCTTAGGTGGTATGTAACAGCACACGTGCGGTGACACCAAATGTGCTAAGGTGGTATGTAACAGCACACGTACAGTGACACTAACTGCGCTCAGGTGGTATATAACAGCACAGGTGCAGTGACACAAACTGTGCTCAGGTGGTATATAACAGCACAGGTGCGGTGACACTAACTGCGCACAGGTGGTATGTAACAGCACACGTACAGTGACACTAACTGCGTTCAGGTGGTATATAACAGCACAGGTGCGGTGACACTAACTGCGCTCAGGTGGTATATAACAGCACACGTACAGTGACACTAACTGCGCTCAGGTGGTATATAACAGCACAGGTGCGGTGACACTAACTGCGCTCAGGTGGTATATAACAGCACACGTACAGTGACACTAACTGCGCTCAGGTGGTATATAACAGCACAGGTGCGGTGACACTAACTGCGCTCAGGTGGTATGTAACAGCACACGTACAGTGACACCAACTGCACTCAGGTGGTATATAACAGCACAGGTGCGGTGACACTAACTGCGCTCAGGTGGTATGTAACAGCACACGTACAGTGACACTAACTGCGCTCAGGTGGTATATAACAGCACACGTACAGTGACACTAACTGCGCTCAGGTGGTATATAACAGCACAGGTGCGGTGACACTAACTGCGCTCAGGTGGTATATAACAGCACAGGTGCGGTGACACTAACTGCGCTCAGGTAGTATATATCAGCACATGTGCGGTGACACTAACTGCGCTCAGGTGGTATGTAATCGCACACGTACAGTGACACTAACTGCGCTCAGGTGGTATATAACAGCACAGGTGCGGTGACACCAAATGTGCTAAGGTGGTATGTAACAGCACACGTGCGGTGACACCAAATGCGCTCAGGTGGTATGTAACAGCACACATGCGGTGACACCAAATGTGCTAAGGTGGTATGTAACAGCACACGTGCGGTGACACCAAATGCGCTAAGGTGGTATGTAACAGCACACGTGCGGTGACACCAAATGTGCTAAGGTGGTATGTAACAGCACACGTGCGGTGACACCAAATGTGCTGAGGTGGTATGTAACAGCACACGTGCGGTGACACCAAATGTGCTGAGGTGGTATGTAACAGCACACGTGCGGTGACACCAAATGCGCTCAGGTGGTATGTAACAGCACACGTGCGGTGACACCAAATGCGCTCAGGTGGTATGTAACAGCACACGTGCGGTGATACCAAATGTGCTAAGGTGGTATGTAACAGCACACGTGCGGTGACACCAAATGCGCTCAGGTGGTATGTAACAGCACACGTGCGGTGACACCAAATGCGCTAAGGTGGTATGTAACAGCACACGTGCGGTGACACCAAATGTGCTAAGGTGGTATGTAACAGCACACGTGCGGTGACACCAAATGCGCTCAGGTGGTATGTAACAGCACACATGCGGTGACACCAAATGCGCTAAGGTGGTATGTAACAGCACACGTGCGGTGACACCAAATGCGCTAAGGTGGTATGTAACAGCACACGTGCGGTGACACCAAATGCGCTCAGGTGGTATGTAACAGCACACGTGCGGTGACACCAAATGTGCTAAGGTGGTATGTAACAGCACACGTGCGGTGACACCAAATGCGCTCAGGTGGTATGTAACAGCACGCGTGCGGTGACACCAACTGCGCTCAGGTGGTATGTAACAGCACACGTGCGGTGACACCAACTGCGCTCAGGTGGTATGTAACAGCACACGTGCGGTGACACCAAATGCGCTAAGGTGGTATATAACAGCACACGTGCGGTGACACCAAGGGCCAGATTCTCGTAGATGCGCGCCTAATTATGCAGGCGTTGCGCATCTCAGATGCACTACGCCGACGTAACACGGAGTGGCAAGTACCGTATTCCCTAAGTAAATGCGCTCCAAGATGCGCCTGCGTCGCGTAAAATCATGGGCGTAATCCGGCGCAACTCCAAAGTAGGAGGGAAGTGGGCGTGTTGCATTATAATGAAGCGTGACCCCATGCAAATGCAGGCTGGGACGAACGGAGCATGCGCCATGACATGGATGACCCGCGCCATGACGTGGTTGACCCGCGCCGTGACGTGGATGCCTTCTGCGCATGCGCAAAGCCTCCCTACGATGCGCCGGCGCAGGGTATATAATGCGCCCACACATGCACCCATGCAGCGCAAACGTCTCCCATTTTTTCGATAGTGACGGCCAAAGTTTGTGCTGGACAACATGACAACCGTGGTTAAGGAGAGGAGGAAGAAGAATTTCTCCCCAGAGGAGAGGGCCATTGTCGTCAGGGCCATGGAGAAGTTTGATTCGCGGCTCCATGGTGCTGACAGTGCCCGGACCAGCAAGTCCCGGAGGGATCAGATTTTAATGAGGGTCGCGTGCCAGGTCAATGCCCTCTCTCATGAGGTACGGACACCGCAGGACATTCAGAAGAAAATGAATGACCTGCGGCGTCATGTGAAGGGCAAGCTGGCTGCCATAGCTCGGCATGCCAAGGGCACTGGAGGGGGCCCACCCTGCCCTGTCCGCCTGACTGAGGAGGAGAAGGTGGTTGCCCGCTGCCTACAGACGGAGCAGGTAGAGGGAGTTGGGGGCTATGAGTCCCAGAAGCCAGCCGTGAGGACAGGTAAGTGTGTTTTATATTCTATCTGTTGTGTACATGTATGGGGGTGGAAGGGAACATGTGCCAAGTGTGTGGGTCCACCAACATGGGCATCTTTTGTGTCATCCACAGATGTGCAGGAGGGAGCGGGGCCATCTGTTGATGCCAGGGCCCATCAGGATCCATCCCCTGAAGATCCAGTCCCTCTGGCTGCCCCCCTGGAACAGGACTTGGAGGGAAGTGGGCACACCTCAACGGAGGAGGTGGTTGAGGAGGGTGTGGTAGTCCAGGACCAGGCCCTCTATGTTGTTGTGGAGGAGGATGGTGGGTTGGCCGGACCAGCCCAGGCTATTCCTCTACCTGTAGCGAACCCCTCAGTGTCCCCCTCCAACCTCTCCAGTCCCTCTCTTTCCCCCCCCCTCATCTCCGGCCCCTCAACATCCTCCCCTTATGCCCGGTCCCCTGCCACTCCCCGCAAGGCGACGTGCAAGACCAGGGGTGTTCATAAGGTCCTGCCGGAAGAGCTGGTCAGACAGCAGGACCAGCAAAATCAGCACCTGGCCGAGGTCGTGGAGGAGATGAGGCGCCTGGCCGACAGCCTGGCATCCTCGGACAATATAACAGATGCCATCCAGGATGTTGCTGTTAACAGCGCAGCAACGCTGACCAGCTTGGGGGAGCTGCAGGAAAACACCTCGGAACTTGTGGGGGAGGTTCATGCCCTGCGCCTTGCTGTCGAGGCGCAGACTGCTGTGCAGACCCGCATAGCGGTTGCCCTGGAGGGCATGCAGGCAGCCAGGGAGGGACGTGGGGATGCTCCTCCTCAACCTGCTGCCCCCCCCCCCATCTGTGGCTGCCCCCAGGCAAGTGAGGGGCAGGACCCGTGGCACCAGGCAGAGCCCCCGCCAGGCCCATTAATTTTATTTTTCTTTATTATTATGCTCTGGATAAGAGCTTATTTTTTTTTTGGTTATGCTCTGGATAAGAGCTTTTTTGGTTATGCTCTGGATAAGAGCTTTTTTTTTTTATTTTTGTGCTCTGGATAAGAGCTTTTTTTATTTTTTTTTGGATACTGCACACGGTGCAGTGTGAATGGTGTGTGAATGTGAGAGGGTGGCACTCCTGACAGTAAGGGGTGTCACCCTCGGCCGTGGAGGTGAAGTTAACCCCACGGCTGTATGAATGATGTGTGAAAGGTGTATGAATGGACAGCAACATCATTGGGGCCTTGACGTGGCGTTGCTGCTCCCAACTCCTACATGCTGGACTTGGGCTAATCCAATGCGATGTGCATGTGGTGTGTGTGATCTAGGGACATCAGTGGTGTACACGCGTGCATTGTCTGTGTGCCATGCTGTATGTGTGTGTTTAACGGTCAAAGATTCGTAACACGAGGACCCTCCTGACTGCACTTCCATCAGCTGACGGGGTCTCCTCTGGCGGGGGGGGGCTGTGTGGTTGGGGGGTCAGGTCATCACGTAGGGCAATGTGCAGGCCCTTTCGCATGGCAAAGTTGTGCAGAATACAACATGCACCAATGATCTGACCCACAAAGTTGGGGGAATACAATAGGGCCCCCCCAGACTTATCCAGGCATCGGAAACGGGACTTCAGGAGGCCAAATGTGCGCTCCACCACTGCACGGGTTTTGATGTGTGCTTCATTGTATCTTCTCTCTCCTCTGGTTTGGGGGTTCCGGAAAGGAGTCATGAGATGGGGTCCCAGTGTATATGCAGAGTCACCTGTAAGGGAAAAGACAGGAGGATGGTAGTCATGCATGTGCCACTTCTGTTGTGCATCATGGGAGGGGATAGTCATGGCTGCCACCCATGTCACTCACCAACCAGCCAGCTGTCCCCATACATGTCCTGCTCAAAATCTTCTGGGATGTTGCTTTGACGGTAGATGTAGCTGTCATGGCTGGACCCGGGGTCTTTGGCACGGACGTGCCATATGAGGTATTTGGCATCGGCTATCACCTGTACGTTGATGGAATGCCAATGCTTCCGATTGCGGTATATGTGCTCTGTGGCACTGGGGGGCTGGAGTGCCACATGTGTGCAATCAATGGCCCCGATGGTGCGTGGGAATCCGTCAATTCTGTAGAAATCTGTCATTGCCTTCTGCCGCAGGTGCTCAGTGGTGGGTCTGATGAACTGGTTGGACATGCGTCTGAGGATTGCAGGGACAACCTGGTGCAGACATCTGCTTATGCTGGTTTGTGACATCCCAGCCACCACTCCACTTGTACGCTGGAATGATCCACTGGCCAGGAAATGCAGTGTTGCCAGTACCTTCACCAGTGGCTGCAGTGCACGTGAGCGGTATGTCTGGCTGGTGATGTCATCCTGCAGGGCTGTGGTTATTTCCAGGATGGCAGCAGGGCTGAATCTGAAGATGCGATACACCTCCTCATCACCCATGCCAAAGAGCCTCATGCGCGCTCGGTAGATCCTCTCACGTGCCCCCCTCCTCCTACTCCTCCTTCTATGCGCCTCTTCCTCTGCATACCTTAGTAGTGATAAGACCATGGCTGGCCCTGGCATCATTGGCATACGAATGTCTTGTCCAGTAAGTGTGATTGCTCAGCTAGTCCGTTACGGTGCTGCTGTAGTTGCTCTCCAGCTGACTTGCACACGGCCTTGAGCAAAGTTACCCGTGCTTTTATGAGGGGTATGTTTACTCAAGGCTTTCGAGTTACGCGCACCACGAGTAGCCAACGCCGGACGCGCGTAGTTTCGGGAATACGCGCATCTCCCTCATTTGCATATTTGCATGCTAATTCAATGGGAACTGAATATTTTTCATGCGTAACTATGCGCCTACGCCGCGCTAGCTTAATGCATTTTCGCCGGCCAGACGGAAACAAATTTCGCGCGTATGTGGTTCTGTGTTTACCGCGCATCGATACGCAGGCGAACATTTACTATTACGCCGCGCATATACATTTACGCAGGCGTAGCGCCTCTGAGAATCTGGCCCCAAATGCGCTAAGGTGGTATGTAACTGCACACGTGCGGTGACACCCTGGACCAGATTCTCATATATATTCGGCGGCGTAGCGTAAGCCATTTACACTACGCCGCCGCTGCGTACTAGAGCAAGTGCTTTATTCTCAAAGCACTTGCTCCGTAGTTTTCGCCGGCGTCTCGTAAATCGCCAAGCGTAAACCCGCGCAATTCAAATGGGGCGGCTTGTATTTAAATTAAGCGCGCCCCCGCGTCGAACGAACTGCGCATTCGCGGGCCGGGGAAAAAGCCCAGTGCGCATGCTCCAAAGGACGTCACATTTTCTCAATGTAAACAACGTAATCGCAGCGTACGCCAGCCCCATTGAGAATCGACGTACGCAAACAACGTAAACGACGCACAACACGACGCGGTCCCGAGGCCATACTTAACATGGCATCCGACGGGACACGACGGCATCCGACGGGACCTCGTAAGGTTACTCCACATAGAAGCTGGGGTAACCTTACGCGAACGAAAACGACGTACGCGACGACGGGGCGGCGTAAAAGCGATCGAGAATCGGCGTACTACTTAATTTGCATATGCAAATGAAAAAACAACGTAAAGGCCACCTAGTGGCCGGAGTTGTCATTACACCTACGATCCGAAAGTGTAATGCTTTTACACTTGTCGGATGTAGAAGCGTATCTATGCAAAAGTGATGCTCAGCATCACACGCATAGATACGAGACAAAAAAAAAGGCGATACGACGGGGTATCTGAGATACTCCGTCGTAACGCCTCTGAGAATCTGGCCCCATGTAACCATACACGAGTGTATAGTAAAATACGGACTTTCTAGGCGTAGTACAGTTAAAAATGAATTATTTATTACATACAAAAAAGGGAAAACAAAGTATATATTGATTAAAATATAAGCTGTCACAGAAAGTGGCAGTTGATTAGCATATGTCAGGCCTCGTACACACGATCGGACATATCCGATGAAAACGGTCCGCGGACCATTTCCATCGGATATGTCCGATCGGGAGTTTGATCCGATGGCGTGTACACACCATCGGATCAAATTCCCCGCCGCCGGACGGCGCGGTGACGCGGCGGTGACGTTGACACCGCCACGTCACCGCACCAGGAAGTTAAACACTTCCGCGCATGCGCCGAATCCATTCCGCGGCGGCGCGGCGGCGGTGGGGCACGACATGTCTGCTGGTAAGTGTACTAACCAGCAGACATGTCGGGCGGACAGATTCCACCGGATGGATTTCAAAGCATGCTTTGAAATCTGTCGGGTGGAGAAATCTGTCCGCTAGCCCATACACACGAGCGGAGATGTCTGCTGAAACGGTCCATCGGACCGTTTTCAGCGGACATATCCCCTCGTGTGTACGAGGCCTCAGAGTGAGACAGACCACAAGAAAATATTTGTACAAATATATACACAAGGTAACCAAAACGTAGATGTTTCACATCTATTATAGTTGTGTAGAATTTTGGGAACCGATACAGTTTCTATAGGTGGGGTGTCGCACGATGGTTAGCCCAACAATGTTTTGCGTTTTTAACGCTTCTTCTGGAGCTTTTAAACACAGATATTGAGTGAGTAGTGGTGTATATATATAAAAAAATTAAAATAATAATATATATAACCAAGGAGGATTTCTTTTTCTCCCCAGGGGCAGAGGTCAGGGGAAGGATGTACGTATTCTTTCACAGCAAGTTCAAGACAAAATGGTTATAGTCAGCTTCTTAGTCCATACTGCATCATCGCATTGGCGGTCCAGATTGACTGTTAAAGGCAGCCTGAAATTTGCTTTATAGGGTAGATCCACCCGAACGGATCACAAATAAACAGGGATCAACCAAATCTCCCAGGGAAATTCACCACTGTAGGAGAATAATCTTGCCGGAGGTACCCTAACGTAGGACCTCTGCCCGTAGTAACATGGGGAGTGAATAAATAGCCGCATATGATATGATTGTTTTGTTCTTTCCCCCCCAATAGAGCTTTCTTTTGGTGGTATTTAATTACTGTTTTTTTTTTTTTTTGCGCTATAAAAGAAAAAAGACTCAAAATTCTGTAAAAAAAACAAAACATGTCTTTGTTTCTCGTATAACATTTTGCAAATTTGTATTTTTTCTTGATAGATTTTAGGCAAAATTTATACTGCTGCATATCTTTGGTAAAAATAACTCAAATCAGTGTATATTATTTGGTCTTTGTGAAAGTTATAGGGCCAGATTCACGTATTCCAGAGCATCTTTGCTCTGGAGTAACGCTTCTCATTTGCGTTGCGCTGCCGAATTTTTAGGAGCAAGTGCTGTCATTCACGAAGCACTTGCTCCTAAAGTTGCGGCAGCGCATCGCAAATGAGCCGGCGGAATTCAAATGTCGCGGGTACGGGGCGTGTAGTATGCTAACTACGCGCGATCCCGCCGCCGACGTACTGCGCATGCGTCGAGTGTCAAAACATCCCCGTGCGCATGCTCCAAAATCTGTGAATGAACGTCAATGACGTCACATTCCCATTCATGACCGTTTTACGCAAGCGACGTTTTTTTTTTTTTTTCCCAACGCGATGACGACGCCTATACCTAACATAGGATACTCCAGCCCCATGTAGGTATATCTATGCGCCGCGTATCCCGTCCGGAAACGTCGTAACGTCACTGCGTCGCGCCGGATTTCGATCGTGAATTGCCGATTTCCGCTCATTAACATATTTTTTGAGCGTAAATCGGCGGGAACGCCCCCGGCGCCATTTTTAAGTTGAAGTAACGATGCGATGGCGAAACTCAGTTACGCTGCTCGCATCGGAACTTCAACCCGGCGTTTCTTGTTTTCTGGTTACAGAAAACAGAAACGCCGGCTCAAAGCCACTGTTACGCTGGCGGATCACTCGATCCGCCAGCGTAACCTTTCATGAATCTGGCCCATAGAGTCCACTGACGGCCTCATTTCTTGAGACCCTAACATGCCAGAAAAGTACAAATACCCCCCAAATGACCCCATTTTGGAAAGAAGACATTCCAAGGTATTTAGAAAGTGGCATGGTGAGTTATTTGAAGTTGTAATTTTTTCCCACAATTCTATGCAAAATTAAGATATTTTTTTTTCTTTTCTTTTTTCACAAAGTTGTCATTTTAGCAGGATTTTTCTCACACGCAGCATATGCATACCACAAATTACCCCCCCCCCCCAAACACATTCTGCTATTACTCCCGAGTATGGTGATACCATATGTGTGAGACTTTTACACAGTGTGGCCACATACAGAGGCCCAACATGCAGGGAGCACCTTCAGGAGTTAAGCATAACGGAGCATAAATTAATTTCCTGACTACCTCTTACACTTTTGAAGGCCCTGGAGCACCAGGACAATATACTGTAAATGCCCCAAAAATGTCCCCATTTTGGAAAGGAAATACCCCAACATATAATCTGAGGCATAATGAATCTTTTGAACACATTTTTGGATAATGTGGAAAGAAAATTAAAACACATTTTTTTTAACACAAAGGGCCAGATTCACGAACACTTGCGCTGGAGTATTTGGATATGCGCCGCGTAACTGTGATGATGCGCCGTCGTTTCTATGTGCCCGTACCCACCAAACTAGATGCGCCCAATAACGGGTCATTTGCGACCGGCGGAACGTTCCGACGCCAGAGTATCGTCAGCGCTTAATTTCGCTGGGCGCATCAGTCGCGCCTATTGATTTCCCCTGCAAATATGCAAATGAGGGATTTTTCCCAATTCACGAACGGATTAGCACCATACGCTGGCTACATGCGCCGCGCGTATCTCGTCCGTCCGGCGCAAAGTTATTTCTACAAAAGGCTGCTTTATCTTTACTCCAGACGGTCTCAGGTCAGCAGGAGAGCAGCTACAGCAGCGTTACCGACGATAAGAGCTAGCTGAGCACCCCCACTTGCAGGACAACACCTCTGTCCATGCTTGTCTGTCAAATTTTACAGCCATGGAGGAAGACATCATAGGTCTCCATAGCCGAGATGACGGCTGACAGCTCCTGGCCTTTAGAGTTCAGCTTTCTACTGTGTGTTTGCGGGGAACGGGAGCAGCCATCTCAGAACAAAAGTAACATCACTGCGGGGAGGGGGAGCAGGATATACTTTAGTGCTGGAATGGCGCTTCTACGGGCGCATTTAAACGCCCAACGGAAGGCATTGCGCTGACGTTTCCCGTGAAGTGGTGCCGACGGAAGTTGTGAGCATGCGCACAAAGGGGGCGAGTGGAGCCTCACTCACTGCGCATGCTCCGTGGTTGATGCGCTGAACGTAAGCCTCTGCGCTGGGCTCCGCCCATCATTTACATATGATCACACCCACTTCCCCTTGCGTCGGGTTACGCCAGCGCATTATCGTTACTCTGGCGCAAGTTTACGCGCAACTGCTATGTGAATTACAGGACTTGCGCTGAAAGGGTCTTCAGAGTAACGTAAATGAGAAGCGTTACTCCAGAGGAAAGATACTCTCATCTACCTGAATCTGGCCCAAAGTTGTCCATTATTTCTAACACATAGCATGTACATATCAAAAATTACATCCCAAAATAGATTCTGCTACTCCTCCTGAGTACGGCGATACCACATGTGTAAGACTTCCACAGCCTGGCCACATACAGAGGCCGAGTACAGCTGAGTATGGCTGAGCATTGCTGAGCATTGCTGAGCATTGCTGAGCATGGCTGAGTATGGCTGAGCATGACTGGGTATGGCTGAGCATGGCTGGGTACAGCTGGGTATGGCTGAGTATGGCTGGGTACGGCTGAGTATCGCCGGGTATGGCTGGGTACGGCTGGGTATCACTGAGTATGGCTGGGTATGGCCAAGTATGTCTGGGTACAGCTGGGTATCACCGAGTATGGCTGGGTACAGCTAGGTATTGCCGAGTATGTCTGGGTACAGCTGGGTATCACCAAGTATGCTGAGTATCTTTGAGTATTTCTGGGTATCGCCGAATATGGCTGAGTATGGCTGGGTATGGCTGAGTATTGATCGGTATCGCCAATTATGGCTGGGTACGGCTGGGTATGGCTGAGTATGGCTGGGTATCGTGGAGTATGGCTGGGTATCGTGGAGTATGGCTGGGTATCGTGGAGTATGGCTGGGTATCGTGGAGTATGGCTGGGTATCGTGGAGTATGGCTGGGTATCGTGGAGTATGGCTGGGTATCGTGGAGTATGGCTGGGTATCGTGGAGTATGGCTGGGTATCGTGGAGTATGGCTGGGTATCGTGGAGTATGGCTGGGTATCGTGGAGTATGGCTGGGTATCGTGGAGTATGGCTGGGTATCGTGGAGTATGGCTGGGTATCGTGGAGTATGGCTGGGTATCGTGGAGTATGGCTGGGTATCGTGGAGTATGGCTGGGTATCGTGGAGTATGGCTGGGTATCGTGGAGTATGGCTGGGTATCATGGAGTATGGCTGGGTACGCCTGAGTATGGCTGGGTATCACCAAGTATGGCTGGGTATGGCTGGGTACGGCTGAATATTGCTGGGTATGGCAGGGTTCGGCTGAATATTGCTGGGTATGGCAGGGTTCGGCTGAATATTGCTGGGTATGGCTGGGTATGGCTGAGTATGGCTAAGTATGGCTGGAGGTAGGATGGGATGGCTGAGCATTTATGGATGGATGAGTATTGCTGAGTATGTATGTCTGAGCATGGATGGGTAGATAAGTATGACAAAGGGATGGATGAGTATGGATTGTGGGATGGCCGAGTATGAATGGCAGGATGGCTGAGTATGGATGGTGGAAGTATGGATGGTGGGATGGCTGAATTTTAGATGGCGGGATGGCTGAGTATGGATGGCGGGAGTATGGATGGTGGGATGGCTAAGTATGGATGGCGGGATGGCTGAGTATGGATGGTGGGATTGTTGAGTATGGATGGATGGCTGGCTGGCTGAGGCTGCAGTTGTCACTAAGCAGCGCTCATACTGTCCCTCTCCGCTCATACTGTATGGAGAGGGGAGAGAGGAACCAGATATCATGCTGGTTTGTTTACATGTGATTGCTTCATCATTTGAGCTGTGAGCGGGCATTTACCTTGATCTGTGATGCGCTGGGTTCTCTGGACCCGGCGGTCACGGATGCTCCCATGTGTGCGCCCCAGGGGGCGCACGGGAGCTTGACTCTGGGAGGACGTCAATGTACGTCCTCCCAGAGTTATCAGACCACCCTGTAGCCATCAACGGCTATGGGCCGGTTGTCAAGAGGTTAATACCTAAAATGAATCCTTAAAGCAGTATTAAACCCAACAGCAAACCTTTATTATATAGCAGCTCACCAATTCTTAGATGTGATAGCTGTATTAGTTTCCTTTTTTAACCCTTCTTCAATTTTCATCTGGTGATCCAGCCAGCACATCTGTTGCTTTTCAAAAGCACAAGCTCTCCAGAAAAATATATCAGCTTACATGGATGAAACAAACCGGTCTGCGCGATGAAAAATTATCAGCTTTTTCATTTATTAATGCAAAACCTTTATCCCAAAACTAAACAGACTGTTTGCTGGAATCAGTGGTGGAACTATAGGGGTCACTGCAGTCGCACTTGTGACTGGGCCCTGTTGTTCTGCCGCTGTGGGTGCCCCAAGACCCAGCATCTCCCCCTGCACCTCTGGCTGTCCATTTAACATGCATGGGGGGAGGTGGGAGGCGGCGATTGTCAGCTCTATGGTGCCCATGAGCCACAGGATCCCCCTGGGACTTGTAGCTCTCTCTCGGAATGTATACCCTGCCCATGGACACCATAGAGCTGTCGATCACTGCCTCCAACCTCCCCCCAGTTGGGGGTACAGACATGTGCTGGGGGTCCAAGGTGCACAGCGGAGGCCAGCCAGGTACAAGGGAACCTCTGGAAGGGGGTGACTGTCTGGGGACCCTGATTTAAGGGGGCATCTGGGGACCCTGAAGTAAGAGTGGGCTCTCTGTGGACCCTAAAGTAAGGGGGCCTTTGGGGACCCTGATGTAAAGAAAGGCTCCCTGAGGGCCCTAATGTAAAGGGGGCTCTCTGGGGACCCTGATGTAAGAGGGGCTCTCTGGGCACCCTGATGTAAGAGGGGGGCTCTCTGGGGACCCTGATGTATGGGGGACTCTCTGGGGATTCTAATGTAAGTGGAACGCTTTCTGAGGATCCTAAAGCTAGGAGAGGCTCTCTGGGGACCCTGATGTATGGGGGGACTCTCTGGGGATCCTAATGTAAGTAGGGAGGCTCTCTGAGGATCCTGATGCTAGGAGATGCTCTCTAGGGACCCTGATATAAGGGGGGGATCCGCACTCAGATATGTAACACTAATATATATATATATATATATATATATATATATATACACATACATGTATATTATATACATGTGTATGTCCGCCCAATTGTATGACTTTCTTTACTTTGCTGCTATGGGCTCTAGCCTCAGATCTTTTGTAGTCCTAGTAACGCCCCTAGGGGGGGCCATTCATGGCTTCTTGCATCGGGGCCCTGAAGATTCTAGTTACACCTCTGGCTGGAGCTGATTATAAAGCGTGAGCTAGAGTTTGGCTTCAGTTTGTTAGTGTACATAAATCTGCTAATATATTTAACACTAGCCTCCTTCCAGACTGCTGTGCCCCTACTTCGAAGTTTACCTAACCACTAAATCAAGTCTTAAACCTTTTCACTGCCAGAGCCATTTTTGCAATTTTTGCACACATTCAAAAATTCTGTGAAAAATACACGAAACTTAAAGCGGAGTTCCAGCCTCAAAAAAAGTTTTTTTTTAATTCAGCAGCTACAAGTACTGTAGCTGCCGACTTTTAATAATGACACTTACCTGTTCAGAGAGCCTTCCTACAGCGCATGCAACACAGCGTGCAACACTCGAATGGCCACCTTGTTTTCTGGGACACACAAAGGTCTCCAGAGGCAGCAGTGGAGAAGGATCATATAGGGAACAAAACGTCCACTACATGATGATTTGTTGGTGACAAGTTCACTCTAAGGCCTTGTACACACGATAGGATTTATCTGATGGAAAAGGTCCGATGGACCGTTTCCATCGGATATGTCCACCGGGATGTTTTGATCCGATGGCTGTACACACCATCGGATCAAATTCCCCGCCGGCGGACAGCGTGGTGACGCGGCGGTGATGTTGACGCCGCCACGTCACCGCACCAGGAAGTGAAACACTTCCGCGCGCATGCGTCGAATCCATTCACAGGATCCGACGCATGTGCGGACAGATATGTCCGCTGGTTAGGCGTACTAACCAGCGGACATATCCGACAGGCAGCTCTCCGGCGGAAAAGTTTCAAAGCATGCTTTGAAACTTTTCCGCCGGAGAAATTCGTCCAAATCTGTCCGCCGGCCCCTACAGACGAGCCGATTTTTCGGCTGAAATGGTCCGTCGGACCATTTTCAGCGGATAAATTCCCTCGTGTGTACGAGGCCTAATGAGACATCCAGGGTCTAAGACCCTGGATGCATCCCCTTAGTTCCACTGAATGTAATGCAAAGCAGATCGAATTGCATTAAATTATTTTTCAACCATTCTGGTCAGGGAAACTGACAAGGAGACCTGGAAGTGACATCAAACAAGTCGCTTCTGGGTCACCAATAAGAAGAGGAAGGGAACGGACATGTGTCCATCCAGCTCCCTCCCCCTAGTTGGGAGCACCCCAGTTGGCCCACAGATGACAAGGAGAGCCCAAGATACATAATGAGGGGCACATTACTTAGGTTGTGTGGAAGCAACTGGGCAGCAGTGCAGCCACCAGACTTCTTCCATCTGACAGGCAGGAGTCTGCTTGTCAGATATACACAGAATTGTGATGGCTGGGAATGTGTGTAACACACCCCCCCCCCCCGACATGAAGGTCCTGGAGCAGACATTTTTTAAGAAGACAATTTTCTGTATCACAATTGTTTTCTTTAATTTTCACCATGATCTATGGTCATCCAGTGGAGACTACAAGCATACATGCTGATGCACTTTGCATAGGCATGGTCTACTGCTGTCACCATTAGGAAACCCACATTGAGAATAACAGGAAGCAGGGCCGGTCCTACCATGGGACCCGATGGGAACATGGTTCCAGGCGGCATTTAAGAGGGGCCGGCAAGAAGTTGTTGGGAGTAGACTACCCTGACTCTGTAGTAGCCGCCTGGAATCCTAGATCAGTAAGCAGGGGCAGAGCAGAACGAATGCTGGTCGGCGTTGTGCTGCCTCCTGCACTGGTTGCCAGAATAGCTTTCCGACTGGGGCCTAGCAACCAGTGACATCAGAGGACACGGCCGCCCCAGCATTCAGAGCCTCAGCCTCCGCGCCAATAAATTGCTCCGCCCACCTCTTTCATCTTCTAGCGTGAGATCTGTCAGCCCATGACAGTGTTAGCCAAGCCTGAGCCAGGGGTGGTTCAGAGGGGGGGATGCTGACCCCCCCCATCAGCCGTTGCTGACAGGCTCTGTAAAAGGAGAGAGCTGCAGCTAAGGGGGATTTCCACCCCTCCTTCTCCTCTTTGAGCCGAGCAGCTGGGAAACTAAAAAGAGAGGATTATGGGATAGATAGTCCATGATACCAGCAGGCCTAGGATGCATCCCTGCAGCCCCCAAAATGCCGAGCGGGGAGCGGGAGGAGGAGAGAGGCGGACTGTGAGAACTTGAGAAGAGAAGAGGAACCATGAGGCTGTCGGGTGGAGGGAGCCAGAGAGAAAGTGACAGTGATTTTACTAGGCAAGGTAAGAACCTAACTGGGGGGTGCAGGCTTCCATAGAGGTACAGGACTTTATCACTGGCTGCACCCACTCTGTCCTCCCCTCCACCTGACTGCTCCTACCCCGTCCTCCCCTCCACCTGACTGCTCCTACCCCGTCCTCCCCTCCACCTGACTGCTCCTACCTCGTCCTCCCCTCCACCTGACTGCTCCTACCCCGTCTTCCCCTCCATCTGGCTGCTCCTACCCTGTCCTCCCCTCCACCTGACTGCTCTTACCATGTCCTCCCCTCCACCTGACTGCTCCTACCCCATCCTCCCCTCCACCTGACTGCTCCTACCCCGTCCTCCCCTCCACCTGACTGCTCCTACCCCGTCCTCCCCTCCACCTGACTGCTCCTACCCCATCCTCCCCTCCACCTGACTGCTCCTACCCCATCCTCCCCTCCACCTGGCTGCTCCTACCCCGTCCTCCCCTCCACCTGGCTGCTCCTACCCCATCCCCCCCTCCACCTGGCTGCTCCTCTCCCATCCTCCCTCCATCTGGCTGCATCCTATCCCGTCCTCCCCTCCACCTGGATGCTCCTACCCCATCCTCCCCTCCACCTGACTGCTCCTACCCCGTCCTCCCCTGCACCTGACTGCTCCTACCCCGTCCTCCCCTCCACCTGACTGCTCCTATCCCGTCCTCCCCCAAAACAACACAATCGGCTGTAACTATAATCGTGTTGTTTTGGCATGCCTCTGATAAGCAGACATTTTTTACGGTGGTGGGCACCTTTTGTTTTATATCACCGGGTGAAGTGCATGCAAGTGACATCTGATTTGAACATATTTGCCTAATTCCCGCCTTTGGTCATTGATGTTTGGTCATTGATGTTTGGCTTTTGGTGGTGATATATTTTTTTAAAGAACTTTTGTGGTTTTATTTGCCTATGATTGTCCGTGGCTCTATTTTGATTATTTATATCTTTTAGTGGACAACCCTTTTTCTTGTTATTTATATGAATTAATATTGCATTATGATGTTTTGCTTTGCTTAATTATTGTGCATCGTTTTTGGCATACCAGCCCCTGGATGCCAATCTTCATTGTAATTTTGTTGAAATTTTTATATGTTTTATTGGCACAGTTTTTTTATTTTTTATTTATTTATGTGCTTTATCCCACTATTGCTGCCGCCTTTGTTTTTTGTTTTTTTTTGTTTTTTGAGCGCAGTTTTTTCTTTGCTTATGTATTCTTCTACATATATTTGGTACAAAAAAACAAAAAAAAAAACGCAACAAGTGTTTGGATTGGTTTGAGCAAAATGTATCGTATCTACCAAAAAGGGGATAGATTTATGGCATTTTTTTAAAACTTTTTCTTTGCTTTTAGAAACATTTTTACCAAAAATATACATACATATATACATCAATACATAACATACATACAAATTACAAACACGGTCTCACTATTTTTCAATAGCCCTTTAAAACCTTGATGGATATAATAATCTAATCTGATACAAGCCCCTCACTCTTCACTTGATATATCACACACGCATAGACATCTTTGGCATGAGTGATTCTGAGGTGTCTCGCATCTTCAGATTCACCCCTCATGCCATCCTGGAATTAACCACAACCCTGGAGAAGGACATCACCAGACCAACACATGACACCACCCATGACACCCATGACAGCTACATATACAATCCTAACCCCATCCCCACAGATTTCAAACAGAACATGTATGGGGACAGCTGGCTGGTTGGTGAGTGACATGGGTGGCAGGCATGACTGTCCCCCCCATGATGCACACATCACAAGGGGCACATGCACTACTAACATCCTCCTGTCTTATCCCTTCAGGGTGACTCTGCATATGCACTGGGACCCCATCTCATGACTCCTATACGGAACCCCCCATGGTACCCTGTTGTATTCCCCAAACTTTGAATGCCAGATCATCGGTGCATGTTGCATGCTGCACAACTTCGCAATGAGAAAGGGCCTGGAGATTGACATAAGTGATGACCTGACCCCTGAACCAGACAATCCCCCCCTTACCGAGGCTACCCTGTCTCCTGAGGGAAGAGCAGCCAGCAGACAGCTCACATTAGGCATCTTTGCACGTTAAACACACACATACGCACAGACACTTCACCAGTGTTGTAAGTAACGGCGTTTAAATAAACGCCGTTACGTAACGATTGCCCTCCAAGGGGTAACTAGTAATCTACCTGATTACTATTACCCCATCGGCAACGCCGTTGCCATTACATTGGCGGCGTTACCGAGTTACATTAAGCGCGCGGGGGGGGCAGTCCGGGCAGACTCTCACTCAGGGCGGGATGGAGCTGGCCTGTGATTGGGTCACAGGCCAGCTCCGGGTCATGTGTCGACGTGTCGTCGACGTCGTGACGCTGGCGCATGCACGCGCTTGAAGTCTCCCGCCCGCTGCAGTGTAGTGTGATGGGTCGGGAGGGAGTGAGTCTGGCTCACCTCCTCACCGTCACCTCAGCCGCCGATATCTCCCCCGGCCGCCGCGGAGGCTCCACTCCACCATCAACGGTCCGGCCCCCGGGGACACTCACCGCGTCAGCAGTGCACCGACCGACCGTGGGCCGTGGCCCTGTGCAGGTGAGGAGCCGAGGCGAGCAGCATCGGATTGGGAGTGGGGGGGCCGGGGGGGGGACAGATAATGGGACACTCCACCGGACCGCTCCACATGCCCAGGCAGGCCCAGCATCATCACACTTTACCTGCTCAGGCAGCAATACTGTACAATATAGATTCAGTGTGAGTGACACTTCTGCAGTGCACACTGAATCTATATTGTACAGTATTGCTGCCTAGGCAGGTGAAGTGTGATGATGATATTAATAATTGTACACAGTATTGCATTTGCTGGGCCTGCCTTATACTGTACTGTACACTATACTGTATAACCACTACAAAATTCCTTTACAAATAATGCATATTTTAAAATGTTATTAGTAATAACATGTTTGTAAAGGAATTTTGTAGTGCAGATATACAGTATAGTACAGTACAGTATATGGCAGGCCCAGCAAATGCAATACTGTGTACAATTATTAATATCATCATCATCATCATCACACTCCACCTGCCCAGGCATCAATACTGTACAATATAGATTCAGTGTGCACTGCAGCAGTGTCACTCACAATGCACACTGAATCTATATTGTACAGTATTGCTGCCTGGGCAGGTGGAGTGTGATGATGATATTAATAATTGTACACATTACGAAATGTTCTAAAATACTGTATATAGTGTTTTTATTCTTCAATCAGTTAATATAAACATCTTTGATATTAAAGATGTTATAGAACGTAATTGCATTGTAGAATATAAAAAAAAATCTCAGTTACTTTTCCGAGTAACTAGTTACTTTGCCAATAAAGTAACTGAGTCACTAACTCACTTACTTTTTCGGGCAAGTAACTTGTAATTGTAACTAGTTACTTTTTTAAAGGAAGATGAACAACACTGCACATCACATCCTCATCACATTGGATTGGCACAAGCCCACCATGCAGGACTTGTGAGCAGCAACGCCATGCCACGGCTCCAATTATGTCACTGTACATTCATACACCATTCACACGGACCCGGGGATCACTTCTCCACCACAAATGAGGGTGACACCCCTTTTTCCGGCAGGAATGTCACCCCCACATGCTAAAATCATTCACAAACAGAACCAAAAATTACCAGCCAAAAAAAAAATTGCCCAGCAAAAATATAATAAAAAAAAAAAAAAGAAAACACAGAAAAGACAAAAATCACTCTGCAAAACAGTCCCCAAATATCTCAAAGACACGTCACAAACAAACGCTAATAAACAACAGAACAAAAGCACCTTGCTGTATAGGAAGGCATACAAAGGGATGTACTTTTGCAAAGTTTATTTATGCTGTCTGCGTAGTTCACTAAGTTGCCCGGGTCCACTTCCAATTTCACTGATTGCGCCGTTCCCGAGTTGTGAGCATGCGCACAGAGGTGCTGACCATGGTCTGCTCCATGTGCGCATGCGCGATCCGGCCGGCCCTTCATTTGCATGGGGTCACGGCTCATTTCAATGTAACACGCCCACGTCCTTCCCAATTTGAATTACTCCGCCTTACGCCTCGGAATTTACGTTACACCGGCGCAAATTTCTGCGCAAATACTACAAGGATACGGTGATTGTGCCTCTACATTGCGCCGGTCTAACGTAAAGGAGGTGCGCTACGCCGGTCAAAATATGCGCCAATGTACGTGAATCTGGCCCTCTGTATCTAAACAGTGAGCCGTGGGTTGCCACCCAAGCTGAATTTCAAAAATTATTCTTTTTTCATCACCATTTCATGGTGAGTGGGGACATTATTAATTTATAGAAGAACATTGGTTAGCTTAGCTGAAGTGAAAGGATTATGCATTTGAGCAGGTATTTTCTGTACTTACTGAATTGTTCTTAGCCTGAAAATGAATGAAGCAATCACATCTAGGGACTAGGAAACTGCAATATATTAAATTTTTGTGCTTGGATTTAGATTAAAAAGCCTGCACTAACTTCTCTGTGCTGCACATTCACATTGTACTGAACCAGAAGCTTATACAGTAATATCAACCAGTCTCATGCAGAAATCGCCCAGTGCCGAGAGCATGTGATAATATAAAAACAAAATAAATGTTCTGATTCCTCTGGGGCAGCTTAAAGCAAGAGAGTCAGAGCTTCCTGCTGTTCTCAATACATTTTTTGCAATTTTGTTGACTTCTTTTTCAATATCTAGAGCTAAAAATTACAAAGTGATACATCACTTCCAAGAATCTAATGACATCATCTATGTGAACAGTCTTTTACAATTTGTTAGTCATTCTCACCACAAATCGAAGGTTGCACTTTTTCTCAGCCCTATAGTTTTAAAAGGCAAAAGGTATTTAAAACAAACAAAAATAATAATAACCCTAGCTCCTATCACTGTCACTTTTGCTGCATAGTTTGGTCTGTATGTTAATAAGGAAAAAATAAATAACTTAAAGGGTCACTAAAGGATTTTTTTTTAGCTAAATAGCTTCCTTTACCCTAATGCAGTCCTGGTTTCATGTCCTCATTGTTCGTTTTTGCTGTAATCCTTCTCTGTTCTGCACACTTCCTGGTTGTCTGTTTCCCTATGAAAAAAGTCATGGGAGCTTCTCTCTGTGGTCTCTAATCAAGAAGGTGTGATTACTGTGTGTTTAAAACCCCTCAGAACCAATCAGTTTCATTTTAAAAACAAACACTGCCCTGTATTGGCTCTGTGTCTCTGTCCTTCACAGAAGCATGAAACTAGATGAAAGAAGAAACTGAAACTGCAGGCACATTATATGATTGATTTTTATCTACTTTTAATCATTTTTAAAAGGAATCATTTAACTATTATGGGCCAGATTCTCATATATTTTCGGCGGCGTAGCGTAAGCCATTTACACTACGCCGCCGCTGCGTGCTAGAGCAAGTGCTTTATTCTCAAAGCACTTGCTCCGTAGTTTGCGTTGGCGTCTCGTAAATCGGCAAGCGTAAACCCGCACAATTCAAATGGGGCGGCTTGTATTTAAATTAAGCGCGCCCCCGCGTCGAACGAACTGCGCATGCGCCGGCCGGGGAAAAAGCCCAGTGCGCATGCTTCAGCTCACGTCGGGAAGCGTCGTTGAAGATACTCCGTCGTAACGCCTCTGAGAATCTGGCCCTATGTCTCTATACCCTGTAAACAGTCATTTCAGCAAAAAAAAATAAAAAAAATCCTTTACAACTCCTTTAAGAAGGAATATATTTACTAGATGCTATTGTTAAGTGTACAGAGATACCAAAATGCACTATCTTTTGTGATAGTGGGCCTCCTTTAAATTTCCCTTAAGAAATAGTTTGAATGGTAAAGGATAATGCAAAATTCTACATCTCAATATGACTGAAGATGAACAATATAACGTCAGTTACAGGAAAATGTGAAAGATAATTACTTATTCAGACCCTAAAATATAGTCATCATCCCTTTACAATGTTTTCTAATCTGATAGTCTTCTGTATTAACAAAGGAACATGATCAATTATGATAGCAACTTTTTCCCATTCTGGACTGTATGATTATTATTTTTTTCCAAATTGCTTGTCACACACTGGAAATGCGGTTAGCCATGCCTTCCCCCAAAGTGTCAATCATTTTTTTCCACACAAAAAAGCATTAATAATTATGTGAGCACATATATATCGAAAAAGAAGGTGCAAGTCAGATAGTATTTAATGGCATAGGTTACAATGTGTCATGATGATTAATTATGTATTTGTTTTTCTTTCTTTTTGTTGTCTCTGTCTGCAATGAATAGATGTTTCAACATTTTACATTGCAATGATAGATTTTAGTCTGGCAAAAAGTCTGAGATTTTTTAAGAATGCAATTCAGAAATAACTTTCTGAAATTTGTATGCATTTTAAAACTATATGTGTTCCTCTGAAAAAAAAAAGGGCATCTTATTACAAACTGCCTAACGTGGTTGTAAACTTCAGACATGAAAAGTGAACAAAGCACATCTCTCCATAGTGTGTACTAGTCTGAATCCAAAGCAAGTCTGGTTCTTCTCTGATCACGGATCCCTCTGCTGTCTGCATGAGTCACTTATAGAACTCTGGCGACAACTCAGCCCTTAAAGCGGGGGTTCACCCTAAAAACAAGTATATACCATTCAATCCAGCATACTGCCGACATGTACAGTATGCTGTTTTTTTTTTTTCGGTTTACATACCGTAGTATAGGTATTTCCCCCCCCCCCCCCGGATTTCCAGGGCTCCCACGGGAGTGGGCGTTTCTATTCAGAGACTAAGTGATTGACATATGACAAAAACTTCCCCCGGGAGCAAAAGGCGTGTCACCAGTTTCTGAAAAAAGCCGAAAGTCGGTGCGCAGGTGCTGTATAGGGCCGACTCGTAGTTCGGCTTCTTTTGGAAACTGGTGATGTGCATTATGCGTCGGGGGAAGCTTTTGTCATACGTCAATCACTTAGTCTCTGAATAGAAACGCCCACTCCCGCGGGATTCACTACCCAGAAGCTGGGGGGAAAATACCTATACTACGGTATGTAAACCGAAAAAAAAAACCAACATACTGTACATGTCGGCAGTATGCTGGATTGCATGGTATATACTTGTTTTTAGGGTGAACCACCACTTTAAGGAGATGGCCTGCCCCCTCCAGAACACAACGGATGACTTAGACACAGATATGTGTTTTTCTCTATGAGCTTGCTAGGGCAAAGTGTGTTCCTTACCACCAATCAGCTATCAGATTTCATGGAGCTCTGTGTCTAGCTTCACAATGTGTGTAACATCAGATCCCTGCCCTGCTTTCTGCTGCTAAAAATTTAAAATGTGTCAATGAAGTTTGTTATAAACCTCCCAGTGTTAGTGAGGAGGCAGAGACTCAGCTTCTTGCACAGATGGAAAGGGCTGCAAGGGTTGGGATGGTGATAATAATGAGGGATTTTAACCGCTTAACGCCCGCTGCACGCCTATTTACGTCCACAAAAGGGCTTGGGCAGGCAGATGGACGTAAATTTACATCCCTGCCTACTAGCGGTTCGGGGGTCCGAACGGGACCCCCTCTGCTGCGTGCGGCGGGCAGCTTACCTGCGGGAGCGATCCGTCTTGAGGGGGCGGCTGTTTGTTTCTGTCCGCCCCCTCGTGATCGCTCCCAGTCAATCCTGTGTGCCGCCGCCATGTCACTTCTTCTGCCTGTAAAATGTAAACACAGGCAGCGCTCATCTAGGCGGTATTTTCAAACCGCCGAGGTGAGAGAAGAGGCACAGTAAGTCTGCACCAACACTACACTGACACCAGTACACATAGGTACATTTAACCCTTTGCGATCACCCCCCCCCCCCACCCCCTGTCACACTGTCACTGATTGTAGTGATCATATATGTATGATCACTGAATGAAGTGTCAGTGTGACAGGCAGTGTGACAGGCAGTTAGTCTTAGGTTCAGGGTAGCCCCCGTACCCCCCTAATAAAGTTTTAACCCCTTGATCACCACCCTAGTTAACCATTTCACTCCCTATTGCTAGTGTCACTAAGCAATCATTTTTCTGATCGCTGTATTAGTGTCACTGTTGCTGCTAGGTAGCTAATTTTGCATCCCCAAGCTCTCCCTGGGGATGCATATTGGCCATCACGACGAGCTGTCTGCTTACCAGCATTATTGGCTCTCCCTATACTACATTAGGCTGCTACCTGCGCCTATCATTTTGTGATGTTGCCGCCCTTTCTCCCCCAGTGTATTTAAATAACCTTTAGTTTTTTTGAGCTTTTGTCAGCTTCCCCGGCGCGAGCCATTTGTGTTCTTTTTTGGGGGGGCGCGACTGTTGGTTGTTCATCCCGGGTCATTTGCCGTCCTAGATCCTCCTGAAGAAGCGGTATTAACCACGAAACCGGTCGAGGTCGCAGATCGGCTCCACGCATCTGACCCATACGGTTTTGTTTTGTTTTGTCTCAACAAATACCTCTACTGTGTCCGAATTGTGGGGCTTGTCCCATCATTTTATTATTGTTGTAATGTTCTATTTGTAATAAATCTATTTTTTATCTTAAATATGCCTCTCTATCAGTACCTTGAAAATCCCAACCAAACCCAAAACTGATCGATATAGTTTAGACACATAGGGCCAGATTCAGGTAGAATTAGATTGCCGCAGAGTATCAGAGATACTCTACACCGCCGTATTTTACCTTGCTCTACGAGGAATTCAGAGAGATTTTGGCCTGTAAGGTACGGCGGCGTAGTGTATTTCTCCCGGCGGAATCAAACTACGCGATTAGGAGGCGTGAGGCATTTAAATTAGGTGCGTTCCCGCGGCGATTGAACTGCGCATGCTCCGTTCAGAAATTCCCCGCCGTTAATTGCGCGAAATCACGTCGTTACGTCATTTTTTGTTTGAGTAGCGTAGTTTACGTACATTCCTATTCCCGAACGACTTACGTAAAAAATAAAATGAAAGTCGACGCGGGAACGATGGCCATACTTAACATGGGCTGCGTAACGTTACACCAGCTAATATCTGGTTTAACTTTACGCAGCAAAAAAATTACGTAAGCGATTGCGAACGACGCTCGTAACTTCGTGGATCGCCGGAAAAAGCTAATTTGCATACCCCGACGCTGAAAACGACGCGAACTCCACCCAGCAGCCGCAAAAGGATTGCAGCGTAGATCGGAAGGCTTACGAAGACGTAAGCCTGTCAGATCGAAGCCCAACGCCGCCGTATCATGGTTTGAGGATTCAAACTAGTGATACGGCGCGCGTAATTCGAAAGTACTCCAGTCTAACAGGAGTTAGACAGGAGTTACGGGTCTCTGAATCTGGCCTATAGTGTCAAGCAGCTTTGTTGTCTCCAACTATATGGTCTCCCCTCTTCCAGTTTACATCTTCTCAGGTGTTTATTTTAGCGCTGCCTACATTTTTATGTGTCTTGTTATATTATCTGTTTAAGCCTTGGTAGGCAATAAGATAGCAGCTGTTTGCCTTAATTGGCTAGAGGTATTTAATTTGTTTAATTTGTTAATTTCACCCTATTCAGGAGCGCTTGTTAATATAGGAACTGGGCTCTTTTTCTCCTATATTATTTTTCATTTTTATTATACAACATTGTAAGCTATCAAATGGAAAATAATATTTAAAAAAAAATACTAGCCTAAGGCGGCGTACACACGACTGAGAAACTCGTCGGGCGAAACACATCGTTTTCCCCGTCGAGTTCCTAGTTCTGCGGTTAAAAAACTCCTCGACTCAAATTTTCCCATTGCTCAACGAGGAAATAGAGAACATGCTCTCTTTTTGGCTCGACGAGTTTCCCTACGGGTTTCTCAGGGAAAAGTGTACACACGACCGGTTTTCTCGGCAGAATACATCTCCCATCGAGTTTCTTGCTGGATTCTGCTGAGAAAACTGGTCGTGTGTACGCCGCCTTAGTTATTTAAACATAATTGTTCTACATGAAACTTTTTACGTTTTTTAACCACTTGCCTACTGTGCACCTACACCCCCTTCCTGCCCAGACGAAATTCTAGCTTCCGGCACGTGCAACGTGTCTCCCAAACAAAATTGACATCCTTTTTTCCCCACAAATAGAGCTTTCTTTTGGGTGTGTTAGATCGCCTGTGCAGTTTTTATTTTTTGGGCTATAAACAAAAAAAGAGCGTACATTTTGAAAAAAATACACATTTTTTTTGCTATAATAAATATCCCATTTAAAAAAAAAAATGTATATAATTTTATCTCAGTTTAGGCCGATACATATTCTTCTACATATTTTTGGTAAAAAAAATAAAAAATAAAATCGCAATAACCGTATACAAAATATAAGGGACATAATTATGATTTTCTTTTGTGACTGGCAGTGAAGGGGTTAACCACTAGGGGCGGGGAAGGGGTTAAATGTTTGTCCTAGTGAGTGTTCTAACTGTAGGGGGAGGGGGTGACTGGGGGAGGTGACCGATTGTGTCCCTATGTACAAGGGACACAGATCAGTCTCCTCTCTCCCTAAAAGACGTGGAGCTCTGTGTTTACACGCGCGTCCACTAGCGGCTTTAAATGACAGGACATCATATGACATCCTGTCAGAACAACAGGGTATTCCGCCCGCCGCCATTTCATAGCGTGCGGTACCCTAGTGGTTAATTAATGTATTTGTACCCAGGTAATCTCTATACCACAAGTTCATCTGCGGGCTAAAGCAGTTTGTTTGCAAACAAGCCTTTAGTGGTCACCAAGGTAACTGATCAGGAATGTTGGCATATTTCACAGAACTTACAAAGCCTGGGGCAGGATGCAAGGCTCATCTGCATGTGGCTAGGCTAGGCTCCACCTATCAGCCCATTACCTGTCTTCTAAACTCCCTGTATAGCACTGCACAAGACCTTCCAGGTGTGCCAAATGTTCTAAATAACCTGCCATATTTGTACTTAGTAGATGGGCAAAAGTTAAAGTCCAAACACAGGAAATTGTGTTTGTGATAATACTGTGCAAAATACTTTTCAGCGTGCCATCTTTTTTAACACACTGATGGGAGAGAAATTCATTGTTCATGCAACAGCTGCCAGGATAATTTTATTGATATGGTAAGAAATCACAAGGACTTCTTTAATAGATCAATAATAAGCAAATCAAATGAAAGTAGTTTGCACAATATTCACAAATTGTATCTCGGTTCACTCATGACTAGTAAAATTAAATGAATATGTGCATCAAGTATGTAGCCATGCCCAAGAAAAATAAAAAAGTAACTTTTTCAACACCTTACTGCTGCTTAAAATAAACGCAGGTTCATTTAAATTTAGTAAGTAACCCCAAAGTATATTTGTTGGAACTTTCAGTTTGTAAGGGATTAAATTTAAGCTAGAAGGGAAAATAAACTGCTCATTCACTTTTTATTACTGCCGTGCTTCTGAAAGAGATGCAAATCTCTGCACTTCCATGCAAGGCTTACGATTTATCCACATAACTGCAGTTTAGCTGTCTAAGTACATACTTGAATGCAGGGACAAAATTCATCAAAAAGACATAGGAAACTAAGGCACATTTTTTTTTTTTTATCATTTAAAGTACACCTGTGCTGAGTTTGTAGGAAAGCTACCATTGCTAACCCTTCTGAAAATGTTCTGGCTGTCATGCCAGTCCAACAGCTTTAGTACTTACAATAGGGTCACCGGCTTAAAACAAATATAGCTATTAGCTCTCATCCTAATTTGGCTTCCCAAGCTACAAGCCTGTTCCAGGTCTGTATCTCAGAAAAGGCAAAAAAACTAATATTCTCAGAAGGAGCTCAGCAATGGCAGGCCCAGTACAGTTACCTTTAAGCCTATGATGGTAAAATAATACAAGTAAATGGGACCTGCAAGAGAAAAACTTTTCGTATATCCAGCATTCCAGTGCAGCAGTCTCCAATGTTCTCCTCAAATTTAACATTTCCGGTAGAATTTAATGCCCTGGTCCCATGCTGCACTCAGTGGTTCCATAATCTGATTGATGTGAAATAATTAGAGTTTGTTCCACACTGATGGTTAGTTATATTATGGTAAGAGCCAATGCCTCCATCATGAAACCTACCTAGGTAGGGTCTGTGTGAAATAAAGAAGGTTGTAGTGGGTGTGGCACTGCTCTGTTATATTTAAGTTCTATTACTTATATTTACATAATGCACAATTGAAATAATCTCTATACTGTAGGTGTTTATGAAATAATGCCTTCCAAACAAGGTGGCAGGTGCAGATGTTACTCAACAATCCTTAAAATAAACATATATAAATCAGATATCAAACATAAATAATGTGTATATGAAAAAAAAAATTACGAACGATTTACGTAAACGACGTAAACGACGGAAAAAGCGACGCTGACCCGACATCCATACTTAAAATGGTGTACGCATCACCTACGCAAAGTTACCCCTCATATAGCAGGGGTAACATTACGCTTACGCAAACGACAAAAACGATGACGACGGGGTGCAAATACGTTCGGGAATCGGCGTATCAGGCTCATTTGCATATTCGATGCAGAAATAGACGGAAACGCCAACTAGCGGCCAGCGTAACATTGCAACTTAGATCCGATGGTGTAAGTGACTTACGCCAGTCAGATCTAAGCAAAATCTATGCGTAATTGATTCTAAGAATCAGTCACATAGATACACAGCCACACAAACAGAGATACAACGGCGTATCTCCTTTCAGAATCTGGCCCAATGGAAATAAAGACCATTCTTCAAAAGCAAAGTGACTTGTGCCTTATTTTCTCTGTGCTTTCTAGAAGATTTATATTAAGGTGCAAGTGCATCACTCCGTGCTCTCCTATGTAAATGCATTCAGAGGGCTCTCCCCTCTAGGGGGTATTGCGCCTTCACAGACACACTGCTGTATATTGGAACACAGACCTCCGCTGGTAGTATTCTTTATCGGCCCCTTCACCTCGATAGTGCACAGTATATGCAAAGAGAAATGACACTCTGTAGTACAATACCATTTTACTTGTTTTATTTTATGATAGAGCATAGTGCATATCTATACGTCTATCATATAATAAAACAAGTAAAAACGGTATTGCACTACAGGGTGTAATTTCTCTTTGCATATACTGTGTATTATTGAGGTGAAGGGGCCAACAAAGAATACTACCAGCGGAGGTCTGTGTTCCAGTATACAGCAGTGTGGCCCTCTGGTGAGTGCATTAACATGGAGTGAAGCACTTGCACCCTAAAGAGGAAGTAAACCCTGATGGGCTTACTTCCTCTTTATTTCCCTGCAAAGGTTAAGCATAATGGGCTACTATGCATCACATAGTAGCCCATTATGTGTCAATGGCTGGAAAGGCTTGAGTGTATTGCCTGACAAATATAACAGTAATACAAAAAAAAAGGAGACTAAACCCCTGTTTTTAACACATACTGTTAGACAGTTTAATTTGGTTGTCGACTGGTCAGTAAGTGAGCTTGGAGTTTTCTTTGGATTTATGTCATCCACTTCCCTGCAAAATCTAGCCAGGGAACAAAAAGCCTAGAAGCCTCAATAACAATAGCTATGTCCTCTACCCAAACTCACTTGACATCTCACCAGGATGATCCTGCAACAACAAACAGTGAAGCACCCAAACAGATTGATCTCAAAATGCTTAACCACTTGCCGCCTGCCATTTAGCAGAATGTTGGTGGCAAAGTGGTTTAGTTATCCTGATTGGACGTCATATGAGGTGATTAGGATAACATTGGCACACCCGTGGGGGCACGCATCACGGTGATCAGAGGTGATGTGTGTCAGTCTGATACACAGCAACTCCGATTGTGGTATAAAGCCTCTGACAGAGGCTTTTTACCATGTGATCAGCTGTGACCAATCATCGTGTGAACCAGGAAATGCCAGAAATGGTTCTCCTCAGTTCACGCTGACAGGGAGAGCCGTTGACTGAGGGGGTTTGTGCTGATAATCAGCACATTGATCAAAATCAAAAGGTGTCCATCAGCTGCCAATCAGTGCCCAACACCTTCCAGCCTGTGGATATAATGAACTAATGCCAAAACCAATCAGTGCCCACAACAGTGTCCATAACAGTGCCCAAAAAGTGCCAATCAGTGTCCCATTAGTAATGCCAGACATTTGATACAGTACCATCAGTGACTCCTCAAAACTTATAATCACAGCAATTCAATCTATATCAGTGGCTCTAGATGAGGGTGAGAAGTTCAAAAAATAATGTGCCCAATCGACCTACTGGATATTTAAAGTAGGCAGCTACTTCTCGCTCCCAGGGGATTACCTGTCTGCTTGCTCCCAGGGGATTACCTTGATACAACCAGTCCGTTAATCTATTACTGAGCTTTGTATATAAGACAATCCTATGACTGCATGGAGTTTAGCCAATTGGCTCATTGAACCATTTAAAAAAATACATCTCTATATTTTCCTGGTTCCTTCCTGGTGGGCCGGGTTGTCATGTATCTATTTTACCCTGTGTCCAGCTTCTTCCTGGAGTTATTTGTATTTTCCATCTAGGAATCACCAGTTTCCTTGACCTCGCTTTGCCAGCAACTGGCTCTATCTGCATGGTTTAATCGTGTTCCTATATTGGATGTCTTCATTGGCTACCTGCCGATCAAGACCCGAGTGATTTGCAAGATAGTGAGACCCTCTTTCTGCTTTTGCAATTACTGTATCCTGAATTTCGCCCTGAAGAAGCCCTACGGCGAAATGCGTTGATGCACTCAGGGCTCTTATCATATTATATGTATTTCATATGTATGATTTTTAATTGTCATGTATGTGTCTTTTCTCTATTAAAATTATGTCTAATTATCTACATTGTTTACTGTGCCGTTAAAGTCGGAATTGGGTCTACCTTTGGGTTCCCTTTTTCCCCCTTCTTTATCATTAAAGTAGGCAGCATCACACCAAATGGCCTAAATGAAGAACTGAAAGGCCACACTATCATACAATCTGCCATGTCTTCCAAGTTTAATTTTCCCTTTGTTATTCAAAACATCCCACCACCCCCCTTTCCAGTTTATAACCATCTAGGAACTCCAGCCCCATCTAGATACATACCATCCCTTTTGTACCCTCTCTTTTCATATCTGTTCATCCAGCATTAAAAAAAAAGATTTATCTCCAATTGGCTTACAACAATACTTAGGTCCTCTCATTTTATTAATATCTTTTATTACTATATTCAAGATTTGCATCATGAAACAGGTTCTAGTCCCGGGTAATATGTTCTTAAAAATATCATTAAACACGTCCTTCGGATCTTGAACAGTTCACATGTTTTGAAGACTCCTTGTCACCTGCTCAAGGTTTTCATGAACATTTTAAATGCTTAAAAAACATATACTGCATAAGATTTTAAGATTAACAACTATAATCTTAATATAGATTCACCTTTCCTTATCATTCAATTTTTATTGATAGGCAGAGTTTAATTTCTATTTTTATTTTCATGGTCATATTGCTATTTAACTACGTAGATTTATTTTTACTTAATCATGCTAACCTGGTCACTGTGGCTAATGAATGAAAACTCTGCAGCTCTGAATCTTGCATCCTCTGTTACACCCATGGATTTGCATCCTGCTCCCAGAGATGGCTTCCCTCCCCGCACCTCCAGCGCTTCCTCCCCACCAAGCCTGTAGCGGTACAAGACATCCATTTGCATGTGACCATAAACTTTTAATATCATGACATGCCTGTCATTGCTTCAACCATGTAAGTCCATAATCAAACGTTTTTAAATATACTTTTAATAAATCCAATTACTACAGAATATTGGGCTCCTTGTTGTCTCTCTCATCTTCTATCCATGTGTATGGGTAAGAATTTATTATGGGCTTATTCACACCAGTGACCTTGTGTCCTATTGTGTCACACACATTACTATGCACTTTACAGCAATGCATTGCAACACATATTCAATTAATTGGTGCAATGCAGTGCCATTTATTCTAAAATGCACCCCAATGCAACAGAGCGATGAGCAACAATGCATTAATGTACATTCCAATGAATAGAAATAAATGAAATATTGCTATTTTTCTGATGATATTTGTGTAACATTATTAAAACCCAATATGATAGTCACATATTACCACAGTTAAACTGCATATGAAATTTAGGGATCTACTTAAAAAGCAGCAGTATAACCAAAAAGCACACCAATTATAGCCAGTACTTCATGAAGCTACATGTGTTTGCATCACTCACTATTTTTAGAGCCATGTCATATAATCACATAGCTTTGGTTAAATCAGCAACTGATAGGCGACCTGTGTCCAGCCTTTCAGAACCAAAGTGTCCTCTGATGAATGGACAAGCCTCTCCTGAAACACCAGCCTTGTGCTAGGTTTCCCCTGGACAGACAGCAAAACCCGAACCAATGGCATCTGCCATTTAAATACCCCTTGCCAGAATGCACAGCGAGGTGGCCCACCCTCCTGGCTGTTGAGAGGAGATATTAAACTACACTTGACCCCACTGCTGCCACCTGCCATCCGGGGGTGACGGGAGTCCCCAGAAAAAAAGGATAGCACACAGTACAGCCAAGCTGGACAGAAACCCCATAATTTAACCAAGTAACAGGTTCAGAGCCAACTTCTTCTCTGAACTCCCTCTAAATTTACAATATCACGGCTCTAAAAATAGCCAGGCGCTACATTAGCTTTTACCAGAAACTTGAACAACAAATATTTAGAATCATTATTTTCCTTACCCTGCAGTTCGAATGAGCAAAAATGTGTGTGATCGAAAAGTACTGCTTAAAAAAATACCCACACAACAACTCTTAGTGACAACATTTAATTTTTCATGGAAACAAACCGTTCCTTATTGCCTTATATAACATACTGTATGAAGTTTTGAGTTGAACAGACATGAATTGCACATACTAAATTCAGAGCTGAGCTATGCAAAATAGGTCTGATGGACCTTTTCATCAGACTAACCGATCGTGTGTGGGCCCCATCGGTTATTTATCCATCGGTTAAAAAACTAGGAACTTGGGGGCGCATGCGCGGCGCAAAACTGGACGGTCGCATCTGAGCAGAGCTCCGTGCACAGCGGGATCGATTCTGGCTTCCCCGTGGCTAGTTCCAGCACGAATCGTTTCTAAATTACCTCGCACCCCTGGAGGAAAGAACGGTGCATGCCGTCCGCCAAGTCGCGCCGCGGAAAACCGACTCAGAGGACCCTAACGCACTACCTACTCCGAGCCCGGAAGATGGATGGAAAGGCCAAAGATGGCGCTGGCTCCCATCGCACACAGGACAGCGCGCTGAGCCCAGCAGCTTCTCCCGCACACTCCTCGGTGGCTAGTGAGTATGCCCCACAGCTCACTAAAGCTGATCTTGATGATAGCCTGACTGTAATGTACACTAAGCTGGCTGAGAAATTCCAGTCAGAACTGCATAAGGCTACGAATACCTTACAACACGAGATCGCGGTCCTAGGTGGCAGGACGGATCTCTTAGAGACAAAACACGATGAGCTCCAGCTGGCCTATTCGGACCTCCGCAAAGATCACGAGGCCCTATCTGACTCCTTCGCCCAACTACAATCCCATCTGGAAGATTTGGACAATAGAAACAGAAGGAGCAATCTGAGGGTCAGAGTGGTCCCGGAGGTGGTCACTGATCTTGTCCCTGCCATTACTAAACTGTTCAGCTCTCTGCTCCCTGACGCTCCGGCTGAGGCCTTTGCCTGTGATCGGATTCATAGGGCCCTCCGCCCTAAACCACCTGAAGACAAGCCCCCCAGGGACGTTGTCCTATGTCTGAAAGACTATCTAGTAAAAGAAGACATTCTCAGGTCCTCTCGTAACACCCCCAATATAATGTTGGACGGTGTGAAACTACAGATATTCCCGGATATTTCTCCGGCCACTCTGGACAGACGCCGCAAGTTCAAAGAGATCACTGTCCCGCTGCAAGACGCCAGAATCCGTTACAGATGGGGATTCCCTTTCAAACTGCAAGTCCCATATCAAGGGAACACACACACTGTCTTCAATATTCAACAGGGAAAGGAGCTACTCGTTAAGCTAGGTCTGATGGCTAAAGAGGACCTTCCCATGATGCTTTCCACCCCTCGCCCATCGGCTATTTGGTCTACGCCTTCACCGCAGAGGGATCGTAGGAGACGAAGACAGGATCTCAGGGATCGCTTATATTAATTGTTTGGCTGTGTTCTTTTTCATCACTCTTTTTTTCTTTTATTTGCCCGGGGGCTTGTGGCCCTGTGTGTGATGTGCTTTCCGGTCTTGGAGGATCTACCCCTGGCGGCTGAGGAGAACTGCAGATCAAAAGTTGGTGAGGTATATAGGACTGTGTCATGGAAGTTTAATTTTTTATTTTTGCTGGACTTTCCCAACTTATGTCAATGACAGTCCCTGAATGTTTGTGACCTACACCTACAATGTGTTTGTACTCCTCTCTGCACCTGTTTGCACTTTGGAATCCCGCTGTGTTCCCGTTCAGTGGTGCCCGCTTGGTTGTCCCCCCACTCTTGGTGATATCCCTGTATACAGGATGATTCAATCCGAAGTTTCTGGAATTTTGTGGTGCCTTCCCTTATTTTTTATTTTTTTCTCTTTTTTCCCTGTTTTTTTTTTATTGGACTCACTTTTTGCACCACTGGTGGTTAACAAGAGTGTTGGACGGTTTAGTCCTGCTAGCTTGGTTGTTTGCAACCCTGGCTGGTCTTTGATAACCTTCCTTGTCGGGTTGGTCTCTTCCCACCCGACCCCATTACTATGTATTTGTTTAACTTTTTATGATTTATGTTATAGAACTTGTCACTCTATTTCAGGATGTGGACCTCACATGATGTTCTTCAAGCCATTTAATGTTTATCCACTCAGAATCTCTGATCCTCGTTTAGGAACACCCGAGGGCGCTTTTGAATGGTGGAATGACTCCTTTGACCCCTTGTCGGTTGACGATGCCTGCTTCCCCCTCGGGGCTTCTCCCCCGACGGCTGTATGTATTAGACCTTTTCTCGTTCCAATATGGGCATTAAATTAATTTCTCATAACGTCAAAGGGTTCAATTCCCTTCAGAAACGTAAGAAGGCTTTTTCGGCCTACAAACGCCTCCGGGCAGATATTATTTGTTTACAGGAAACTAATTTTTCTGAGGGGAATCACCCATCATTTTTTGATAAGGCCTATGGTTCGGGACACTTTACTACGTTTGGGACCAAGTCCCGAGGGGTGGCAATATTTCTTAGGAAAAGTCTCATGTTTGAAGTTGAGAATGTTTATAAAGACCTGGATAGTAGGTTTTTAATCCTTTGGGGCTCTCTGCAAGGTAAGCAACTCACGATTGCCAATGGGTATGCTCCAAATAGCTCACAGGCTACTTTTTTTAAATCTTTCTTCCAGGTGTTAGATAAGTATAGCTCACACACATTTGCTAATGGGGGGAGATTTTAATCTGGTGGCACATCCCTCTCTCGATAGAAGCAAGGTGGGCAGCACTTCCAACGCCTTCCCCAAAACCTTAAAATCCCTATTGCACCAACATAATCTGATTGATTCTTGGAGGGCGCACAATGTGGGAGCCAAGGGATATACATTTTATTCTCACCCCCACGACACCTATTCCAGGTTAGATTACCTATTTTGCTCCCCCATACTCCTGGCGAACTCTTCCGGGGCGGGAATCCACCCGTGTCCTTGGTCAGACCACCAAATGGTTACTCTGGACGTCTCCTATATCGGCCTTAAGCCCTCGGTAGCTGGTTGGAGGCTTAATGAATCACTGCTCACTGACCCTATTCTGGTCTCACAGCTTTCTGACCTTTTGTCGGAGTATTTTTCTACCAATGACACGGGTGAGGTCTCCCCTTCGGTCTTGTGGGCAGCCCACAAGGTGGTCATGAGGGGCCACTTAATTCAGCTTGCAGCTGAAAAGAAGAAACAAATGCTCATCGATATTACCAGGCTCACTGCAGATCTTGACAAATTGTATCACCTACACTCAGTTTCTCATGCCCCTGATCTTCTAGTACAAATTAATAAGACCAGGACTGAACTTGACACCATTCTCTCCGGACGTACTGAGAAGTCCCTGAGATGGTCAAAAGCTCGGTTTTTACTGCACAGCAACTCAGCCTCATCCATGTTTGCCAGGCAACTTTCCCAATCACTCCAGCCCTGTCATACTTATAAGTTAAGAAACCCTTGTGGCCAGATGGTTTCACATCCCTCTGAGGTGTTACAGATTTTCACCAAATTTTACTCGAAGCTCCTCTCTCCTCCTTCCTCATCCCCGGACCCAACCCTTCACTCTTGGCTGGATGATATTCCCCTCCCTTCCCTTTCCCCGGACCATGTGTTGACTCTGAATGCTGACTGCTCAGACACTGAGATTCTGGAAGTCATCAAATCACTGAAGCCCTCTAAAACCCCGGGCCCAGATGGGTACTCAGCCCCATACTTTAAAAAATTTAAAGACAGTCTTGTCCCCCACCTTAGAACCCTTTTCAACTATGTCTTGAAAGGTCACCAGTTCCCTGATGATATGCTGCTTGCAAACATGTCTTTAATCCCGAAGCCAGGCAAGGACCACTCTCTCCCCCAAAATTTTAGGCCTATCTCGGTGATGAACACCGATTTAAAGATCTTTGGTAGGGTTTTAGCTAATAGGCTCTCAAATATTATCCCTTCCCTAATTTCCCCAGATCAAACGGGATTCATCCCTTCCCGCCAAATCACAGATAACATTAGGCTTGCCTCCAACATCATCGCTGATGCTGACTTAAATGCCCGCAGAGTAGTACTCCTTAGCCTGGACATACATAAGGCGTTTGATAGCGTTCTGTGGCCTTATCTTGAACTCACACTGTCCAAATTTGGATTCTCGAGAGCCTTTGTTCAGGGCTTTCGAGCGCTTTACCACCACCCTCGCACTCGGATCAGACTCCCGGGCTGTAATTCAGACTACTTTGAACTAGGCAGGGGAACGAGACAGGGGTGCCCCTTGTCCCCTCTCTTGTTTGCCTTGGCAATAGAACCCTTGGCGCGTTCAATCTCTCTGAACCCTAACATTAAGGGATATTCCAAGGGGGACTAGGAGTTCAAGATTAGTTTATATGCAGATGATGTCCTCTTATTTTTATCGGACCCTATTACCACCATCCCTAACCTTATAGCAACATTAAGGGCCTTTCAGGACATCTCTGGCTTGGGGGTAAATCTTGCCAAATGTTCAGCTCTTCCGATAAATTGTCCCCCCCACCTTATAACCTCCCTCCAATCTAATTTTCATTTTGTCATAGATCACAGAGTTTTAGCCTATTTAGGGATTAAGTTAGCCCCCTCCCTAAACAATATGGCTCTGGCCAATTACCCCCCAATTTTTGCCCACGTTAGACAACTTCTGTCTACCTGGAGCTCATACCATATTTCTTTTCTGGGCAGAGTTCAGGCGGTAAAGATGTCAGCCCTCACCTTATATGGTGTAATAAGAAACCTAGGTTGGGTAGACTTTTGGTATACAGACCTAGAGATCTGGGTGGCTTGGGCCTCCCGAACCTCTGGCTTTACTTTCTCTCTGCTAGGCTTTTGCAAATGGCCCAATGGCATACCCACTGGAAGGATATCCCTTGGCTCCGATTTGAATATACCTCGGTGAAACCATTTTACCTCCCGGGTTTGTTGTGGTCTAAGAGTGTCCGTCCCAAAGATGTATCTGCATTGAACACGGTGGTAGGTCAGTCTCTTTACCTCTGGTCATTATATAAAACTAAAGTCTTGCTCTCCCCTGGCCTCTTTCCTTGGCGACCCCTCGTTCCCAGCAGCTTTCCCTGACCCGAAAGCATTTAGTCAATGGTTCTCAGCGAACGTAGTAACCCTTAGCTCTCTAAGACAGGGTGGGGTGGTCCACTCATTTCAATTTTTGCAATCCACATATGCCCTTCCTAGATCAGATTTTTTTAAATACCTACAAGTTAGGCACTTTTTTGACTCCGAGTACCCTGCGGCTCCGGCTGGCCTGGCCTCTGTGTTTGAGAGGCTTTGCGGCCCCCCCTCCAGAGATAGGGGTGGCATCTCCCTGCTGTAAGGATACCTAGGGGGTCTCGGTCTCCCAGACAAATCCTCAGCGGTATTGAGCTGGGAGCTTGAGACAGGGGAAACTGCTTCTCCAGAGGAGTGGGCAATTCGGATCACTAATATGCATAAATGCACTAAATCTATGGCCGTAAAAGAGACGGTGGTGAAATTACACACTAGATGGTATTATACCCCTGCTAAATTGAGTAGATTTTTTCCCTCCGTCTCCGATCTCTGCTTTAGAGGGTGCCCAGTTAGAGGTACACATTTGCATATATTCTGGAGCTGCCCGGCCCTGAGTGGACTCTGGCAGAGAGTCTCAGACAGGGTGGCTACCATCACGGGGACTAATGTGACTCTTACTTATCAGATGTGTCTGTTCTTTGCTGACATCCCCATTTCCACCCCCCCAGAACAGAAATTAGTGCATACCCTGTTCAGTGCTGTCCAATGGTCCATAGCTTTGCTGTGGCGCACCCCTGGGGTCTCATGGGATAGGGTTATTGGTCGCATGGCTGCCATACAGATCATGGAAAAAATATTTCACAACATCATGGATACTATGCCAGTGTATGAACTGAAATGGGGGTTATGGGCTCCTTGAATGTGCTTTTGATAGTGGCTCCCCGTCTAGTCATTCTACCTCTTTCAACCTCCGTGTGAGGCCCAGAACATCCTGAGATGTGATCCTTTATACTTTTTCTTAATATTTTGTGATCCTTTATACTTTTTCTTAATATTTTTTAGTTCTACCAGTTTTCTTGCTTTTCATTGTTACCTTCTTTTTTTATTTTTTATTTTACCTCCTTTTCTCCTCTATATGTTATGTTACTCATATAAGTTTTTAGATATGTTTAGGCAAGCTTCTAGGCTCTGAGGTACTTCATTTTACGTGTAAGGGCCTTAGAATATATATTTTTTGGGGCTCCGATTAGATCTGGGGGGTTTAAATCTTTGTTGCCTTATTTGATAATTAACCCAGCTAGTTGATAGGCTGGATCTCTGTATTAGTTTAGGTTTACTTGCCTTATGTTGATGTCTGTATGATGATTGTTAATCTATCTTCTCTTTTCTCAATAAAAGCGTTTGTATTAAAAAAAAAAAAAAAAATAGGAACTTGTTTTAAAATCGTTTCATCTAACCGATAGAAAAAAATGATTGTCTGTGGGCACGTCCATCGGTTAAAAATCGACGCATGCTCAGAATCAAGTCGATGCATGCTAGGAAGCATTGAACTTCATTTTTTCTCAGCATGTCATTGTGTTTTACGTCACCGCGTTCTGAAACGATCAGTTTTTTTAACCGATGGTGTGTAGGCACGACTGATGAAAGTCAGCTTCATCGGATATCTGATGAAAAAATCAATCAGAGTGTTTCCTGATATATAGTCAACATACATACATTCATACATACACACACTGATATAAACTCAAAGCTTTAATAAAAGTGAAGTAGGAGAGCTGCTTATAACTGCAACAGCTTTAAATCCTGATGCTGTGCCCAAATGTCAAGCCATTTGTATTAGGCAAATCTCAAGTAGCTTTCCAGTGCTTATGGAGCTTGCCCACCTTCTGCATACATTCACATTGTCCTACTGGTTGGAAAGACAACCTATCAAACAACATATGTGGGGAAGGAGGGAGTTGGTAAGCTCTGACACTACCTGTCATGGTGAATGGAAGAATTTGTGAAAATTAGTTTCCTGTTCACCGTTATCCTTCATAGTGTAAAAGAAACCGGAAGTGTTCAGTCATGAACTCCATTTGGTTCCGTGTCACTGCTGTACAAACTGCTAGTGGAGAAGATCAAACATATATTTTCCCTAGCACAAAAAGAAGGGCTACATGGCTATTCACAGTCATAATAAATACTGCAGCTATACACACCCTTTATACAGTATGTGCAGAATGGTTTCCAAGTATTTCAACAAAAAATGAAAACCTTTTCTACAAAAGAAGAGGAACCTTGAATTTCTTGATTATAAGAAATAATGTTTGGCTGCTGAGTAAAATGAATAGATTTAACAACATTGAATTAATTATGAAGCAGTAATATATGGCATATAATTTGCAAAAGTACAGTTTTCCTTAAGGGTTATACACAGATTGTTAAATTAAACTTTAGCGGATTATGTCCTTCAATTTTAGAGCTTTAGAATACAGAATATAGAAAGACAGAGAGAGGGAAAAGAGAAAAAGAAAAACAGACAAATACATTTTATGGGTTGTACGATTTTTTTTATGTGTGCTAAATGTTTTAGAGGGTATTTATCAAGATTCAGTATTGTCCACTCTGTCTTTAGTCACTATAGTTCTGTAAAATATATCTTGTTCTAGCTTGTCTCCTTAAAAAAAGTTTTAGTTTTAGATAGAATAGAGAAGGGATACTGTATACTCTCTGTTGTTTTTTTTTACGTGGTTTGTATCCCCACTGAAGAGATTCATCCTTTCCATTTTTCCTAGTGGTAATTGTCATCTAATGACAGCTGTCTATGATAGTATTTCCACATACTTTGTTGAGATGTTCTCTCATTTTTTGTTTTATTTCCAGGTTAGGACATGAAGGAAATTCTCATGTGCCTTCCGGTATGCCATCCACGTCACGTGACTTCCTCAGGGGAACCGGTTTGGCTGTTTCATAATTGTATTTATATCCGATGCAAAGGAACTGGATCTTCCTCACTCACTCCTGCAAGTCTCCTGTGGTTTCTGTCAGTCTTCCTCCTAGACTCGGCTTCCTCCTCTGAATGCTGTTCCAGCAGGGGCTAGGCCTCTTCATACACACTCAGGGAGGAGAGAAAGTGGAAGGAAATACAGTACATACACACACAGTACCTTTACTGAGTGTGTATGTACTGTATATCCTTCCTCTTTCTCTCCTCCCTGAGTGTGTATGAAAAGGGGGAGCACTGAGGTGATTGGTGAAAGCACAGCGTTTTTTGGATTTCAACAAAGAAGGACCAAACACTATATTTGAATAGATCACTTGGACACTCACTAGTTTATTAAATGTATTAGATTTGGTTCATTATTCAAATTTTTGGTTGATGTTGATTTTTATTATTTATCACGTTTCAATGCTTGAATATATGTTATAAAGGTTTATGTTGATTTCACATTGAAGCAATAGAGGAATTGCGCAATACCACTTCTATCTTTTCTTTTATTACACATGTAATTGTGAACACATTAGGTATTGCAGCATTTCCACAGGAATACTTTTGCTTTATTGACTTAACTATTATTTGTCATATTAATTTGAAGGATATCACTATATATTTTGCCACCTGATTGCACAGGGGACAACAAACAAGTCTAATGCTGGCCATACACTAAACAAAAAATTGTCCGAGTGCGCGCTCCACGTTCGTGAGAGCAAACAATCACACCATCAGCTAAGTAACGATTTTCGAACAATAGATAATTTATGAATATCAATGTATCTTTTTTTGTGTGGTTTTTGCATATAAAAAGAAAGTGACAAAATGTATTTGACCTCTGCACCGTGGCTTCCTGTGGTTTACGTATACGCCCAGAGACACAACGTGCGCTCATCAGAACAAACCTTGTGCATAGTGAGCATCTATACTGCATCACCTACATCGGCACCACCTTCAATATAGATGTGGATGAGAGGACCATTGCCATAGTAATGCTTGGAGTGATGGCCATACAGCAAGCAGAGGAGCCCAAAAGCAAAAGGTAAAGGTTATGGAGTAAAGAGTGGATAAAGAACCGTGATAACTTCTCTCATATAAGATTGGTTCGAGAGCTCAAGGAAAACAATCCCAATGATTATCGGAACTATCTGAGGATGCCTGATGAGTCCATTCAGCTGCTACTGAGTCAAGTGTCACCCTTTATAACAAAAAAAGGCACAGTCTTAAGAAGTAGCATCACAGTGGAGCAGAGACTGGTAGAAACACTTTGTTTTTTGGCACCTGGACGAAGTTTTGAAGACCTTAAATTCACCACTGGAATCTCTGCCCAGTCGCTAGGCTGCATTATACCTTGTCAAACGACACCTAACAATTAATATCCTAGAACTATTGTACTGGTCTGCTTACCTTCAATTGTTACAAATCTTCTGTAGATTGGTCAGTGGTATCGTTTGTCTCGTCAGTGTAATGTGGTCGTTCGTCTTGTCAATGTAATTGTACGTGACAAAGTTCTGTGTGCCAGGTCGGAATGTACCGTGCTACTTTAAGGGAGTTTACAAGCTCTGCCCCTCTTCATTCGGCGCCATATTTAGCAGCAGAATGATGGCTGAAGAACAAGAGCATGCTGTTTCTGAATGATTTAGGCAACACCTATGTCCCTGGATGAGATGAAAACTATGGTAAAGATTCTGGAAAAATGATTATGATGGGAGGCACAAAAACTACCCCAGGCCTAATACAAGAAAAGACAACATCATGGAGAAGGTTGTCCATGTGTTGAGAAGAAGTATGGTGTAGAGTGAACAAAGGACCAGCTGCGCCAGAGATGGTCTGAGGAAGCCCAGTTGCAGAAGATACATAGAATGATCAAAAAAAGGTATTTTAGATTCTTTTTTTGACATTTCTGTCATGCAATCCATCTAGTCTCTCTGCAATGTCTTAATCAATGCAAACTATATTTTTTAGCATGCATGCTTTTTTTCATGATTTTTTTTCTTATCTTAAACCTAGAAAGACCCAAGAAACCACACTTTGAGAACAGAACTGTGACAACAGGAATGAATATTGTTCTGGTTGATGACACAGCTCCAGCTACTGCTATATGACCTGATGATGATGCAGAACCATGCCAAACTATATCAGATGTTGAAGCAGACCAGGCACAGCATTCCTCTGAAACCATCACAAGCAGCACAGGTAATCCACTACACATACACTTTAACATCAACTCAATTTAAAACAATTTGCCTGATTTTTTATTTTTTTAATTTTTATTATCATCAACAGCACATCATCTGTCTGATGAACAGGGATTAAATTCCCTCACTGACCAAATATTGGTATCTGATTTGTTGAAGTGCTCATCAGAGTTAGAGAAAGTAAAAGATCACTTGACCTCTGTTCAAAGAAATGTTTTGGTTGTAGTTGACACACTGTGTAAAATTTAACATGCGTCACTTTTGTCCATGTTTTTTTTGTGTTTTTGTTTATATAGTTCAGTTTATGTGTTCATTGTTTGCACAAATTTGCACCAACAGTTCAGCTATTTCTACTTTTGGGGACAAGCACTTTATTATGGAAATACACACTGTGGGCCAGATTCTCATAGAATTCCGGCGGCGTAGCGTAAGCCAGTTACACTACGCCGCCGCATCGTACTAGTAGTTTTCGCCTGCGTCGCGTAAATCGCCCAGCGTAAACCCGCACAATTCAAATGGGGCGGCTTCTATTTAAATTAAGCACGCCCCCGCGTCGAACGAACTGCGCGTATACGCCGGCCGGGGAAAAAGCCCAGTGCGCATGCTCCAGCTCACGTCGACAAAACGACATGAGCATCATTTACGCAACTCCCTATTCACGAACGAGTTAGTAAAACGACGTAAGCGACGGAAAAAGCCGACGCTGACCCGACGCCATACTTAACATGGCATCCGACGGCACCCGACGGCATCCGACGGTACTTTGTAAGGTTACTCCACATAGAAGCTGGGGTAACCTTACGTGGACGAAAACTACGTACGCGACGACGGGGCGGCGTAAAAGCGATCGGGAATCGGCGTACTACCTCATTTGCATATGCAAATGAGAAAACGTAAAGGCCACCTAGTGGCCGGAGTTGTCATTACAACTACGATCCGCAAGTGTAATGGTTTTACACTTGTCGGATGTAGAAGCGTATCTATGCAAAAGTGATGCTAAGCATCACGCGCATAGATACGAGGCAAAAAAACGGCGATACGACGGGGTATCTGAGATACTCCGTCGTAACGCCGCTGAGAATCTGGCCCTGTATCTTTAATGTGGGTGCTTCATGCACATTTAAACTTCAGGTCTGCCATGTAAAACCATGGTTGGAGCAAAGCTGTCTTTAAAGTTTGTGCAGCCAGTCACCTCTACTACAGTTGTGTTTTGACACAAGTCAATTATATATGGACACATATGGTAGTAGTGTTTTCATGCACATAAATATCCCATATGTGGAATGCACTTATAGTAGGGGTGACTGCCATCACAAACTTTAAGGAGAAACTCAAACCATGTTTATTCTACAGGCCCAAATCTAAAGACTACTGATAATGTTTGACCAAAAAAAAAAAAATTTTGGAAACCATGAGAGATAATTAAAAATTATTGTTTGATGGGTGAATAATTTTCATTATTAAAATGTCAAAATAACATTTTTGGAAGATATTAACAAAAAGAAAATTAAGCACAAAAAAATTGTACAGTATTTTGTTACTTTTCTAAAAAAAAAGACTTTTGCAATAAAGTTTTAATATTGCATATTTGGTCTGTTGTATTATATTTAACAAGATATAGGTATATCATGATTCACGAGGTTGCAGGTTATTTAGTAAGTGGTGTGTACGAATTGTCATGATCTTTTGATGTGAACGTTCTTTGGTACGAATATTTACCTTCCGGGTTAAATGTTTTTCACCCATGCGCAGTAGCAACCATTTGTTTTTTCTCAGACGAAAGATATATTAACCCTAATTTATCGTTTGTTCGGCAGAATTTTTCCAAGCTTTCAGTTCATTTTTTCCCACAAAAACATCACAAACGATTAACGATTTGTTCCCATTAACTTGCTGAAAAATGAACATGAAGTGTCTACATGATAGATGAATGAATGACTTGTATAGCGCAACGCATGCGAACTGAATCGCCTCTGGGCGATTTTTCCAGCCAGTGTCTGCTTGGCTGGTGCAGTCATTTTTACCCCGTAGGATCTTGACACACTAGGGACACACAGTCATACACACATATATACATGTATACTGGGCCAATTTGGACGAGATCCAATTTACCTACCCGCATGTCTTGGAGTGTGGGAGGAAACCGGAGTACCCGGAGGAAACCCACGCAAACACAGGGAGAACATGCAAACTCCAGGCAGATGGTGTCGTGGTCAGGATTCGAACCAGCGACCCTTTTGCTGCCAGGCGAAAGTGCTACTCACCGCACCACTGTGCTGGCCGTACATATAGTGTATGGCCAGCATAAGGAAGGGTAACAAGCCCCTGTCATATTTTTTGCCACCGTCTTTGCCCTATTGTGGACATTCCCCCTCTACTACTTTTCTGGGGACAACTCAAAATTTGGGATTTTCCCTTATGCACTGTACACACGATAGGAATTTTCATTGGGATAAACTTTTTGGCGGAATTCCGTGTAAGCTGTCTTGCATACATACTGACACACCAAATATCGACTGTCCAAAACGTGGTGACGTACAACATGACGACGAGCCGAGGAAAACTGAAGTTCAATGCTTCCAAGCATGCGTCGTCTTGATTCTGAGCATGCATGTTTTTTTCTCCATCGGAGTTCCATACAGATGATTAGAAAATAATTTCATCAGAAAAAAAGAGAACATGTTATCTTTCTAAATCCATGTACACATGATCGGTGTGTGGGCCCCATCAGTTTTTTCCCATCGGTGAAAAAAAATAGAACCTGTTTTATATTTTTCATATGGTAAAGATACCGATAGAAAAAAATGATTGTCTGTGGGGAAATCCATCGTTTAGTCGACGCATGCTCAGAAGCATTGAACTTCATTTTTCTCTGCATGTCGTTGTGTTTTACGTCACCGCGTTGGACACAATCAGATTTTTAACCGATGGTGTGTAGGCAAGACTGATGAAAGTCAGCTTCATTGGATATCTGATGAAAAAATCCATCGGATCGTTTTCATCAGAGGAACTGATTGTGTGTACAGGGCATAAGTCTGCCGGAATTTCCGATGGGGCAACACATGGTTGGTATATCAGATGAAAAAATTCTGTTGGACTTTTTCCATCAGAAATTCCCATCATGTGTACAAGGCATATACTTTGACTTTTAATGATAATGGTAAACAGGACATATAGAGAAGGTGAATCTCCTTAACCAGGACACAGACAGCAATACAAAATGGAAAGCATTCTAATCCTTCCCCACTCTATCCAAAACTAAAAAAAAGTTTTGCTTTTACTTATGCTCTAAGCAAGGACAGTAAGGAACACCAGGTATTATTTTCAATGAAAGCTGCAGGTTTACAAGTATTCAGAATTACTATTTTGATAATTACTAAAGTATTGCTAATTACTATTGAAATTAAATTAACATGTTAAAGCTTATATGAGATTTTAGTGATTTAGTTTAATATATAATGTTAGGGAAAAAAAACCTTTAGCTATATTAATTGTTTGGAGAAATCACAGCTAGCTTAGAAACTTTAGTGTACTATAGGTAACTATAGGTAATGTTGGCGTACCTACAGTATACCCAATGTTATTATTCACCAGCTTGTACAAACAATAAGAAAATGCAATTTCAGTCATGTGAAAAGGTACCTGTTTCAGAAGCTGTCACTGTAATATTGTACCAAGGCATTTCCTCTCGATCCAATTGTTTTGTTGTCCTAATCACACCATTGTTTGTATCAATTTCAAACATTCTCTCTTCTTGCGAGTTGTTTTCAATTGAATATCTGTTATGATAGAGAAAATAAATAGATCATGCACATATGTAAATTTTAACAATAGTAAATTAATATATAGTCAAAAAAGGAAGAAAGCAGTGCCTTCTTACAAAGTGGCAAATTAAAAGATGTAGATAAAAAAGCACTAACGAATAATATGTAGGGCCACCACTGTGGCTGGCCAGTCAATACTTCTGCAGTGTGAAGTTGGATGAAACCCTCAGTGAGGGATCCTGGATCATTCAGGGACCCTGGATGAGCAGATTTGTCTGCTTTTCAAAAATGGGTCATTTGGGGGGTTTTCATATTGTGTGCCACTATGCTTCATAATAGATTTTTTTTTTTTAATCAACGTTTAAAAAAGAAAGCTATCTGTCAAAAAAAAAGAAAAAAACAATATAACTTCTTGGGTGGTACGGTGTTGCATGACAGAGTCATGCAAAATGCAGAACACTAAAAATGTCCAGTTAATAAATGGATAAAGACTGATACACACATAATTAGAAGTTATGTCTGGATGTTAAGGGATGTTTCAAAGATTAACCTGAGAGTTAGGTCAATTGTAGGGTCAAATATAGGACATACAGTATTCGATGAATAGGGTTGTGCCTTTGCAATCCCATGCTACACTAATGTTGTTGTCAAGATAATTACTTTATTTTATAGTTATCTCATTTTAATAGGCATTTTTCTTGCTCATTTATTTTAAATACTTGCATGCTATTTAAGGTTACCATTCATACATATTAAGGTAAACTTAGAAAGCAATGAATAGGACATTTACTAAACATCCACTGCAGATAAATCAGTCAATGTCATTTATAACACATGCACTAGAAACATACAGGGGCTGATTTACTATTGCCACTGCGCTGCGCCGGTACATGCCTTAATTCGTGCGCTGGATGAAGCCTTAATTAGGCGCATGAACCGGCCGCAGCAGCAGTGCAATGCAATTGATAAGTAAAGCCGCCGCCGAACTCCCTGTTAAAGTCTATGGGGGAAATCTTAATTGTTAATTTTAAAGGCTAATCTGCAAGTTGTGTCCTAAAAAGTGTTTGGGGACCTCAGTCCTGCCCCAGGGGACATTTACCAATGTTTTTTTTTTTTTTTTTTAAACGGCCGTTTTTTCGGGAGCAGTGATTTTAATAATGCTAAAAGTGCAACAATAAAAGTGTAATATTTCTTTAAATTTCGTACCATGGGGGGCTCTAATGTCAGCATGTGAAAAAGCGCACTTTTCCCGTGGTTAGAACTGTCCCTGCACAAAATGACATTCTGAAAAGAAAAAAAGCCATTTAAAACTGACTTGCGGCAATAATGAATTGTCAGTTTCCGGCAATTGCAGGAGAATTCATTCATAAAAAACACGAACAAAAAAAGCGTGGGGGTCCCCCCAAATTCAATAACCAGACCCTTTAGGTCTGGTATGGATATTAAGGGCAACCCCGCCGTCATTTTTTTTTTTTAAATGACGTGGGGTTCCCCCCAAATATCCATAACCAGACCCTTCAGGTCTGGTGTGGAATTTAAGGGGAACTCCACCCCAAATTAAAAAAAAATGGCGTGGAGTCCCCCCTAAAATCCACACCAGACCCCTTATCCGAGCACGTTGACCTGGCCGGCCGCAGAAAAGAGGGGGGGACAGAGCGCGCCCCCCCCTCTCCTGAACCGCACCAGGCCACATGCCCTCAACATTGGGAGGGTGTTTTGGGGTGCCCCCCAAAACACCTTGTCCCCATGTTGATGGGGACAAGGGTCTCTTCCCCACAACCCTGCCCGGTGGTTGTGGGGGTCTGCGGGCAGGAGGCTTATCGAAATCTGGAAGACCCCTTTAACAAAGGGGCCCCCCAGATCCCGCTCCCCCCCTGTGTGAAATGGTAATGGGGTACATTGTACCTCTACCATCTCACCAAAAAAAAAGTGTCAAGTGTAAAAAACGACAAGAGCCGGTTTTTGAAAAGTCCTTTATTAGATTCTTTCTTCTTCTTTTCTTCTTTCCTTCGGGAAAGCAGAGGAAGAAGAAGAAGGAGAAAGAAACCCGAAGGAAAGAAGAAAAGAAGGAGAAGAAAGAAGATAATAAAGGACTTGTTGACATTACACCCAGGGCCGCCATCAGGGGCGTACAGGCAGTACACCTGTAAGGGGCCTGGGGGTCCAGAGGTGCCCAGATGCCTGGAGGCCCCCAGGGCCCCAGATGGTAACCCCCCTCCTTTTTTTTATATATTTTTTAATATTTTTTTTTATTATTTTTTATTAAAGGGCCAATTTTTTTAGCAGTGCGGAGGTCCCCAGGGGCCCAGAGGCCCCCAGGGCCCCGGGTGGCAACCCCCCATATTTTTTTTTATTAAAGGGCCAATGTTTTTTTTTAGGGGTCTGGAGGTCCCCAGTGGCCCGGAGATCCCCAGGGCTCCAGATGACAACCCCCCTTTTTTTAAAAAAATATACAAAAAATGATATTTTTATATTTTTTTTTAGTTATTTTTTTAACATATAACATATAACATATATATATATATATATATATATTGTAAGCTGGGGATAGGTAGCGGGTACAAAAGCTCCCTGGGATGAGCAGGCACAGATACCAAAGTCCATAGGATAAGTGAACAACAGTGGGATTTTTATTGGTGCTATACAAAGTCTATTTACAGGTGCTGTACAGTGTGCAGAAAATGAAACAAACAAAAGTAGTTTAAACAAACACCTAGCCGTGTCACGGCTCTAACTACACGATATGTAGGCCCTAACTACTAAGCTAAACAAGCCTACCGCTTGTTAGCTCAAAATACAAACTGCTCACCAGTCTTTTAACAACCTCCTTGCTCCTACAGATCCACACTATCTGTTTCCCAGGACCGAGCAATGGCTGTTAGCTCAGGTGAGCTTAAATTGGCCTGGGGGAGAGGGCCAACACCTGACCTGGATCAGGGATCAGAGATCTCTGAACGTGTAAGAGAGGAGCCTGGGAGAGGTATAAACCCCGAACTGGACTTTCCCAGGCTCTCTCTGGGACGCTCTGCTACACACCCTCCCCTCTTGTTTCAACCCCAGGGTTGGAACACCTGTAGCCCAACAGGAGTGAACACGGGACAGGGCATCTACATTACCCATCTCAACCCCTGGCCTGTGTTTTACCGAAAAGGAATAATCCTGGAGGGCCAAAAACCACCGGTTCACCCGCCTATTAGTCTCCTTCTTTTGGGCCATCCATTTCAGGGGAGCATGGTCAGTTATTAACTCAAACTGGCGCCCTAACAGGTAGTACCTGAGCGCGTCCACGGCACACTTTATGGCTAAACATTCCTTTTCAATGACTGCATATTTTTTCTCATGATCATTGAGCTTTCTGCTTAGGTAGACCACAGGGTGTTCTTCCCCATTGTATACCTGTGATAGTACTGCCCCGATACCTACATCAGAGGCATCTGTCTGAACCAAAAAATCTTTGGAGAAATCGGGGGAGTATAGCACTGGCTGTGCACAAAGAGCCTTCTTCAGGACTTGGAAAGATTCTTCTGCTACTGGGGACCATTTTATCATTACGGAGTCTTTCCCTTTCGTCAGGTCTGTCAGTGGGGCAGCTATAGTGGCAAAATTTGGAATAAACCTTCTATAATATCCCGCAATGCCAAGAAAGGCCCTGACCTGCTTCTTGTTTGCAGGACGTGGCCATTCCTGGATGGCTTCTACTTTATTCACTTGGGGTTTAATAACTCCACGGCCAATAGTATAGCCCAAATACTTGGCTTCCTCCAAACCAATGGCACATTTTTTGGGATTTGCCGTAAAACCTTCCTTGAAGAGGGAATCAAGGACAGCTTGGACACGGGGCAAGTGAGACTCCCAGTCCGTGCTATGCACCACTATGTCATCTAAATAAGCTGCAGCATACTGCTGGTGCGGTCTTAGGGTCCTGTCCATGGCCCTCTGAAAGGTTGCAGGGGCATTTTGCAACCCAAAAGGCATTTTCTTATACTGGAATGATCCCTCCGGGGTCACAAACGCAGTCTTTTCTTTGGCACTATTAGTCAGGGGTATTTGCCAATATCCTTTGGTCAAGTCCAAAGTGGTCAGATAACGGGCCTTGCCCAGTCGGTCTATAAGTTCATCTACCCTGGGCATCGGGTACGTGTCAAACTTTGTTACTGCATTGAGCTTTCTGAAGTCGTTACAAAACCTCCAAGTGCCATCCGGTTTTGGGACCAACACGATGGGGCTAGACCAGTCACTATTGGATTCCTCAATGACATCTAGTTCCAACATCCTTCTAACTTCCTCACTGATGTCCTTTCTCCTCGCTTCAGGAATTCGGTATGGTTTGAGCTTGACACAGACCCCAGGTTCAGTAACAATATCATGCTGAACCGCTGAAGTCGTGCCAGGCAACTCTGAAAATTTCTCTCTATTCCTTATTAGGAACTCTCTAGCTTCCTGTTTTTGGGAATATGACAGGGTGTCTGGAATCGTGACCTCAGGGATCAGAGGGGATTCAGTACCCTTAGGCGTTACCGGTAGGGACCTCACAGTTAACGCCAGTCTATCCTTCCAGGGCTTTAACAGGTTCACGTGGTAAATCTGTTCGGGCTTCCTTTTACCTGGTTGATACACCTTGTAATTGACTTCCCCAACTCTTTCAATTACTTCAAAGGGGCCCTGCCACTTAGCCAGGAACTTGCTCTCAACAGTGGGAACTAAAACGAGGACCCTGTCACCCGGTGAGAAAACACGGAGTTGGGCCCCCCGGTTGTATATTCTCTGTTGGGCTGCTTGAGCCTGTAGTAAATGTTCTTTCACCACTGGTATTACGGCTGCAATCCTGTCCTGCATTTGAGCGATATGCTCAATTACACTTTTGTGGGGTGTCTGTTCCCCCTCCCAAGTTTCCTTGGCTATGTCCAAGAGTCCCCGAGGGTGTCTCCCATAAAGCAACTCAAATGGAGAGTACCCTGTAGAGGACTGGGGAACCTCCCTGATAGCAAACATCAGGTACGGTATCAGGAAGTCCCAGTCTTTCCCATCTTTGTCAACAACCTTTTTTAACATGCCCTTTAACGTCTTATTGAAACGTTCCACCAAGCCATCCGTTTGCGGATGATACACAGAGGTTCGCAACTGCGTCACCTTAAATAACTTGCACAGCTCCCTAGTTATCCGTGACATAAATGGGGTACCCTGGTCTGTCAGGATTTCTTTAGGGATGCCCACCCGACTGAACACCATAAACAGCTCTTTGGCAATATTTTTAGCAGATGCGGCGCGTAAGGGAACGGCCTCAGGGTAACGGGTAGCGTAATCCATAATCACGAGGATATGCTGATGACCACGGGCGGATTTGGGGAGGGGACCCACAAGGTCCATGGCAATCCTCTCGAAGGGCACTTCAATGATGGGCAAGGGCACTAAAGGACTTCGGAAGTGGGGCTGGGGGGCTGACATCTGACACACAGGACAGGATTGACAATAATTCTCAATATTTTTCTGTATCCCAGGCCAGTAAAACCTGCGCAACACTCTTTCAGTGGTTTTCTCAACCCCTAAATGGCCTCCTAGCAAGTGCCCATGGGCAAGTTCCAACACCACCCTTCTGTAAGGCTTGGGGACCACCAACTGTTCAGTAACTTCATCATTCTTTTTACATACACGATACAGTAAATCATCATTGCTGCTGAAATAAGGAAAACAGGGCCTATCCCCTGGTTCAACAGGTACATCATTAATCACCATTACATTTTCCCAGGCCCTGTCAAGGGTAGGGTCTTTTCTCTGCTCAGTACCAAAATTTTCCTTGTGCACATTAAGGTCAGTAAACTCCAACATAGGCTCCGAGTCGGCAGACGGCTGTCCGGCTCTACTGGTTGTGGGGACTTCCTCAGGCTCCTCCAGCTCTCCTGCCATAACCGAGAAAGGAAAACTCGGAGAGCCCTGAGATGAGTCCCCTGAACCCACAATATCGGAAGTAGTCAGGAGCTCTGGCTCTGCGACTGAGTCAGGTACTGCGACCGGGTCGGGACGATCCCACAGTTCCCAAAACTTAGGGAAGTCCCTACCAATGATGGCCTCGTGCACCAAGTGGGGCACAAGTCCGACCGCATGGGACACCGTACCCAAGCCAGTTTTAAACTGAACTGTGGCTATAGGATACTCCCGGGTATCCCCATGTACACAGATCACAGCAACTTTTTTTGCATGAAAATTCACAGTTTCAACCATCTCAGCTGTAACCAAAGTAACCAGACTTCCAGAGTCCAGTAAGGCCGTAATAGGCTTATTATTAACAGTCATGTGACACATGTGTTTCCCCACATTTGGCGCTGCAGCGCATGAAACAGCAGCAAACATAGACTGCCTTCTAATAGACAGATCACACTGCATTGGTTCATCAGTCAATGGACAGTTTGCTGCAACATGTCCCAGCTCTTGGCAACGAAAACACCTGATGTTTCCCCAAGTTGGTTTGCTGACAGGCAGTGGTTTCCCTTGCTTGGGACGCCAAACTTCAGTCCTGGCACCAAAAATCCTCCCCCCTATTTCCTTGCCATGCTTACCACCCACTTCCCCTGGAACAGTCTTACCGGTTGCCTGGGAGACCGTGGCTTTGGGTGGAAAGTCCGTGCGGTTGTTGGGGTGGTGACCAGGTTCTCTGCAGCAAAGTACCTTTCGACGAGTTCCACCAGGTTATCTGCCGACTTGGGGTCCCCTTGACTCACCCACTTCTGCAGGGGAATTGGGAGTGACCTCAGGAATTGGTCCATGACCACACGCTCCACTATTTGTGGCGCAGACAGGGACTCAGGCTGTAGCCATTTTCGCACCAGGTGGATTAGGTCGAACATCTGCGATCTTGGGGGCCTCTCGATTTTGAAGAACCAGCTGTGGACCCGTTGGGCTCGAACGGCCAAGGTGACGCCGAGTCGCGCCAGAATTTCCTGCTTGACCTTGTCGTAGTCTTCTGCTTCTGCTGACTCCAGATCATAGTAGGCCTTCTGCGATTCACCAGAAAGTAAGGGGGCAATCAGTCCTGCCCACTTGGTTTTAGGCCAACATTCCCTCTCAGCGGTCCGTTCAAACGTTAACAGGAAGGCCTCTGGATCATCATCCGTAGTCATTTTAGACAAAAAGCGAGCCACATGGATGGCTGAAGGCTTGTCTCCCATATCCTTAATTTCCGCAGGTGCCCACTGCGCTAGCGTCTCTGCAACCTTAGTCAGGGTTTTCCTATCCACTTCTGCAGCAGTGGCAAGCTGTTCAAACAGCCTCTGCGATTGCTCCTGTACAGCACTAATCTGCCTCTGCGATTGCTCCTGTGCAGCACCAATCTGTTTGTACAGCGCCTTGGTTTGCTCCTGTGCGATAGCATTGGCTTGCTGCAATGCAGCGTTAGTTTGCTGTTGTGCAGCGTTTGCTTGCTGTTGTGCAGCATTGGATAACATCATTTGTTTGAGAATTTCCTCCATGTTGTCACTTTAGGTACTGGCCTTTTAAAATAGTAACTTACTACTGCTGATCGCAGCCTCCACCATATGTAAGCTGGGGATAGGTAGCGGGTACAAAAGCTCCCTGGGATGAGCAGGCACAGATACCAAAGTCCATAGGATAAGTGAACAACAGTGGGATTTTTATTGGTGCTATACAAAGTCTATTTACAGGTGCTGTACAGTGTGCAGAAAATGAAACAAACAAAAGTAGTTTAAACAAACACCTAGCCGTGTCACGGCTCTAACTACACGATATGTAGGCCCTAACTACTAAGCTAAACAAGCCTACCGCTTGTTAGCTCAAAATACAAACTGCTCACCAGTCTTTTAACAACCTCCTTGCTCCTACAGATCCACACTATCTGTTTCCCAGGACCGAGCAATGGCTGTTAGCTCAGGTGAGCTTAAATTGGCCTGGGGGAGAGGGCCAACACCTGACCTGGATCAGGGATCAGAGATCTCTGAACGTGTAAGAGAGGAGCCTGGGAGAGGTATAAACCCCGAACTGGACTTTCCCAGGCTCTCTCTGGGACGCTCTGCTACAATATATAATATTATTATTATTAAAGGGCCCAGAGGGCCCCAGATGACAACCTTTTTGCTTATAAAAATGTTTTAAACATTTTATATTTTCTTTATTTTTTTGTAGATATAGATATATTTTTAGTAAAAGGCTCAGAGGTCCCCAGGTTGTTGTTTTTTTTTTTTATTTCTTTTTCTTTTTTTTAAAGTGTATTTTGTGCATGAAGTTGAGAGAGAGGAGCTGGACTGCAGGAGTTGGGAGTAGGCAGACCCTCCCCCCGGAGGCAATGGCGGGTGTGAGGGGGGCCCTCCCACTCATCCCGCCCTACCTGCTCCACTTGATAGCCCGACTGGGGCCCAACGGGACAGAGGGACTCCCCCTATGAGGGAGTGAGGGGGTCTAGCCCACCCAGCCAGCCCCGTAGGTCCTTCGCCTCTCTTTATTTTAGGAGACCTCATGGTCAAAGTGCATGTGTGTTAAACCAATTTCGTGTGCGTGCAAGTGTGGTGGTTTTTGGGGGGGGGAGTGGGCATACTAAGCACAGGCGTACCTTGCATAGCACACCCACCGGGAGTCGGGCTGAGACCACCAAACTCAATTCACATGTAGCCGAGACCGGGATCTGAACCCTTGGCTTGTCAGCGCAGTGCCAATCACGTTGAGCCACCACAGCTCCCACCCCATGTTATTTTTGTTTAGATATTTTTTTAGTTATTTTTTTATTAAAGGGCCCAGAGGTCCCCAGGCAACCCCCTTGTTTTTATTTTTTGTTTATTTTTTTATTTTTATATATATATATATTTTTATTTTTTATTTTTTCATGAAAGGGCCCAGAGGTTTATTTTTATTAAAGGGCCCAGAGGTCCCCAGGGCCCCCGGATGTCTACCACCCTTTTTTGAATATATATTTTTCTATATTTCTTTTTTTGTAAAGGAACCCCCCGCTTATCAAATTGCGGCAGCACCCCCCCCCGTTCTCTGCTCCAGGGGGCCCATGCCTGAAGCTGTGTAAGGAGCCCCATAATTCCTGATGGCGGCCCTGATTACCCCCCCCCCCCCATGGTACGAAATTTAAAGGAATTTATGAATCTATTCTGGCGCTTCTCTCCTTCATGTAACAATTATATTTTCTTCCTTGAAAATTACTCAGGACCCCCAAACATTATATATATTTTATTAACAAACACCCTAGGGAATAAAGTGGCGGGCATTTTTTCAAACAAATTTCCAACGGTATTTGCGCCAAAAATTTTCTAACGCTTTTTTTTTTTTTGGCTTACAAAAAAAAAATGTTTCATGAATGAAAAAATAAGAAAGCGGTAAAGCTAGCCCAATTTTTAAGAATAAGGTGAAAGATGATGTTACACCGAGTAAATAGATACCTAACTTGTCACGCTTTCATATTGCGCACACTCATGGAATGGCGCTAAACTTCGTTATTAAAAATCTCCATAGGCGACGCTTGACTTTTTTTTCAGGTTACCAGTTTTGAGTTGGAGGAGGTCTAGTGCTAAAATTATTGCTCTCACTCTAACGCATGCTATGATACCTCACATGTGGGGTTTGAAGGGTGTTTACATATGTGGGTGGGACTTGCATGCGTGTTCGCTTCTGAGTGCGAGCTACTAGGGACAGGGGCATTTAAATTTAGATTTTTTTGTTTTTGTTTTTTTAACTTAATATTTTTCTTTTTGCACTTGTTTGTCCCTTTTTTGGTATTATTTTTTACTTTTCTTCCTATTACAATGAATGTAAACATCCCTTGTAATAGGACTAGTGTGTGACAGGTCCTCTTTATGGAGAGAGGCGGGGTCAATAAGACCCCACATCTGTCCTCCAGGCTGGAAAGCATGAAATTGGGAAAAAAAAAAACACTGATGTCATGCTTTCAGCTGCAATCATGTTCGTTCAGCACAGTGGTGTAGTGTATAGCATGTTCACCTAGCAGCAAAAGGGTTGCTGGAGTTTGCATGTTCTCCCTGTGCCTGCGTGGGCTTCCTCCCACAATCTAAAAACATGCTGTAAATCGGATCCAGTCTAAATAAGCCCTAATATGCAGTAGAATATTTAGGTTTTGTGCTGCCCTAGGCCTGACCAAATTTCGGCACCCCCTAATAGAAAAATCACCCACCCTTCCTGTCAAGGCCACACCCTGTTTTTTTATGACCCACCCAGGAATTTTCAGGGGACACACACAAGTTCTGTGGGGGGGGGGCACAGGAGTCCCTTAATTTGCCTAGTTTTTCGATCACTTCCTGTTTGGCTATGGGGCAGGAAGTGAAGGCCAATCTTCCCAAACGGACAGGGATAATACAAAATAAACTGACAGGGCTTCTAACCCTCCCCCCCAACTCTATCCAAAATGAAAGAAAACCAAAAAAAGAAGTGTTGATTATAGTTCCAGTTTAACCCCAAATTTTACATAATTTTATTGAGAGGCTTAAGAAAATATAACCATGCCAATAGGCCAGGATCCAGCGTTGCTAATATGTATGAATGTGTGTTAGGAACCCCCACAAACACCACCCAATGTTAAATCAAAAATGTTCTTGTTTGTTTCTGGGATGCCTGCACCCCTGATAGGGTAAAGACACCTCACAAATGTTGTCACTTTCTACTTAATTCATTCACTTCCTGCCACATAGTCAAACAGGAAGTGAGGGAAAAACCTGAGTAATGTTTTTTTGGGGACACACAGATCAATCTAAATAGTTTCCCATTTTGGAAATTGCATTTTTCTGTGTACACCCCAAATTAGTAGGGATCTTGGACTTTGGGGTCCATTTACTAAAGGCAAATCCACTTTGCACTACAAGTGGACAAGCAAGGAAGAAAAAAAAAACTTGGCGGGATTGGAAGTTAAAACCATCAGTGCTTCCCTTCTGATTTTCATTGACTACGCTTCTACTGCAGAGCGGCTTTGCCTTTACTAAACCCCAAAGTAACTAATCATTTGGGGTGTACACAGCAGTGCAATTTGCTTAATGGGGACACTAGTTAGATTGACCTGTGTCCCGAAGAAAAGACCATTGGTAGGGTTTTAACCTCACTTCCTGTTCAGCTGTGTGACAGGAAGTGAAGCCAATTTTAGGAAAAGGGACACAAAGCCCAACCTAAAAACACTAGCAGGGGTTCTAACACTCACTTTGCTTCCCTCAAACAACCCACAATTAGAATAGGATTGTCTTGTGCTAGTTTCAAGCACAGCGCTGTAAATCAGCACTTCAAGCCTGTCCACCAATGCCTTGAAGGAAGAGGTTGTGTCTTTGAAGCAGCTCCTGTGAAGAACCAGACCCTGGAGGAGAGGGGAGGCTATGGCCTCATCAAGCCCAGGTCAGGGGCTTGCTCCTGGGCAGGGGGAGTCCACCTCCCGCCCGGTACCTCCAAGGACTGTGGATCTCCCTAGTTTTGGGGATCTAAACAAAGAAGAAAAGCAGTTTTTGATGGCCCAGTCTAAGCTGGTGGATTGGACTCTTCCCCAGCATGGGGAAGATGACCAGGGAGTGCTGAGAAGGCGCAGCAAGATCAAGGTATTGATTCAGAAGGCTGCACAGGCTCTCCACTCCAGGATGTCAGTGCTGGCCAGTTTGAGGAACAGAAGAGATCGGGTCAGCAGCTCAAAGAGATTTGAGTTTAAGGAAGCGATAGATCTGATGAAAGAACAGAATGGCCAGCTATGGAGTCTTACCATGGGTCTTTGTTCCAGGGGAACTGCGGAGAAGACCTTTCTCCTTCCAATCAAGAAGGAGCTCCAGCGTGCCTTTGAAGAGAGTAAACAGGTTGCAAGGAGAAGCAAGTCTACATCAGTAGCTGAGAGGTTTGAGGATTCTCTGTCAGTGGAGCCTCGGACCTCAGGGACCACTTTGGTGAGTACCGCTGAGGACGCCCAAGCACCTGCTGGGCCCCAGTCTGCAAAGAAAGGGGGTGCAACATCAAGTGGGGGGTTGTCCTATGAAGCGGGAAGTACCTGTATGAGTGAGAGAGGTTTTAATCCTGTGGTGAGACTCTCCCGTCTTCCTCGTGGTTCCTTTGCCGCTGAGATGAGTGTATCTGGTTCCCAGCAAGATCCGGGTGATAAACCTGCTCCTGGAAGCGGGGGTGCTTCTGCCTCTGTGAACCCAGCAAGTAGCCTACAGCAGGGTCAGCCGGCCGTTGTGGTGGCGACCGCTGCGGGTTTACAGGGTGAGGGGCAGGCACTTACCATGGATCCAGTTGAGATGGACTATGTGTTACCTAATATGGAAGAAGCCGTAGCTAGGACAGTAATGGCTGCCGAGGGAGAAGGCACGCCACGCCATGTGGAGCTTCCTGCCTCTAGACAACCAATCAGCAGTGACTTAGAGGGCGTTCTCACTGTGCTGGAATCTCCCGTGATTGGGCCGGAGCCGCGACCGGAAGTTACGTCAGTGCGTGACCCGGAACCGGAAGTGATGTCAGCGGGGGAACCGGAAGTGACGTCAGCGGGTGAACCGGAAGTGGCCGCGGTGACACCCGGAGCTCCGTTTCCCGGCCAGATCCGGCCCTCGGTTTTGGTACAGACTACCCAAGGACTTGTGAGTACCCCCCTGTCTGTGGGTTTTCCTCCTGAGCAGGCTCAGGCTTGGGGTGATCACCCTGCGGGACATTTAGAAGAGGAGTGCCCAGCAATGGATTTTATTAGGGGTCTAGAGGGTTCCCAGTCTGCAGCTGTGACAGAAGTTCATGTGAGCTCCTATGGAGCCTGTGAAGAAATGGAGGACTCTAGTTTTTATATGGATGATGACACTTTACTGGCTCAGGTACAAGAAGCTTTTAAGAAGACAGGTCCCCCTCTTGTCTCTTTGGTACCAGGGGGGAGGGTAGTAAGTCAAGAGGTATCTGCCCAGGTTGCGCCAATGGATGTCCCAAGTGGGGCTGATCCATTTGGTGCACCTCAGCCTGGGAGAGTCATCACAGCCTCCCAGGAGGAAAATTTACTTAAAGCTTTGAGAGAGGGAAGGTCTTATGCCCAAGTAGCTGGGGCAAGTGCTCCCTTGGATCATATCTACAGTAAGTTCGGTGCCCGTAACTTTAGGGTCCCCCCTGCGCAGCAACAGCAGGGTGAGGGGGCATGGTCCAGGGGAGTCGGTGGTTTAGAGCGTAGAAGGAGAAATGTTATTCAATTGAGATATGTTGGTGAGGGTCGGTGCCCATCTCGAGTGGAGGCCATTGATATGGTCCTCTCCTTGGGAGTAAGGGCGTCTGACCTTTTTGCGGTCATTCATCCTGGGAGTTCCGTAGAGTTTGATTTTAGTTTTGTTGCAGTTGTTGTTATGGAAATGTTTTTACTTAATTATGATTTGGTTAAAGGACAGGACCCATGGTCCAAGTTTCGTTTGACCCCCCTGACTAGGCAGGAGGAGGTCAAAAATGTGACCATTTTGGTGCGCAATGAATCTCTTCCTTCGGAAGACATTGCGACCTGGTTGAACCGCCATGGCCAGCTGCAGGGCCCCCTTTGGAAGAAGGTGGATGAAAGGGGGATCTGGACAGGGGCCTGGGGGGCTAAAATTAGATTGAGGAGACAGGGAAATAGCATGGCTCACATCCCCGGGAGTGCCTTCATTGGGAGAGATAGAATCTTGGTTTTTTATCCTGGTCAACCTAAAAGATGTTTTAAGTGTGGGTCCCCCACTCACTTGAGCGCTGGTTGTACTGTGGTGAAGTGCACGCGCTGTGGTGAGAGGGGTCACCTGGCGGATGGGTGTGCCCGTATCAGATGTAACTTATGTAACAAGCTTGGTCACCCTTTTAGCCGTTGTCCGCAGGCTTTTAGGGGCAATGTGTCAGAGGAATCTGGGGTGTCGGAGGTTTCTACCTCGGACACTGATTCTGAGATGGAGGGGGGTGGGGAGGGCTTGGCTACGGATGTTTTTAAATCTGGTGGCCGAGCTGCCCCTATGCCCCAGAGGCAAGGTCCTGCTGGGAGGAGGGCGGGGGCGAGTACAGCTGCCCCTGACCCTCCAGGTCAAAGTGGTGTGTCGGGTGGAGGTGGGGTTTTTCTTGAGTATCCCAGTTTTTTGGATTCCTCTACCTTGGATACTGATTCCGAGGTAGAGGGGGGTGAGGAGGGCTTAGCGACGAAGGTCTCTGCTTTTAAGGAGGGTAGAATGTCAAGTGGTAGGGGGCCCCCCCTTTGTTTGGGTTCATTTGATGATATCCCTCCTTCCCTTCCCCTTCCTGTTGCCCCTTCCTCTTGTCCTTGTCCTGTCTCCCCCCCACTTTCCTCCTGTGCTGTTCCGTTTCCCCCTCCCCCAGTGGTTTCCCATGTTTTAAGTGATGCAGTAGCTCAGGAGGATATGGAAGTGTCCCTCAGGTCACAAAAAAGACCTAAGGTTGTGTCTAGTGAGGAGCCCTCAGAGGGTATGAGTGGTGCTGGCCCAGCGGCCGATGGTGCTGGTCGGGTAGTGCTTAGGAAGAGTAAGAAGAAAAAGAAAAAAGCAAAAAAAGGGGGAGTGAGCGATGTAGGAGGGGGTGTTGAGCCCCGTTTTGAGCAGGATGAGGGTGGACGCTGCTCAACATAGTGGGATTTTGTCTTCAGAGTCTGATGATGTGTAGTTTTGTCAGTATAATTGACTAACTATGACCTGGTGCAGTGGCCAGATATGGCAGAGACTGTAGGTTTCTACGGTGGTGCCTATAGGCTTGCGCAGGTAGTTGGTTAAACCGTGTAAGGGATGTTATGTATAATATTTTTCTTTTGTCTTTTATGTTTTGTAAATTTCATGGAAAAGTATTGTAGTTGATGTGTTTTTTGTACATGCAAAAGTTTGTGAGATTTTGCTGTTTTCTTTTTTCCCCTGTTTATTTTGTAAACCTGGTATCTAAGGTCGTGTCTAATAAATCAAAAATTTCCACCAATACACCACCCCCCCCCCCAAACAGGCCCTGCAGGTTTTCCTTCATTTTGCACATGTGCTTTAAAAAGTCAGTCTGGACATCAATTCTTGGAAACAATACTTACCGCTTTGTCTTTCCTTTTCTGGTGACTAAACATGACAAACATTTCATGCATACACACCATGAAAGAGCTTAGAGACAAATCACACTTGATGGTTTAGGCCCAAACTATTTCAGCTGCAGCTGTTGAAATCCAATGCATGAAAATATCACAAAACAAACTTCAAAATTTGAAAGTAATTTTATTGGTCCACAAAACAAGGAAAGAAAAACAAAATATTAAAAATAAACACACAAAAAAAAAAAAAACATAAGAACAAAAGATAGACCAAGGTTTATTTCACACAGTAATTGGAATATGAATCATGATTTTGAAATAACAGGATAGACCCTGTTTGAACGATGTTTCCATATGTGGGCGGGCCTTAAATGTGTAAGTCCCGCCCACATATTTAACCCCCGTTCAAACCCCACATGTGAGGTATCATAGCGTACGTTAGAGCGAGAGAAATACTTTTAGCACTAGACCTCATCTGTAACTCTAAAATGGTAACCTAAAAAAAAAAAAAAAAGTGTTGCCTATGGGTATTTTCAAGTACTGAATTTTGGCGCCATTCCATGAGTGTGTGCAATATTAAAGCGTGACATGTTGGGTATCTATTTACTCGGTGTAACATCATCTTTCACATTATGGCCATAAATTGGGCTAACATTAGTGTTTTCTTAATTTTTAACCACTTGAGCCCCAGACCATATTACTGGTCACTGACCGGGCCAGTTTTTGCATTTCAACACTGCGTCAGTTTAACTGACAATTGCGCGGTTGTGCGACGTGGCTCCCAAACAAAATTGGCGTCCTCTTTTTTCCCCCAACAAAATTGTATTTTTTTTTTGGTGGTATTTGATCACCTCTGAGTTTTTTCTTATTTTTGCTCGAACCAAAAATATAGAGACAATTTTGTAACTAAAAAGACAACTTTTTTTTCCCCAAAATATATAAAAAAAAATTTTGCCCTCAGTTTAGGCCGATACGTATTCTTCGACATATTTTTGGTTCCAAAAAATTGCAATAAGCGTTTGATTGGTTTGGGTAAAAGTTATAAATAGGGGTTCGTTTTATGGGTTTTTTAGGAATATATTTTTGTTTTACTAGTAATGGTGGCGATCATTGATTTTTATGGCTACTGCGACATTGTGGCGGACACATTTTTGTGAGCTTTGGCATTTTTCTAGCGACCAATGGTATACAAATGCATTGCTTACTATAAAAATGTCACTGGCAGGGAAGGGGTTAACACTAGGGGCGAGGAAGGGGTTGATTATGTTACCTGGGTGTGTTCTAACTGTAAAGGGGGTGGGACTGACTAGGGGAAATGAAATGACAGATCGCTGTTCATACATTGTATGGACAGACGAGCAGGCATTCCCCCCCCCCCCCCCTGACAGGACCGGGATAAAGGGGAACTCCACCCCAAATTAAAAAAAAAACGGCGTGGGGGTCCCCCTCCAGGTGCACAACAGGCTCTTAGATTTGGTCTGGAACATAAGGGGTTAAACCCACGCCAAAAACGGTGTGGGGTTCCCCCTCAGATCCAGACCAAACCCTTCTCCCAGGCACGCAGTCTGGCCGGACAGGAATGGGAGTGGGGACGAGCGAGCGCCCCCCCCCCCTCCTGAGCCATACCAGACCGCATGCCCTCGACATGGGGGAGTGTGTGCTTTGGTGGAGGGGGGAACTGCCCCCCCACCCCAAAGCACTCTTGTCCCATGTCGATAGGGACAAGAGCCTCTTCCCGACAACCCTGGCCGTTGGTTGTCGGGGTATGCAGGCGGGGGCTTATCAGAATCTGAGAGCCCCCTCTAATAAGGGGGCCCCCAAATTCTGGCTCTCCACCCTATGTGAATGAGTATGGGGTACATCGTACCCCTACCCATTCACCGGGTGGAAAAAGTGTAAACACAAATAAACCACACAGAATAAAATAATTTATTAGTCAGCTCCGGGGGTCTTCCGCCAACCCCCCCTGTCTTCGCCGCCGCCGTCTTCCGCTGCCGCCCCCTTCACCACGAAGCTCCCGTGCTTATGGGGAAGGGCAGCAGGCTTCGATGTTTTCTGCCTGGGTGAGGGTCGCACATCCCACCCCGGTCTTCTAGTCGTTTTCGCCACCGCCCCCTTCACCACGGAGCTTCCTGCTTATGGGGGAGGGCCGCGGGCTTCGTCGTTTTCAGCCGGGGGTGGCTCTCGATAGCCTCTTCTGCCTGGCTCTTCTGCGGGGGCTAGGGCTTCTCGTCGCTGTGTCGCCGTCTTCCGCCGCCGCCCCCTTCACCACGAAGCTGCCGTGCTTGTGGGGGAGGGCAGCGGGCTTCGAAGTTTTCGGCCGGGGTGAGGGTCGCACATCCCACCCCGGGCTTCTCGTTGCTGTCTTCCGCCGCGGGGTGACACTTGCAGGCTTCTTCGGCGACCTCCGCTTCTGCCTGGCTCCACCAGGTGAATGGGTAGGGGTATGATGTACCCCATACTCATTCACATAGGGTGGGGGGCCGGAATCTGGGGCCTGCCTTATTAAAGGGGCTCCCAGATTCTGATTGGCTCCCGCCCGCATACCCCGACAACCAACGGCCAGGGTTGTCGGGAATAGGCTCTTGTCCCTATCGACATGGGGACAAGAGTGCTTTGGGGGAGGGGGGGCAGTGCCCCCCTCCCCCAAAGCGCACACTCCCCCATGTCGAGGGCATGCGGTCTGGTAGGGCTCAGGAGGGGGGGGGCGCTCGCTCGTCCCCACCCCCATTTCTGTCCGGCCAGACTGCATGCCTGGGATGAGGCTTGGTACGGATCTGGGGGGGAACCCCACGCCGTTTTTGGCTTGGGTTAACCCCTCACGTTCCGGACCAAGCCGAAGAGCCTATTGTACCCCTGGGGGGAACCCGCGCCGGTTTCAAGTTTGAAATTTGGCGCGGAGTTCCCCTTCAGTGTCAGCGCAGCCCGAGAACAGCTCGGAGATTGCCGTGCGCCATTTCACGCAGCGCAAACACTGCTACGCCGCAAGGAATTTACCAAAATTTTCTCGGCGTACTGACGCGGCGCACGGCATTCCCCGAAATTTCCCTCTGCACATGCCCAGTATGCAAATTAACCTTCCGAGGTTCTGGCGTACTTTGCAAGCGCACGGGGATCGGTTCTCAAAAGTCACTTTCGCTTTCAATTCGGCCCATCACACACATTCAAACACATGTCACTACACTTCCCCTGCATCACCCCCCTCCCTCCCCTCATAAACTCCCGCCCAAATCCGCGATGTTTACATTACTAAATGCCGTACGCCAGCTCTGTACTGGCGTGCCGTGCGCCCTCTCCTGGGCGCATTAGGCAGTTTAGTAAATGAGGAAATACACTGCACTGGCAGTGTATCTCTTTTGTAAATGTCAAAAACAGTTTTACTCCTGCTTGTGCACCATGAGTCATGGCGCACAGGCTTGGTAAATCAGCCCCACAGTGAATGTTTTGGGAATGTTGCATTCACACACCAAAGTTTCAATCTTTTTTAAACTCTACATCATATCCCATCCTTTTTTAAAGGATTCAAATACACTTCTTGGAAAAAAAAACATGCACAGATACGTAAAATGCATTAAAGCGGAGGTGTAGCTTTAAAAAAAAAAATGAAATTCAGCAGCTACAAACACTGTAGCTGCTGACTTTAATAACCACACTTACCTGTCCAGGTTGCCCGAAATGTCAGCCACCCAAAGCCGATCCGTCGATCGTGGCTGGTCCCAGCGCCGCATCCTCGCTAAGAGAAACAGGCAGTGGAGCCTTGTGGCTTCACTGCCCATTTTGTACTGCGCATGCACAAGTCACACGTCGCTTTGTGAATGGGCGGCTGACTTCTGGGGGACACGCAGTTCCCAGAAGTCAGCGTGCCCCATTCCCCAGAAGTCAATGCGAGGAGGACGAGACCGAGGAGCACCGCAGACAAGGAAGATCTGCCTAGTAACAGCCATTTCTGGTAAGTATATATATATAATATATATTTTTAGGGTGGACCTCCACTTTAACTTGATTTTCATATGCAAGAAACTCAAAGAAGTATTTCTGAAAACTAAACATGACAACTAAAATATAAAACTTGTAATATTAATTTTAAAATAAAATGTATAAAAAGTTCACTATTGCTAACCATACAGAACTATGCCGTTTATGGCAGTCTTGAATAGTATAGTACAACTACAGCAAATGTTTCTGTGCCAGATAGCAGACACATTGGATAGGCACAATTAATTGTTTGAAGCATGCATTCCTTGTGAATTTCAAATTACACATATAGCTTATGGGTAACTCGCAATAACACTTTAAGAAAAAAAAATGACTGCAGCAACCAGTATGCCCAAATTATTTTCAGGATACTTTGTAAAAATCTGAATATTAAAAAAAAAAAATAGAGAATATAAAACTGTCAAAAGCCAATGGCCATTTGGTCAATCAAGTTGTCCTTATGCAAAAGAAAAGTGTACTAAAACATCTTGCTGGCTGCTATGGGCAAAACCATTACCTGTCTTTGCTTTAGTTAGGATAACTTGGCACCTTTGTCTTTCTAAAATACACCCAAACACAAAATGTGCTGATTAACCACTTGCCATTCATAAACCATGGGATGTAAGCTTAGTATCTTGTCTTGATAATTTATAAAAATTCTTGCTTGGTTAATAAAAAAGTTAAATACATGATTTAAGTCTTTGCCATTGAACTGATGACAGGAGTAAATGGATTTGAGAAACTGCCCTTGAAACTTGGAAAATGAATATGAAAACTTGAGAAAATGTAGAATAACAGTAGAAATTGCAGCATAAAAGAAAAATATAAATATATAACTACACAAAACAGTTACGTGCTAGGATACACAATTCATTTAATTTACCTTGAAAATGTAATTCTAAACCTAATACATGGAGCTAAAAGAAACACAATAGTTGTATTTAAGTTACTTTGCTGCATGGCTTAATAAAATCACATGCAGTAGACATATGCAAAGACTCTACATTATATTTAATTTGGATGGAGGTCAAACTGGGAATGTAAATACTGTAGTACAGTTTATGGATGGTGTTTATGTTACTGTTGATTTACACTTGTGTAAAAGTGAACGTGTACAAGTATTTTACTTATTTTTCAATTCATTTTCATGTATAGAGAATGGATTTGACACTTCTGTTTTATACCTTATTGCCTTGGTATACAAAGAAAGAGTCCAATTGATATGTACCCATCCCAAGTGGTATTATTTAGCACCTTATTTAGCACATTGCACCTTGAAATTTAAATGTCAAAATGCTGGTTTAGGGGTCCAAAAGTCACTGTATCTTACAAAATAGGCTCAAATGTGCTGTAAATAAGAATAAATCATTACACGCTTGCTGGTCAAGACTTTATTTTACAGTTATCATGTGAAGCATTGCTAAAAAGGTACAGGTACAGTACCAATGAATACCAATAAATGCTGTGTATGAAACAGGTGTCAGGTTTTACACCAAATACACTGGCAAGCACCCTATGTGATAGTAAGCTTAGTTAGTTAGTTGCAGGTCCTACTTATAGGGACATGTGGGCACTGAACTTAAAGTAAATCTAACCACACAGTCCTTTGATGCAATGGCTGTAATTATTTTATTTTTATTTCAGGCTTTTTTCATTTATTTTAACGTTGTCCTTGAATGCAACTCCTATTGTATTGTGTTACAATGGAGAAGCACCATTGTCAGCACTCACATTAGGCTGTTCTCTTGTTTTATATTACTAACACCTTTCTTTTTACTCATCTCCATTCAGCATGTTCTCTGTAATTCACAGAAGATAGCTCAGAAAGCCGATAAAACATTTTTAAATTTCAGTTCAGTCCACAGGAAGTTAAAATGACTCATGATTTCTGACTTAACCAACTGCCATTTTCTGTACTTGCAAAAAATGTGGTTAGCTTTAGGCAGATCTAATACAGGGAGTTCTGGATATGTTTTTTTACCTCTCCTCTGCTAGCTGATCTAAAGCCTTATACACACGATCAGTCTATCCGATGAGAACAGTCTGAAGGACCGTTGTCATAGGTTAACCGATGAAGCTGACTGATGATCTCATGTGCCTACACACCATCAGTTAAAAAAAACTACCGTATCAGAACTCGTTGACGTAAAACACAATGATGTGCTGAAAAAAATGAAGTTCAATGCTTCCAAGCATGTGTCGACTTGATTCTGAGCATGCGTGGATCAAAAAAAGCAAGTTGGCTTGTTATAACCTAAGGTTAAATAACCTATGGGGCCCACACACGATCGGTTTTGACCGATGAAAACGGTCCATCAGATCGTTGTCCTCTGGCTATTCTATCGCGTGTACGAGGCCTTAGGCCGCGTACACACGATCGGTCCAAACCGATGAAAATGGACTGAAGTCCAGTTTCATTGGCCCAAACCGACAGTGTGTATCGGTCCGTCGTCCTTCAGACCAAAGTTTGAAAACTTGCTTTAAAATCGGACTGATGGACACCTGACCATCGGTCCAAACCGTTAGTACGCAAAAGCATTGGTTCAAAATCCCACGCATGCTCAGAATCAAGTCGACGCATGCTTGGAAGCATTGAACTTCATTTTTTCAAGCACGTCGTTGTGTTTTACATCACCATGTTTTGACACGATCGGTTTTTGAACTGATGGTGTGTACGCGTGTGTATTGTGTGAACTGATGGTGTGTATGTGAATCGATGAAAATGGTCCATCGGACCATTCTCATCGGGTTGGACCGATCGTGTGTACGCAGCCTGAGAGGTGCTCAGAGCTTAGTGCTTCCAGGTTTACTGCAAACAGGGGAAATTGAGAAATGAATGTCCCCTAAAGCTGGATTCACACTTATGCATTTTTTGCGCTTTTTGCATTTTGCAGATTTGCACTTCAGAACGTGTTCCATAGGAAACCATGTTAAATGGGCTGTAGTGAAAATCTGCAAAATGCAAAAAGCACTAAAAATGCATAGGTGTGAATCCAGCCTTAAATATGTTCCTGGATGTTTCAGTTCAGGACTTCATTAGAAACAGCTGAGCCTAGAGATCAAGGGATGTGTCTTAAAGAGGAAACAGCCATTTAAAAGATCTGTAGAAGTAACTGGGTAAAAAGGCTAAAGGACGCCATGTTTTCTTTACTTTGGGATAGAAAAGGAAAGATTAGAAACTGAAGGTTTTTTAACCACTTCCCGACGGCCGTACGAATATATGCGGCCGCCGGGTGCTGCTGAATCTCTGACTGGACGCATATATGCGTCCAGCGCTCTTCCTGGCCACTAGAGGGCGCGCGCATGCCGCCGGCGGCATGCGCGTGGCCGCCAGCGGCGCGCGACTGCCCGCTGCATTCCTTAGGTACCGATGCGCGTGCACAGAGATCCATGTCCTGTCAAGGGAGAGAGGAGACTGATCTGTGTCCCTTGTACATAGGGACACAGCATCGGTCACCCCCCTCCCCCCACAGTTAGAACACACCCAGGACACACATTTAACCCCTTCCATGCCCCCCTAGTGTTAACCCCTTCACTGCCAGTCACATTTATACAGTAATCGGTGCATTTTTATAGCACTGTTCGCTGTATTAATGTGAATGGTCCCAAAAATGTGTCAAAAGTGTCCGATGTGTCCGCCATAACGTCGCAGTTGCAATAATAATCGCAGATCGCCGCCATTACTAGTAAAAAAAAAAATAATAATTCTGTCCCCTTTTTTGTAAGCGCTATAACTTTTGCGCAAACCTGTCGCTTATTGCTTTTTTTTTTATTTTACCAAAATTATGTAGAATAATACGTATCGGCCTAAACTGAGAAAAAATATGTTTTAAAAAAAAAAAAAAAAATGGGCTATTTATTATTTATTATAGTAACAAGTAAAAAATATATTTTTTTTTCAAAATTGTCGCTCTTTTTTTGTTTATAGCGCAAAAAAATAAAAACGCACCAAAAGAAAGCTCTATTTGTGGGGAAAAAAGGACGCCAATTTTGTTTGGGAGCCACGTTGCACGACCGAGCAATTGTCAGTTAAAGCGACGCAGTGCCAGAAGCTGAAATTTTACCTGGTCAGGAAGGGCTATACGTGCCCAGTAAGGAAGTGGTTAAAGCTGCTTTTGTCCACAGTGGGGGGAATTTCACTATGGCTTGCCTTGACACATATAGAGGTAGATTTACTAGAACTGGAGAGTGCAAAATCTGGTGCGGTTCTACACAGAAACCAATCAGCTTTTTGCCGAAGCTTATTTAAAAAAGCACAGCCATGAACTTGATATTTATTGCTTTCTTAGAGCTGGAAAAAGGCTTTCACATAAAAGTGATCCAAGATCTGTCTGATCACTTTTATGGGACTCTGAAGGTGTACCCTCAATGATCCCTTGACACTTCCCACAAGGATCAGAAGGTGATCAGAGAACATGTTTTCTTTTCAATTCACCCTGCAGCAAATGAACCTGGACGTGTATTAGGTCACTACCAGGTAAACACCTGTCATTATGGATGCAGCTAATCAAGAGCCATTTATGCTTGATTGGCTGCAATAAAGGACAGGGGGACATATTAGGGGTCTAATAAACCCCTCCTCAATATCTCCATAAAGAGGATCTGTCACCTCAGTAATGCTATTACATAGCACACACATGAGGTAGTACTGCGAACACTGGAGTGGGAACAATCATTTAAAGGCTTTAATTTATTATTAACTCGAAACTGATAACCTGTAAAGTTTTTTTAAAGTGCTACCTATGGACAGTTTGGGATTGCATCATTTTTTTATTTGCAATCTCACAGGCGTAACATGCCTTAAAGCATGAAACTGCTTTGCAGGGTGAGCAGTTCTTATGTAGCGCTATCCCGGATCCAACATATTGTCTGAGATATACATCTGTGGGAGCTGAGAAGTTTATTATTTGAAGCAGAGACCCCAGGCTGGGTTATTAGCCATATGCGATTATTGATCTCCTATAGCAAGAGATCATTCATATCTGGTAAGCGGCAGTGTTTACCTAGGTGGAGGAACTTTCCTATCATAACCTTTTTCTTACTATGTGGATTAAGTTTTGCACCATGGATATTTAAATATTTGGACATTTTCATTCATTGCTAATTTTAATTCAGAGGACGGACTCTCTTTTCATTATTTTTATTTCTTTTGACCTTAATTGGTCCCGGGGGTGAGATATCACTAATTTTGTTTTTCACATTCTGAGTCGCATAGACTGAGATTTAGGTTGGATTGGTTAATTTGTTCACCAGTTATGTGTTACATGTACATTTTTTCAACGTTTAATTTTTTCACATTTGTACTCTTATGATTATGTATGTATGGTAGTAAGTGCCATACAGGTTCACTTAAAGGTCATTAATTGAATGCCAAAGCTTCTGATTTCTGAACATGTGCTCTATCTCATGGGGGGGCTGTAGTGCCACATGGGTGCAATCTATCAGTCACTGTGTTCATTCGCTGGACCTCCTGGGAGGGTTTTATAATTTGGTTGGCCATGCATCTCAGGATTGCAGGGACAACCTGGTGCACACACCTGCTAATGGAGGATTGTGACATCCCAGCCATACCTCCACATGTACGCTGAAAAGAGCCAGTGGCCAGGAAATGCAGTGTTGCCAGGACTTTCACCAGTGGCTCCACTGCATGTGAGCGTTGTGTGGGGCTGGTGAGGTCATCCTGCAGGGTTCGGGTTATTTCCATGATGGCTTCCCGGTTGAATCGGAAGTTGCGATACACCTCTGCTTCCCCCATGGCAAAGACATCTAGGTGTCTGCGGAAGACCCTCTCCTGTGCCCTCCTCCTATGTTCCTTCTTCCTTCTTTACGCCTCTAAAGTCACTAGTATAGTTATGAGCATGGATGCCCCTGGCATGTTGGCGTACAGATTGTAGTCTGGCAAGTGTGTGTGCTCAGCTCTTCCTTAATGGTGTTGCTTTAGCAGACCTTTACACGGCTGGAGCAAAGTTAAGGCTGCTTTTATAAAGTGTAACTTTACTCCTGGAAACTAACAGGTGCGCACAGGGCGTAACCTACGACGCCCAAACTTAATTTTGTGGATCACCCTATCTCCCTTATTTGCATCTTTGCCTATCAAAACAGTGGTGTGTCTAGCGTATTTTGCGTGCGAAGAAGCGCCGGTGTAATTATTTTAGGTAGGACGGAAAAAACTGGTTTTCAGGCGTATCTCGTTTTGAGAATCAGGCGCAAAGATACGCGCGGGGCAAATTTCAATTACGCCGCGCATCTCGAGATAAGTCGGCGTAAGTCCTTGGTGAATCTGGCCCTTTGTGACTAACTTACATTGATTTTCCGGACTTTGATCATGAGGTCATCTCAGTCACACAAGTACGTATCTGATGCTCATTTTATTAATAAATAACAACACAAAACCCAAATATAGTTTGTGGTTGTTGACTTGATGCTACAGCATTAATTTATCTTCTCATAGGTTATCCCTCTAACCTGTTTTTGCACAGTGACTCAGCAGCACTTATAAACCACAACTGAATGACGTTACATTTTTAAAAGCACTGTGCATTACAAACTATGGTCAATTGTTTTACTTTTGTTTCCAACTTTGTTACATGTAAGTGCTGCTGATCGCCTGTGGCTACTCCCTATATATATATATATGGACTCCAGCAATGGGTACATTACATTTTTTTAACCACTTGACTACTGGGCACTTAAACCCACTTAATAACCAGACCAATTTTCAGCTTTCGGTGCTCTCACATTTTGAATGACAATAACTCAGTCATACAACACTATAACCAAATGAAATTTTTGTCCTTTTTTTCCCACAAATAGAGCTTTCTTTTGGTGGTATTTTATCACCTCTGCGGTTTTTATTTTTTTCACTATAAATGAAAAAAGAACGAAAATTTTGTAAAAAAATGAATTTTTCTTCATTTCTATTATAAAATTTTGCAAAAAAGTAATTTTTCTTCATAAATTTGGCCTAAAATGTATACTGCTACATATCTTTGGTAACAAAACAAAAAAAAATTAGATATTATTTAGTGTGGGTGAAAGTTATAGGGTCTAAAAGCTATGGTACCAATTACTGAAAATTTATCAATTTGATCACATCTGATGTACTGACATCCTCTCTCATTTCTTGAGACCCTAACATGCCAGAAAAGTACAAATACCCCCCAAATGACCCCTTTTTGGAAAGAAGACATTCCAAGGTATTTAGAAAGAGGCCTGGTGAGTTTTTTGAAGTTGTAATTTTTCCCACAATTCTTTGCAAAATCAAGATTTTTTTCATTTTTATTTTCTTTCCACAAAATTTTCATATTAGCGGGTTATTTCTCACACACAGCATATGCATACCACAAATTACACCCCAAAACACATTCTGCTATTCCTCCCGAGTATGGCGATACCCCATGTGTGGGACTTTTACACAGCGTGGCCACATGGAATGGCGCCAAACTTTGCGACTTAAAAATCCCCATAGGTGACGCTTTAAATATTTTTACTGGTTACATAATTTTAGTTGGAGAAGAGGTCTAGGGCCAAAATTATTGCTCTCGCTCTAACGTTCGCAGCGATACCTCACATGTGTGGTTTGAACACCGTTTTCATATGTGGGCGGGACTTGCGTATGCGTTCGCTTCTGCATGCGAGCTCACGGGGACAGGGGCGCTGTATGCCCAGAGTATTGCGGAGTATGCCCAGAGTATTGCGGAGTATGCCCAGAGTATTGCAGAGTATGCCCAGAGTATTGCAGAGTATGCCCAGAGTATTGCAGAGTATGCCCAGAGTATTGCGGAGTATGCCCAGAGTATTGCGGAGTATGCCCAGAGTATTGCGGAGTATGCCCAGAGTATTGCGGAGTATGCCCAGAGTATTGCGGAGTATGCCCAGAGTATTGCGGAGTATGCCCAGAGTATTGCGGAGTATGCCCAGAGTATTGCGGAGTATGCCCAGAGTATTGCGGAGTATGCCCAGAGTATTGCGGAGTATGCCCAGAGTATTGCGGAGTATGCCCAGAGTATTGCAGAGTATGCCCAGAGTATTGCGGAAGTATGCCCAGAGTATTGCGGAAGTATGCCCAGAGTATTGCGGGAGTATGCCCAGAGTATTGCAGAGTATGCCCAGAGTATTGCGGAAGTATGCCCAGAGTATTGCGGAAGTATGCCCAGAGTATTGCGGAAGTATGCCCAGAGTATTGCGGAAGTATGCCCAGAGTATTGCGGGAGTATGCCCAGATTATTGCGGGAGTATGCCCAGATTATTGCGGGAGTATGCCCAGAGTATTGCGGGAGTATGCCCAGAGTATTGCGGGAGTATGCCCAGAGTATTGCGGGAGTATGCCCAGAGTATTGCGGGAGTATGCCCAGAGTATTGCGGGAGTATGCCCAGAGTATTGCGGGAGTATGCCCAGAGTATTGCGGGAGTATGCCCAGAGTATTGCGGGAGTATGCCCAGAGTATTGCGGGAGTATGCCCAGAGTATGCCCAGAGTATGCCCAGAGTATTGCGGAGTATGCCCACCAGAGTATGCCCACCAGAGTATGCCCAGAGTATTGCCCCCCCCCCCCAGAGTATTGCCCCCCTCCCAGAGTATTGCCCCCCCCCCCAGAGTATTGCCCCCCCCCCAGAGTATTGCCCCCCCCCCCAGAGTATTGCCCCCCCCCCCCAGAGTATTGCCCAGCATTGCAGAGTATGTGCAGCAGGGATGGCTGAGCAGGGAGGGATGGATGGATGGATCTGTGACTACATTTGTCACAGATCCATCCCGCAGCACTGGCGCTGCCATCCGCTCCCTCCCCTCTCCTCTCACACTGTACCGATCGGTACAGAGAGAGGAGGGAGGAACCGGCGTCATCAAATGACGCCGGTCTGTTTACATCTGATCGCGCCGTCATTGGACGGCGCGATCACGTGGTAAACCGCCGCTATCAGCGGCGATTTACCGTGATTCGTGACCCGCCGGGTCCTCTGGACCCGGCGGTCACGGACATTCCCGTGTGCGCGCCCCAGGGGGCGCGCGGGAGCGCGACTCTGGAATCACGTTATATAACGTGATCCCAGAGTTAAGCAACCACCTTGCCGCCGTTATTTTTCGGCAGGTGGTTGCTAAGTGGTTAAGGCAGCTTACCAGATGGTGACAACAGTGGTCAATGCCTGCACAATGTATTGAAATTTTCCCTTCAAGTATACATATGACTGGGTGGCAAATTAGTAGCAAAAATATGGGCCACATACAAAAGTGTGTGACCCTAGAACAGGAATGGGCTACAAAAAGGACATTCATGACAGGATAGCCAAATATAATTTTATTAAAGGCAGTGACATTTATTTTGTATGTCACCCTAACACATGAAGGCAATGAACCTTTGCTCTACAGCACAATAAATAAAGCATTATCATGCATTGTGCACCCAACAAAGTGTAAGTTGCACTTTTAAAATTAATAGGTTGCTTTATCACAACACACATTAACCTCCCTGGCGGTATTACCGAGTCCGGCTCGGGGTGGAAATCCAGTAACATAAGTAGTGTTGCTCACGAATATTCGCATTGCGAATATTCGCTACGAATATTGCATATTCGAGTATTCGCGAATAACACGAATATCGCGGCGAATATTCGCTATTTCGAATATTCAAATTTTTTCAATTTTTTTTTTAGAACAGATCACATCCTAGAGATCCCCATCGACGTCTAAAAGCATTGCTGGTATGATTAGAGACCTTGGGCCGAGTAGCTGCAGCGCTCATTTTATATTGCCGAAAAATCGCAATGCGATTATTCGGCAATAGCGATATCGCGCGATTATTTTATATTGTAATATATCACGAATATTCTGAGCCAATCAGAGTGCTCCATTCCGCATTTCTCGAAATTTCGCATTTATTTTGTATTGTAATATATCACGAATATTCTGAGCCAATCAGAGTGCTCCATTCCGCATTTCTCGAATATTCGCAATTATTTTATATTGTAATATATCACGAATATTCTGAGCCAATCAGAGTGCTCCATTACGCATTTCTCGAATATTCGCAATTATTTTATATTGTAATATATCACGAATATTCTGAGCCAATCAGAGTGCTCCATTCCGCATTTCTCGAATATTCGCAATTATTTTATATTGTAATATATCACGAATATTCTGAGCCAATCAGAGTGCTCCTTCCGCATTTCTCGAATATTCGCAATTATTGTGTATTGTAAAATATCACGAATATTCTGAGCCAATCAGAGTGCTCCTTCCGCATTTCTCGAATATTCGCAATTATTGTGTATTGTAATATATCACGAATATTCTGAGCCAATCAGAGTGCTCCTTCCGCATTTCTCGAATATTCGCAATTATTGTGTATTGTAAAATATCACGAATATTCTGAGCCAATCAGAGTGCTCCTTCCGCATTTCTCGAATATTCGCAATTATTGTGTATTGTAATATATCACGAATATTCTGAGCCAATCAGAGTGCTCCATTCCGCATTTCTCGAAATTTCGCATTCGCATTCGCAATAGCGAAAATTCGCAATAATTTCATTTCCAAAAAATATCACGAATATTCGTATTTAGCGAATATATCTCGAATATTCGACTATATATTCGAGATATATCGCGAAATCGAATATGGCATATTCTGCTCAACACTAAACATAAGCAGTATCATCGAGCCAGGCGGAGATTACTTAACTTGTCCCCTGGATCCTGCAATGTCTCCCCCGCTGTGTCCTCCTCGCTCGATTCACACAGTGCCCGTTCCCTGCGACGTTGCGATGCATGGGGGGGGGGTTGGGGGAATTTCGGTGCCAAATAATAAAAAAAAAATACAGTATACTGTAATCTTAGAGATTACAGTACTGTATAAAATAAATGAACACCCCTTTGGCCCTAGTGGTCTGCCCAGTGTCCTGCATGCACTTTTATATAATAAAGACTGTTCTTCATGCCTGGAAACTGGAGATTGTCCATAGCAACCAAAAAGTGTCCCTGTATGTCAAAAGTGGGTTTAGACCAGCTAAAAACAGCGATAATAAATTAGAATCAATTGCAGAATTGAGGGAGAGCGATTTGTGGGGAAATTCATCATCAAACACTGAAAGTAATAATTTTTATTATTATTATATTATTATTTGTTATAATTATTTATAGTTATTTATTATATTATAGTTTATGATTTTGTGTTTCAAACTTTATCATACCGGGATGTCTACTAGACTCTTGTTTGGACAGATTTGAGTGAGTTATTCCTAAGAAATTCCAGGCTAACAATATAAAACGTCAAATTTCCATGCAAAATAATTGTACCGCTTTCAGCAACTAAAATCTGAAAGAATAATACTGCCAGGCAGGTTAAAGTGGTTACAAAGCCTTACATACCACTCTTACCTATAATAAGGCTTGGTTTAGCAGATATTTACCACATATGCTTGCACCGCCATACTCAGCGCATGCACACTGAAGAAAGGATTTCTTCATGATGCCATGATCGTCAGCTCCCGCGCACATGCGTCGGAGTGACGTCACACAACTACAGACCGTTACAGAGCCAGAGTCCATGGCCCGGAAAGAAGAGGGGTGAAGATGGATGCTTCCACCAGAGGGGACATCGGGACTTTGCGGGCTTCGTTTGCAGGTAGGTGGCACATAATGGGCTAGTATGCGATGCATACTAGCCCATTATGCTTTTATTTTGCAGGGAACAAAGGAGGAAGTAAAATCCATCAGGGTTTACTTCCTCTTTAATGTACAACATACCACATTAAGTCACCACAGAGATGTGGACTCTAAGAGATTGACAATTACATATTAAAGATTATGTTAGGTTTAAGTGATTGGGTTTAAATATAATTCAAATACCAATAATAAGTCAATACTATGATATAAAGGAGTGAAGGCATTACATCTCACATTAAATAATCATATTTTAATGATACTAATGAAAATGTAGTTCAGTATAATTGTAATACAAAAATGTACAACAATATCTATTGTCATATTTTTATGTCTGCCTAATTGACATCTGCTCTCCTCTATAACAGATACATATTTTGTTAGTTGTTAATGGCAATTCTGTCCAGGGTGGTTTCAAATGAACACTGACCTAATATGATTATAAATTGTAAAAATGCAACTGGTGGTCTAAAATTGGGAAATTTCCACAAGGAGAAATCGATAACCATTCCTTATGCTGACTGTTGTAGACTGTGTATTTAAAAAAAAATATCTCCCTTCACTTCCTGTTGAGTCAGGAAGTGAGGTGAAATATCCCCTAGAGCATGGGTCTTCAAACTATGGCCCTCCAGGTGTTCAGGAACTACAATTCCCATCATGCCTAGTCATGTCTGTGAATGTCAGAGTTTTACAATGCCTCATGGGAAGTATAGTTCCGCAACAGCTGGAGGGCCGTAGTTTGAGGATCCCTGCCCTAGAGAGACATAGTAATAAAAAAAGAGAGGTTTCAAACCTATCCCACAATCTAAAACTACAATTGACTGGTTTTTGGCTTAAAGAAAAGTAAAGAAAATACAGAAAAAAATGAAATGTTATATTCAGTGGTTCAATTTCATATTAAATAGGTGTGCATGATCACTTACAAAAAAATATACCAACATAATTTCCAAAGAATACTGTAATATGAATTTTTTAGAACGTTGTAAATCAATCAGACTCAAGTAATATGAACAAATGAACTGCTCTGTAACTTCCTTTGGCTAACATTTAAGCTGTACACTTTATCCAGCAACTTTGTGGTATTCTCAAGTATGCACTTCAGTTTATTGCCAATCTCTTCTACTGGAAGTTGTTATAGATGTTTTACTCTCCAGTGCTTAGCTAATTTTTCCCTTGTGGAATTCAGATTTTACAATATTGCTGACATTACTTTCTTGTAGCACGTATGGCTCCCTACTAAATTAGCTACTTGGCAATATCATCACATTATGCCTAATGCAGGCATTAAACATAATGTATTATGTGCTGATTAGGAATGATTTACTTTTATCTATTTTGTCCCTCTTTATAATTCTTTTGGACACATTAAAATGTATTACATGTACTTACATTATAGATCTATATCATCTCAGTGTCATCAAACTTTTCAAACAACAATACTGTATGTAGTTAATGATGGATGTATCTGTTTTCTAAGATTCATATAGTTACATCACTGTATCTTGTGTACAAGTAGATAACCATGCCAAAGGAAGTTAGTACAACTCCTACTGGATTGTATAACAAAGTAACTACAGAAATCAAATACAAGACAACAAGACAATCAAGACAATTTGGAGGTTGTACATCACAACTAGAGAAAGCAAAAAACAAAGAGCATTTGTTTTTATAATAAACACAAAATTGTGTGGTTATTTTTCAAATAGCACTCTAAAGATGATACATTAAATCAAATTGGGCAAATACATATTTTATTTCAGTTCACATCAATGTTAATTTTTTTTTAATAATGCACTAGGTGTGTGCACCCTCCTGTTTGTTTTCTTCTACAGGTAATACAAAGTCTGTGCAAATTCTGCTGCAGCTCTGCATAAAAACAAATCAATTCCAGATTTTTTGGTCAAAGCTTAATTGAACAAGCTAAAGTTAGAAGCTGATTGCAAAATATGATGCAATAGTGCATAGTAGCCAATCTCCAGTTTTAATAAATCAACCTCTTGGGTCCAGTTTACAGTAGATTAACCACCCTGGCGGTATGATTATTTCAGATTTTAGGTGCTGAAAGCGGTACAATTATTTTGCAAGGAAATTTGGCATTTTATACTGTAGGCCTGCAATTCCTAGGAATAACTTACTTAACCTCCCTGGCGGTATGATTATGTCTGGAATTTTGTACCAAAAGCGGTACCATTATTTTGCATGTAAATTCAGCGTTTTATACTGTAGACCTACAATTCTTTGGAATAACTCACTTAAATCTGTCCAAACAAGAGTCTAGTAGGCATCCCGGGTATGATAAAGTTTGAAACACAAAATCATAAAATTATAATATAATAAATAACTATAAATAATTATAACAAATGATAATGTAATTATAGAAAAAATTATTCGATAATGTAATCAAATCAAAAACACTGAAATTTGCACAGTTGCAGAATTGTCGCTGTCATTACTTTTATTTTTTTATGACAAATTTCCCCACAAATCTCTATCGCACAATTCTGCAAGTGATTATAATTTATTATGGCTGTTTTATAGCTGCTCTCAAACCACTTTTGACATAAAGGGACACTTTTGGTTGCTATGGACAATCTACAGTTTGCAGGCAGAAAGAACTGTTTTTTTTTATACAAAAGAACATGCAGGGCACTGGGCAGACCACTAGGGACAAAGGGGGTGGGTATTTTTTACATACAGTACTGTATTCTATAAGATTACAGTATACTGTATGTAATGTGTTTGTTTACTTTTTTGCATTTGGCGCCATTCTCCGCCCCTGTGCGCCGTAAAGTCTCAAGGAACGGAGATCGGCAGGACACGGGGACACTGTGTGAATTGAGCGAGGACCTGCTCGCTCACACAACGGGGAGGCATCGCTGGATCCAGGGACAAGGTAAGTAAACCCTTCCTGTGGATGCTGCGAGGCGAGCACAAAAATGTAACCCCAAGCCAGACTCTTGAATACCACCAGGAGGGTTAAGTATGTTATAGAAGAATACACTATAATCCCTACTTCTAGCAAGTGCACACTCAGGGCTTTTTAGAGGACGTCGTAAGCAACTTTTCATTAGTTGATGCCCTGTCTGGTTGAGAACCAGAACTGGACCACATAGGAAGACCTGTGGGGCATTTATGATGATTTTTTTTAATGTAAAACTGGAACAAAAAAAAATTCTTCTACTGAAGACATTTTAGATTTGTGTACCATTCCACTAAAATCCTACTATTACTAAGTATAGGTTATAAGTTTTGTACCCATCCATTTCCAGAAAACAACAAACTTAGGCCTCGTACACACGATTAAATGTGTCTGTTCAAATCGGTCGGACCGACCGATTTGAACAGATCTGTCTGCTGGGATTTTGGTTTGCTCGCGTGTACACACGAGCAAACCAAAATCCTCGCCAGCAGACAGTGCGCTGACGTGTCGGTGACGTGGCGGTGACGTTGACGCCGCCACGTCACCGCACCAGGAAGTAAAACACTTCCGCGCATGCGTCGAAACCATTCGGCGCGTGTGCGAGAAGACATGTCTGCTGGTTAGCGTACTAACCAGCAGACATGTCGGGCGGACGGGTTCCCAGCCGACAGATTTCAAAGCATGCTTTGAAATCTGTCGGGTGGCCCAATCCGTCTGTTTGCCCGTACACATGATCAAATCTGTCTGCTGAAATGGTCTAGCATCTTGGCTTTAGCAGGATATATACAAGTATAGTAAAGAGAGACTGCCATCTTAAGTAACTGGGACCTGATGGTTACCCTTTTTAAAATGCCTCAAAAATAAGAACAGAAACTGACAAGATAAACAGGTATTTATGAAACAAATACTCACAGTAATAAAACACACCTCATACAACTATAGGACATGTCTCCATATTATTTGAATGTGAAAATAAATGACTATAAAGCAATTTCTCTGTGGGAAAAAAACCCATCTTAGTACAAATGGGAATTAACTGACAAAATCCTGCATTAGTGTGCATATGTAACATAAAATATATTTTTTCTTGTAGGCATAAGAGTACTGGTGAAAGAATATGTGCAATCACTGATTAGTTCAGTCCAAGTGTTAGAGCCTTCACTTCAAAGAAAAGAATAGTTAACATGCCTCAGTACTGATATTTAATCAAGAACAATTGAAGAGACATTTCAAAATCTTGCTGCACTGATTACCTTTTCATTCCACCTGTCCAGCATACTATAAGAAGCCTAGAAACATCTCTTTAAACAGCTTTTGCCAAAGAAACAGTCACTGAATTTAGACATAGTAAGACAATTTCCAACTTCATGCCTTAATCGTGATCTAAATTAAAGTAGGTCTAAACCCAATCACTAAAACCTCATATAATATTTAACACATTATTGTAATGTTATAAATTGTTTTTTAATCATATTAATTCTGGTTATTTTGTTTAAATAAAGTATTTTTTCAGGATCTTCCTATTATAGGGTGACAACACAATGGGCCAGATTCAGGTAGAATATAAGTAGGCTTATCTCCAGATAAGCCGTCTTATCTCTGCGTTTTAGGCCTCCAATCTATGCCACTGATTCATAAAATCAGTTTAGCATAGATTTTCCTTAGATAAGACATGCGTAAGTCTTCTGCGCTGTCTAATCTTATTTTCATATTTTAGGCTGGCCGCTAGGTGGCGTTCCCGTCTAAAATATGTAAATGAGCCTATACGCCGATTCCCAAACGTACGCCCAGCCGGCGCTATTTTTTTACGTCGTTTGCGTTAGCGTAGTACCGTCGTAATGTTATTTCTGCTATATGAGGCGCAGCCAATGTTAAGTATGGACAACGTTCGCGAATAGGGCTTTGCGTAAGTGGCGTTCATGTCGTTTATACGTCGTATTGACGTCGAGATTTGGAGCATGCGCACTGGGATCAATTCACGGCTTGCGCATGCGCAGTTCCTTCGGCGCGGGGACATGCTCTTATTTAAATAATACACACCCCCTACCCGCCGCATTTGAATTTGGCCGGGTCTTTTACAATACGCCGCCTCAACTTTACAGGCAAGTGCTTTGAGAATAAAGCACTTGCCTAAAAAAAGTTGCGGTGGTGTAGTGTAAATACCAGACGCTAGGCACGCCTAAAGATAGGCAATTCTACCTGAATCTACCCCAATGTCTCTGTCTCCCAATACTTTTCTGGCAAACTATGACTTGTCACAAGAGCTTCCAGTCTAACTTAACAACAAATAACAGTTTAAAACCTTTCAACAGCATGACCGGGTCCTTTCTAAATGTTGTTAATGAATTAATTCCCAACAATAGGTTAATCTGATACACATAAGCAGTTTGAAATAGTTTGTGTAGTTATTCTTGAAACAAAGATTTAGCTTGACAAGACAGAAACTGATATCCTTTGGCTTATTTTTTTTAAAAGATTATTACATCTTTCATTTTCAAGTGTTCTCTTTTAATAACAGTTCTGATGAAAACATGTGTTGGAAATGTATCAGAATAAAATTCAATGCACATAATAATCATGCTTTTCAAGAGTAGATATTTTACTCTTGTGTAAATATCATATATTGATTACTGTATATCACATTTCTTATTACAAAAGTGGTCTAGGATGACCTTTGTAATAGCCAACAAAGGTAACCACATCTGGATATTACAAAACAGTGAATAAGAGAAATATCATATTAATATGCAACAAATAGAGATGAGTACATTATCATGTACAGTATAGTCAGGTCTGCATAATGAAAACTATATACATATCCAGCTGCTGTGATTCCCTGTAACAAGTTGGTTGTCCCTTTCATTAGCATGCACAGTAATGCCTATTTTGCTCAGAGCATTCCTCCTATACAAGTCTATAGCTCAAGACTATGGTTATAAGGGCAGTGTATGGTTTCTAACCCAACTGGGGTGCCCTGAGAATCTATAGAACTTTGTTTTTGGCACATTAATATAATTCCTCTGTTGCCTAGAACCTATACATAACTTAGATAAAACAATATCAAGTGTTCTAATTTGTTTATATGTTATAGGGCAGGGATATGCAATTAGCGGACCTCCACTTGTTGCAGAACTACAATTCCCATGAGGCAAAACAAGACTCTGACAGCCACAAGCATGACACACATAGACAGAGGCATGATGGGACTAGTAGTTTTGCAACAGCTGGAGGTCTGCTCTGTTATAAGGGATGTGCCCCCATTGCTTGTGAATGCTCTCAAACACCTACTTTGTTATTATCTGTACTGTTTTCTAGAAGGTTATTTTGTAATTTTGCAATAAAATATTTGAACAATAGAAAATGGTATATGTGCCCCCCCCCCCCCCCCTTGATAGTTTATGACCACATGCCAACTTATAACATCTGTCATTCTTATATTTTCTAGTTAGTTTACACTTTTTTATTAAATTACTGGAATATATATTGTAACAACACCCCAAGTATGTGAGGGGTTAATGTTGTTTAGGACATTCCCTTTCCGAACACCAAGGCAGCTACCAACACTCCAGTCAGGTGAACAAGACCCATAAGAATATTTCTCCCTCAATAATGAGATTATTGAGGGAGAAATAACCTGTCTTCAGGTTCAAGCAGGACCGACAATTTTTATTCAAAAAAACTGTTTTATACACAGTTAAAAGAGGAGGTTTATCATATTACTCTGGAAACACACCTGTGACCAGACCTAATTACCATACTAATTACCTAAATCCTTTTAGCAGCCTGGCTGTCTCCTGAACTTCAATACACATAATCAGAGGAATCCTTTCATACAATACAGGGTCAATTAGCCCAAAACCCCATGAAAGGATCTGGATTTATTAATATTAAAACAGGCAGACAGGTGGTTGGAGGTAATATCATCTTTTAACTAACGTGTTAAGTTCAGAATCAAACAAACAGTAAATAGTCCTTTACAGATATCATGGGGAGTATTGTGGACAAATATCACTGTCCTATTTTAAAGTAATCCAAAACATATTCTTAATGTCCATTATTTTCTTGCTCACCCTGTGCCCAAAAGTGACTCTCGTTACACACACACATATATATATATATATATATATATATATATATATATATATATATATATATATATATATATATATATTAATTTGTAAATTATGTGTTTCTAGATAAGTAGCAGGATACATTATCTTACCTTACTGAGCTACTTGCACTATCTGGATCATATGCTGTTACCATTCCGACTATGGTTCCAATGTCCGAGTTCTCATAAACATCCATCTCATATAAAGGTTTTGTAAACAAAGGTGCTTCGTCGACATCACCAACAATGACTTTTAACATTGTTGTGTCTTTAAATGGTCCCAAGTGAGAAAATTTGGAGTCCAAGTGAGTATTTATTCCTTCTATGTTTAGTGAATACAGCTTCTTTTTTTCATAGTTTAAAGGCTGGAAAAAAAATATATACACATAGTTAGTGCATCAACACTGCATTTCAGTTATTTAACTACATACAACAAACAGAATGAAAAATGATCATCAACGGTATGTAAAAAATGTTTAACAATTCATTTTTCTTTCAATCTTCTTTTATTTGATTTTTAAGCAGAAAAAGTAACACAAACCTGGGAGGCACCCCCTCTGGTTTAAAATCAACACATCATACAGCAAGGATATCAACAAATATTCCAATTCACAATGTCGTTTCCAGGGAGAAAAAACAAACAAAATAAAAACAGTTTGTATATTCCTTATCTCATCATAACTCTTCTTTCCTTTCCTCAACAGCCCAAAGTCTGCTCAATTAATACCCTTTTTAAATCTCAAGTTCCATTCCTACACTCATTTTTACCATATACTGTAACTCTCCAAAAAGGTGTGCTATCTGTTTAAAAATAATAAATATCAAACAGTCCACAAATAGGTAATTTTTGGGATTTACACTGGACTGTTTATAAGTTATTTGATTATTACACGTAGAGACTTTCTTTCACCTTGGTGATTTTTTTTTAATGCTGTCTTTATTATATATTAGATCCTATTTGTGGACTATTTGATATTTGTTATTTTTAAAGAGATGGGGCACTTTTTTGGGATTTATATTATTTACGTCTTGTATTCAGATATTGTGTGCAGCTGTAATTTTTCTACTTGTTATTCACTAAGCGCAGGATTTTCTTTCTCGTACATCACGGGACACAGAGCGGCATATTCATTACTATATGGGTTATATGGAGTACCTTCAGGTGTGGACACTGGCAATCTCAAACAGGAAGTCCCCTCCCTATATAACCCCCTCCCCTAGAGGGAGTCCCTCAGTTTTTTCGCCAGTGTCTTAGGTGTTGGTCACGGAATAGCTTTGCTCCACATCCTTGGGATTAAGGGCGGGCTAACCGGATCTGTCCAAGGAGCCTCAGTGCCAAAGTGGACAGTACCCGGGCCCCAAACCGTGGGGTTTTGCCTATAATGCTCCTCTTTGGAGGGCTGGACCCTGGGCCCAGGACTAAGTGCCTGTTTGCCAGGGTGCTATATAGGTCCAGGACAGTGGGTACCTTCATAGGACCCCAGGGCCTGAAGGTCTACTACGCTACCCACGGAGATGGGAGAAGATTGGATCGTTTTGCTGGACAAACATCCTGCAGCATGGAGCAGGTAAGGGGGAGCCTGCGGGACTTGGTTCGACAGCAGGCTCTCCGGGGTAACCTAAAAGGGGGGATAGCCTAAGTATGCTCTGCATTGGCAACCTTGCTCACTATGTCTGAGAAAGACAGGATGACCCCTTTTTTCCCCCATCACTAGGTTCCCCTGTCTAAGAATGTGTTGCTAGCTAACCTGCTGCTTTCTTCCTAGGACTGGTAAGGATCCCTATGGGGCCTTTTGGAGAGTCCTACCTGGCCGGGGGTTTGAATCTGCCGCCTGATACTGCAGTCCTGGGTCTCCAGCAGCGCGGCTCCTCCATGTTCCTCCTGTTCCGGCATACGCGCGCGCGCGCGTGCGCGCGCACGTCTTATAGACGTTTTTTCGCGCCGTTCAGAGAGGAGGGCGGGGGGGGCGTGCCTGCGGCGTCATACAGGGGCGCGCCTTGTGCTGTTATAGATCAGCAGGCATTGTCAGTGCTCAGTCTGAGGCTGATTTCAGAAGGAGAGGACGCAGAGCGGCAGAACAGTGACTCCCGGTGGCGGAAGAGGGGTAGTACATGCTGGACTTTGTTCCAATGCCTTTTTTGTTAAGCCAAGAAATTCCCCTTTTTGCAGCAGGTTGGAGGCTGGCAAACTAAGTTTGGGGTCACTGTATGTTTTAAAAAAAAAAAAAAATATATATAATATATATTTAAAAAAAAAAAAAAAAAAAAAAAGAAAAACATACGGGGCCCCATCAGTTTTGGGCATTAGTGATCTATTGTCCCCTAAGCTCTGGTTTTGTACTCCTGGCCACTACAGTCTGTTGTTGTTGGCGGAGTCCCTCGATTTTGTATTATGGCTTCCAAAGGTTCGGGGTCAAAGGGTACAAAAAAGACCAAAAAACAAAGGGGTTCCCCCTCTGATTCTGATGATATGCCGATACTTTCCCCGCAACTTATTAACATAAAGGGCGCCTTGGATGAGCCATTAGGGGGATCTGGTGCGGAGGCTGGCCCAGATCAGCCCAGCCCTGTGTTTATCACAGAGGAGATGCTAGCCGTATCCCTAGGGGGGCTAGAAGAGAGAATAGCAGCATTGATCGCTAGAGCTATTCCTGGTAAGAAACGGGTTAGATCCCCATCACCAAGAGGTGTATCCTCAGATGCTGAGATTCTCTCTCCGGAGGAATTGGAATCACAGGAGGATCAACTAGACCTGAACCAAGATGGTTCAGGGATTGAGGGATCTGCCTCTGAGGAACCATTTTCAGACTCCCAGACAGAAAGACTGTGGGTACAGTCTTTGACGGACATGGTCCGCTCGGCATTTAGTTTACCATTGCCAGAGCCTCAGGTTCCTCCGGTATCCTCTCTGGGCTCTTTGAAAGCTCAGTTAAGCAACGCAGTTTTTCCGGTCCATCCTCTCTTGGAGGAATTGATCTTTCGGGATTGGGTACGGCCGGACAGGATTTTTCTGCCACCGAAAAGATTTGCGGTCATTTACCCCATGGAGGAAAAATTCTCCAAGAGGTGGAGGCTCCCAGTAGTGGATGCAGCCATCTCATGTGTGAATAAATCACTAACTTGCCCGGTGGAAAACATACATATGTTTAAAGATCCGGTTGATAAACGGTTAGAGACACTTTTAAAAGCATCCTTTGCTACGGCAGGAGCAGTGGTACAGCCAGCTGTGGCTGCAATTGGAGTTTGTCAGGTGTTAAAAGACCAGACAAAAGAAATGTTAAAGGACATGCCTACCCAACAAGCAGAAGAGTTTTCTGACATTCCCAGAGCTCTGTGTTTTGCTGTAGATGCTATAAAAGATTCCATCCAGCAGGCCTCTCGTTTATCACTATTTTTGGTGCACATGAGAAGGCTCTTATGGTTGAAGAACTGGGTGGCGGAGCCCCCATGCAAAAAGCTTCTGGCAGGGTTTCCCTTCCATGGAGGACGACTCTTCGGAGAGGATCTGGATAAATATATTCAGACTATTTCAAGTGGCAAGAGTACCCTTTTACCGGTCAAAAAGACATTCCGGGGTCCTACATTTAAAAGGCAGCTCTTTCCTGTCTCGGGGCCCTCAAATTCCAGGCAGTATCGACGGCCGCCTGCACGATCCAACGTTAACAGTAGATCGCAGGGACAGGCCCCTGGGGGTAAGAGGCCATGGTATCGCAAGCCGACAAAGACAGCCCCTAAGTCTGCCTTATGAAGGGGCGCCCCCACTCTCGCGGGTGGGGGGAAGGCTTTGTTTCTTCTCAGAAGTTTGGGAAGCCAAGATCCCCGACAAATGGGTCCGGGCATCTGTAACCACAGGCTACAGACTGGAGTTTCTAAGGTGTCCTCCGCCTCATTTTCAAGAATCAAGGCTACCAAAGGATCCAGCAAGGAAGGCCTCATTGCTGGCAGCTTTGGATCACCTGCTTTGCCAGGACGTAATAATGGAGGTGCCAGCCCAAGAGCAAGGGCTAGGTTTCTATTCCAATCTCTTTGTCATACCAAAGCCCAACGGCGATGTCAGGCCAATCTTGGACCTAAAAAGGTTAAACGGTTACCTAAGGGTTCGTTCCTTCCGGATGGAATCCATCCGGTCAGCAGCCGCCGCGCTTCAGAGGGACGATTTTCTGGCCTCCATAGACATAAAGGATGCTTACCTTCATGTACCAATCTTTCAGTCGCATCAAAGATTTTTACGCTTCGCGGTGGGGCAGCGACACTTCCAATTCAGGGCGCTCCCCTTCGGGCTGGCCACGGCCCCCCGGGTATTCACGAAGATCCTAGCCCCAGTTCTGGCCAATTTAAGGATCCAAGGGGTCACAGTCCTAGCATACTTGGACGACCTTTTAATCATAGATCACTCACGGCCGGGTCTGCAACAGGCAGTAAACCTCACGGTTCGGTACCTCGAAGGATTCGGCTGGGTCCTAAACCGGGGAAAGTCAGCGTTCCAGCCTACAAAGCAGTTGGAATACCTCGGCATGAGGTTAGACACAGAACAGCAAAGGGTGTTCCTGCCCCTTGTAAAGATCGAGGCTATCAAGGGGTTGGTTCAGTTGGTTCTAAACAAGAAAAAAACAACTATTCGCCTGTGTATGCGAGTACTAGGCAAGCTAGTGGCCACGTTCGAGGCAGTACCATACGCTCAGATCCACACTCGCGTCCTACAGGCAGCCATTCTAGCAGCCTGGGGCAAGAGGGCACATGCCTTAGAGTCCCCTTTGACGCTATCATCAAGGGTCCGACAAAGCCTGGCCTGGTGGTTGAACCCTCAGAATCTTCTAAAGGGAAAATCCTTCAGCCCTGTTGTCTGGAAGGTAGTTACCACAGACGCCAGCCTGGCAGGCTGGGGGGCGGTCTTCGAGGGGTTCTCTCGCCAGGGAACTTGGGTGAAAGCAGAGAGGCAGCTCCCCATCAATATCTTGGAGATCAGAGCTGCTCGCCTAGCCCTTCTGGCATGGACCTCCAGATTACAGGGGTTCCCGGTGAGAATCCAGTCAGACAATGCCACGGCGGTGGCATACATAAACCACCAAGGGGGAACCAGGAGTCAGGCCGCTCAGAGGGAGGTGAGCTTGATTTTTCAGTGGGCAGAGGTTCATGTACCCTGCATTTCGGCGATATTCATTCCCGGAGTGGACAACCTGCAGGCAGACTTCTTAAGTCGCCAGAGTCTGTTGCCAGGGGAGTGGTCTCTGCATCCCCAGGTCTTTCAGACAATCTGCCAGAGGTGGGGAATGCCGGACGTAGATATAATGGCATCCAGGTTCAACAAGAAACTAGACAGGTTCGTGTCTCGAGCGAGGGATCCTATGGCCTGCGGAACCGATGCGTTGGTTTGCCCTTGGCATCAATTCAAACTTCTATATGCATTCCCTCCGCTACAGTTACTCCCTCGCCTGTTGCGCAGGATCAGAGTGGAGCACAAGCCAGTCATTCTAGTAGCTCCGGCTTGGCCCCGGAGGACTTGGTACTCACTAGTCCTGAAGATGGCAGTGGGAGACCCTTGGACTCTTCCTCTACAACCAGACCTACTCTCACAAGGCCCGATCCTCCACCCTACATTACAGCGTCTAAATTTGACGGCCTGGAGGCTGAATCCCTGATTCTCAGGGGTAGAGGTCTGTCTAGGCAGGTAATTCCTACCCTGATTAGGGCTAGAAAGCCGGTCTCCAGGGTGATTTATTACAGGGTGTGGAGGAACTACGTAGGCTGGTGTGAATCCAAAAGATGGAATTCCCGCAAATATACTATTGATAGGGTGTTAAGTTTTCTCCAGCTAGGAGTGGATAAAGGCCTGGCACTAAGCACAATCAAGGGACAGATCTCAGCTCTGTCAGTGTGGTTTCAGAGGCCGCTGGCCACCCACTCGCTGGTAAAGACCTTCTTACAGGGGGTCTTGCGTATTAATCCTCCTGTCAAGTCACCAATTTGTCCATGGGACTTAAATCTTGTCCTGTCCACTCTACAGAAACAACCCTTTGAGCCGTTGGCTGAGATTCCTTTAGTCTTACTGACAAGAAAGTTGGTTTTCTTGGTCGCCATAGTTTCGGCCAGGAGAGTGTCAGAATTAGCAGCCTTATCGTGTAAGGAACCATATCTCGTTCTGCATAAGGACAGGGCAGTTCTCCGGCCCCATCCTTCCTTTCTACCAAAGGTTATATCCAAATTTCACTTGAACCAGGATTTGGTACTTCCATCCTTCTTTCCAAAACCCACATCTAGAAAGGAGGGGTTGCTGCATACCTTGGATATTGTCCGGGCCATGAAGGCCTATCTTAAAGCTACAGAAAAGATCCGGAAGACAGATGTGTTATTCGTTCTACCAGATGGCCCCAAGAAGGGGCAGGCAGCTGCAAAATCCACCATCTCGAGATGGATTAGACAATTAATCATTCAAGCCTACGGTTTGAAGAGGTTGCCTCCTCCTTTGTCGGTAAAGGCCCATTCTACCAGGGCCATGGGCGCCTCCTGGGCAGCACACCATCAGATCTCTATGGCTCAGATATGCAAGGCGGCGACGTGGTCATCAGTCCACACGTTTACAAAGTTTTATCAACTAGACGTGAGAAGGAATGCAGATTCTGCCTTTGGACAGGCAGTACTACAGGCTGCAGTTTAAGATCCTCGGGATCAGAAGCACCCTTGGTTGTAAAAAAGAAAAAAAAAAAAAAGTTTTTTCTTGACTAAGTTGGAATTATTATTATTATTTGAGTATACCTCTAAATTGAATCCTTCTTTGGAAGATGTCTCCCTCCCCTCATTAAAGCATTGCTTTCGGACATCCCATATAGTAATGAATATGCCGCTCTGTGTCCCGTGATGTACGAGAAAGAAAAAGGGATTTTTAAATACAGCTTACCTGTAAAATCCTTTTCTTGGAGTACATCACAGGACACAGAGCTCCCACCCCTCTTTTGGGGAAACATTTTGGGAGGCATACTGCTTGCTACAAAACTGAGGGACTCCCTCTAGGGGAGGGGGTTATATAGGGAGGGGACTTCCTGTTTGAGATTGCCAGTGTCCACACCTGAAGGTACTCCATATAACCCATATAGTAATGAATATGCCGCTCTGTGTCCCGTGATGTACTCCAAGAAAAGGATTTTACAGGTAAGCTGTATTTAAAAATCCCTTTTTCTTGTTTTTGATTCATTTACACCACACACCAAAGTTAGACTCCTGAAGTGCTGACTAGAGAGAAGTTGGGGAAGACAAGAGAAAGGAGAGTGAAGGTTAGAGAAGGGAAGGAAAAGAAAAGGGAAATGACGGGGCCTGAAGTGTTAAAACAGAGGGGAGATAGTAGACACAGACCACCAGAGAGGTGAGTAAAAAGAACCTTTTATTGCTGGGACCCTTCAGGTAGATAATTTTTTAGCCTGACAGCATTTTTGCTTGCGCATGATTGGATGATGGAAGTCAGCGGATGCAAAGCCTATTTGCCTTTAGTAAATCAACCCCATTGTGCGATACCTTGCACCACTAACACTATCAAGAAACTATTATAAAACAATCATGTGCAGGCTACTCTGGAGAAAGTGCAAGTAGGCAGGAAGAGGCTACAACAGATCAACAGGAATGAGATGCAAATATAGGATGAAAAAAAAAGGTGAAAACAGTATTTTATGGAAAAATGTGACAACTTTTATGAAAATAAATAAATAAGTGAATCAGATATTATGCAGTTAAGATTTTTATCTTCTTTTATAGCCAATATTGGCTTATTTTCAGATATATGAAATACACATAAATTATTATTTTCTGGTAATGGCTAAACTAGTCCCAAGTTATAAAAAATATATATATTTATATATATATATCTAAATCATTTCTTAGATAGGTGATACAAAAACAATTATAGTTCACGGTAACATTTGGTTTTCATCTTTTTTTAAATAAACAAGTCTCCTTAATGGCTAATAGCAAGAAAACTCACAGAGATGTGATGTGATGCAATGTTTTCTTTCTGTTTACACAGCACTGCTATTAACAGGGGCAATGCTACCACTAGACAAACTAGGCAACCGCCTAGGGCACATTGCTGCCTAGGGCTCCCGGCCACTGGTGTTCCTACTCTCTTCTCTCTGCAGGAAGCAACTAAGTCTCAGAATCAGCAGGCAGCCACTGCTGTGTTCACACAAAGTGTCTGAGGCGCAGCTGCGGCAGATGACTGTGTCTTTGTCCCAACTCCCGAATAAATGGAAGCAAGCAAACATTCATTGATGGGCACTGGTAGGCTGCTAGGCTGCATTGATGGACACTAGTAGACTGCATTAATGGGCATGGTTGGCGCTGGTGAGGCAGCATTTGATGGGCGCTTCATTGAAATGGTGGGGTATACATGGGCAGGGCAAAGGGGGTGGGGTCAGGGGTGGAGCCAATGGTGAGGCTGCAAAATGAGGTTTTGCCTAGGGTGTCAAAAATCCTTGCACCATCCCTGGCTAATATGCACTGCATTGGTAAATGCAATATATTTTTTCCAATATATTTTGTTTGTTTGAGATGTGCTTTGCCCTTCTATGTGCACCTTGCTGTAAAGGCTAGTTATAGGATGTGATGGTTGCCATTTTTTTGTACAGTTGGTTGAATTGTGTGCAAGGAAGCACAGAATCTCTTTGCTGCCATTTTGCTTTTGCTGGGAGTTATGTGTGTCCCTGTGCTTATAAGGAGGGGTGGGTTCCCTCCAGGCACACCTGCCCTTAACTTACCCATTGTTATATGTGCTCCTACTATGGGGACTCTTTAAATTTTAGCGTTAGGACTGCAGTATATACAGAGGTCCCTTGTCATGGGCACCACAGCCTATGCATATATTTGCACATGTGTACAAACAAACCCTCTATTTTTAATGTAAACTGTTAGATATGGTCAAATTGGTTGTTTTGTAGGCTGGCTGGTAGGTGTGCTTGGAAATATGTTGTTTGTTTGCGATGTGCATTACCCTTCCATGTACACCTTGCTGTAAAACTAGTTATAGGTTTGGGTGGTTGCCATTTTTTTTATATATTTTTGAGAACACACAGATCATCCAATACATTTGCAGGAAAACAAGGAACAATATACATAATCATTCCATATACAGTATAACTGTAGCTCCCCCTAGCATTGCTTAAGTGCTAGAGTAGGATGTTTTTCTGGGTCAGGTGAGTGACTCAGTTAGACTGAATCACTCAGCAGCAGCTTCTCTGGCAGTTCATCCCTGCTTCCTGGAAACTTGGAGAAGGTTCCAGAAGCAGTTAGGAGGAGTCTAGGAGGAGCTAGCTCGAGTAATCTGAGGACCCAGACCAATCTCCAACAGAAGGGTTGGCAGGGGGCAGGTCCCCTCAAATACTCAGGGTCAGCCCATCAGGGGAGTATGAAGTTGGGGTGGAAGATAGAGATAAATATGGAGTGTTAAGCTGCTAGGGCATTAGAAAGTAGCTCCCCAGTCTGGAGAGGGGTGAACTCAGGCCTGAGCTGGAAGCATGGGAGCAAGGAGAGGACAGCAGGTAAACACTGCCCGGAAAATCTCCAGGGAGAAAGACAGCCACATGGGCTGGTGAGTGTTGCAGTCAGAGGACTGAGAGGCGTGCCTGAAGAGACTGCGTGCAAGTTGTCTGGGATGGATGCAGAGTCAGTCTGGGAGGACTGTGGAGAAGAAGCCAGAAGGGCTAGTGAAATAGGCAGCTGCAGCCAGATGGGCTGGCAGTGCCGAAAGAGGTGGTACTAGAAGCAGTAGCCACAGGAATGGGACAGTTAGCACCAAAAACCTTTATATTTGCTACACCAATGGGGCCCATGGTCCCTGACGGCAAAGGGCATTTGCTTTGGATCTGACTGAGTTAGTGTCAGATCATTTCATCAGTGCTAGCTGGTCATGGGTCTTGTGGTTCTACAAGCAAATATGTGCTGGAGTTAGAAGAAACGGAGCGTGTATATGCTGTATGAATAGCGTTTGTGTCCCTGAAGAGTTTCTGCTGATCAAATGGTCTTCCTTCAATAACCTTTCCCCCGCCAAGTTCAATTCCCCTAAATGAAAAAAAACAAAACAAAAAACAAACAAAGCTGCTTTTGGTCTCAGAAGTAATTGAGAAATCCATGTGCCTGGCTGTGCAGGGTGGAAGATAACCAACATTTACCAGCGACTCCTGCAGGGCTAGCTCTACATAACATATATACTTTTCAAATTTCAAAGTAAAACTAATGGTTAAAAAAAGCCTAAAATAAACTGTATGCCACAAAGGAACTTGGTGACTAACTAAATACATTTTCTGTAAAAATAACTTAAAACATTAATACCAAAAACATTTCAAAAGAATAAAACATTATTCAAGTCTGATAAGAAAAGGAATTCATGCTTTATTTAGATAATCCGGATATAACAATAGATTATGGTTGAGTACATAGATGTAATAAAATTCATATACAGGTACAGTCAAGAAAAATGCGTCCCAAGTGTGTAGTTGCTGGCCCTATTGAAATTTCCCAAGCGTTTTCAGACTCATAATAGCTATGTGTTTCATTGTGTTGTAGCACAAAGAAGCAGGATGAACAAACAACCATGGCAGATTTAATAGGTTAAACCTGGGTTATTTGGTGCTCTAGTCTATTAATGTCTGTTCAGCACAAAGTAAAATATGCATTCATGGACTGATGCATTTCTCCCAGCCTTAGAAGTTTCATTAGGTACCTTACTGGCTCATATTTTACAAATCTGCAATCTTGTAACTTTAATCAATGCACGGCAGTATGACCTTCATGTATTGTTTAGCATAACACTAGAGGTAGGATGAACATTCACATGAAGCAGATGTTATGTTAACTTTCACACGATTGTATTTTAAACCAATATAACTATTAACATATCTTTGGAGTAATTGTTTTTTTATAGCACCGTTAGTAACAATACAGGTATTCTGTCAAACAAAACGTGAGCAAAGCAAGTGTTCTGGTTCTGTATCTTGTTACCGTTGGCTGTGGGCAATTATATAGATAATTGACTGCACAACACTTTGACAATGTGGGAAATACATTTTTATTGTGAATTCAGCTATTTATATTTCTACTGTCAGCACATTACAGCTTTACAGCACTCAGGAGAACAAATATATGTAAAAGTGCAATCATGTTAGCTGACATGACAGATTGAAATTACACCAGTCCTTGTTGACTTGCATTAAAAATATCTGAGAATGAATGAAAGCATCATGTGTCAAGCACCATACATATTATAATTTTGTGTAAATCTGAGGTGACAAAGCTAGGTGACAGCAAGGTCATCTGTAGGGTGATAGGAATGTGACACTGCTTTGCCATTTGGTGATGATGTAGAATGAAATGAACAGCTGTTAGATTACCTTTGCTACAGGTTCTATCTTAGTTCATGCATAAACAATATTCATGGAGGTTAATATTTATGAACAGCACTGTCAGAATTACTAGTGATCCAACCATCATTAAAGAAAGATTTCAGGTATGGCTATGTTTACATATTTACCTTGGTCCAGCACAGAATACAGGTGGGGATCCACTTGGTATGGGTGCCATTCAGAGATCGCATTGCATTTTCTCAATTAATGCAAAGAGTTTTCTGATTGAACAAGGTAGAAAGACTTGGTGGTGACAGCATGCTCTCCACCCCTCAATCAGAAAGTACTTTGCATTCATTGAGAAAATCCAAAGCATTCACTGAATGGTGCACGTGCAGCGCGGTAAATCTCCTGCTTTCACAATCTAGCAGGTTTAAATAAACCAGAAGTTTTCAGAGATCTGGCCACCACTGTACTATAGGTGCCTACTACATTGCTTTCCATATTCTAGAACCGGGGTCGGCAACCAATCAATCACAATCTACCTGATATCAGAGTGGAGTAAGAGGCAAAACTGTGCTGGATAGAGAGTGGGAGCACATCACCTGCCTTAATTAACATTACAACTTTAGGTGGTCCTAGCAACAAATCATGTGATTTGTACCATGAAACACTGGCAGCTCCTATTCTCGATCCAGCACTGTGCTGTATCTCACTCTGCTCTGATGTACAGTTGGTGTAAAACAGGAGAGAGCTACTGTACCTACACATGGCTGTGTGTTGTAAAGGGAGAAAATGTCACTACTTGTAGGGAACAGAGAACATGTCTTGGGGGGAAGAGGGAACGGCTATAGAGGGGAATATGACACTACTGTGTAGTGGATGCGGAGAACAGTGCTATGAGTGGGGCCGAGGATACTACTGTGGGCATGCAGAGGACACTGATATGGGAGGTAGAGGGAACTACTGTGGGGGGGGGGGGTGCAGAAAGCCCGACTGTGGGGGGGGTGCAGAGGACACTACTGGGAAGGGAGAGGACACTACTGTGTGGGTGTTTGTGGGAGGGCAGAGGACATCTGGGAACAGAGGACACTATTGTGTGGGGGAGACAGAGGGGCAGAGAACACTATAGAGGGGGGCAAAGGATACTCCTGTGGGGGGGAGTGATTTGAATTAGGGCAGAAAACACTACTGTGACACGTGTGTGTTCTTCATGCCCTCGTTTTATTGGAGGATTTATTAAAAAGAAAAGGGGGGAGAAAATTGTATGGATTTTCTCTATGTTGTCCAGGCAGATCTCAACCTCTGAACGTTTCCTGCCTACCCCTGTTCTAGAGGGATCCCACATGTATGATATGTTCATACTTACATTGGTCCAAGCTGGACAATTGTTCCTATGTAAAAATACTTATAACTGGAATTATTCATTAACAATGAGGAGACAAAAGCCTATCTCAAATTCTCTTACAATGTACTGTATCTAAAACTAAGAACAACAATTTAAAAAATTGCAACATATCATTGCTTAGCTGTAGTGGCTGCAAAAAGGTTTATTTTAGAGCTGAAACGATTAATCGATATTATCGATAATAATCGATAATGAAAATCGTTGTCAACGATTTTCATTATCGATTAGTCGGTCCGCACCTTCCGACTGCCCGCCTGCCCTTCCGCCCATTCAAAAAGCCTCCTGTCCCGTGATAACAGGCGCCGCTGTTTTACACAGGACATGCAGCGCTGAGGTGCCTCGTATATGTACAAGGCGCTGCCGTATTACGAGGCACGTCTGCGCCGCATGTCCACACCTCTCCTCAGTTCTCCTCTGACATCAGCTCCCCACTGATCTCAGCCCCGCCCGCTGCTGCCTCGAGGGAACAGAGGCTAGAAGCAGCCGTGAGGAGAGCCGAGCTGCACTGTCTGTGAAAGGTAGGTTTTTCTACCTTTCACAGTCTAGTTTACAGTTGCACACGCACAGTAACAATACACTGAGTAGATGCCTAGTATAACAATTCCCCATCCTTCTAACTCCCATCATTGATGTTCCGGGGGGTGGGTGCCCCATTGGTGTTCCTGGGGGGGGGAATAGTGCCCCATTAGTGTTCCAGGGTGGGGGAGGGGAGGGAATAGTGCCACATTGGTGTTCCTGGGTTGGGGAGGGAATAGTGGCACATTGGTGTTCCTGGGTGGGGAAGGGGAGGGAATAGTGCCCCATTGGTGTTCCTGGGTGGGGGAAGGGGGGAATAGTGCCCCATTGGTGTTCCTGGGAGAGGAATAGTGCCCCATCATTGGTATTCCAGGAGGAATAATGCCCCATCATTGGTGTTCCCGGGAGGAATAGTGCCCCAGCATTGGTGTTCCCGGGAGGAATAGTGCCCCAGCATTGGTGTTCCCGGGAGGAATAGTGCCCCAGCATTGGTGTTCCCGGGAGGAATAGTGCCCCAGCATTAGTGTTCCCGGGAGGAATAGTGCCCCAGCATTAGTGTTCCCAGGAGGAATAGTGCCCCAGCATTGGTGTTCCCGGGGGGAATAGTGCCCCAGCATTGGTGTTCCCGGGGGGAATAGTGCCCCAGCATTGGTGTTCCCAGGGGGGGAATAGTGCCCCAGCATTGGTGTTCCCGGGGGGGAATAGTGCCCCAGCATTGGTGTTCCCGGGGGGAATAGTGCCCCAGCATTGTTGTTCCTGGGGGGAATAGTACTGCTGCAAAGATGTGTAATGTTAATGTTAAAAGTTTTTTAATTTGCCGTTTGAGTGTAACATGTTTTTTCATTATTACTGTTAAATAAACGAAAAAATTCCACATTACGTTTTTTTTAATGATTTTATCCGATTAATCGATTAATCGAAAAAATAATCAGCCGATTAATCGATTATGAAAATAATCGTTAGTTGCAGCTCTAGTTTATTTTTCACGTTTTTTTTTTTTTACCAGGTGATCTAAGTTACAAATGCTCACTCACTTTTCCATATCCTAGAGGAGCAGCAATTTAACCCTAGGCCACTCCCTTCTTCATTTTTACACCATATGGGGTAGTCTATATGTCACAGAGATGAACTGGGCAGGGCTGATAACTCGGCTTTAAACAACAGTGTTAAGTGTGCAGGCATTTTCTAACAAACTGGATTTCTGTCAGGTCGTCAATAGGTATTTTTTCATTAATTGAACAGATACAGTATAAGAAAATAATTTCAATGGTACATTTCATAGACCAGCGATGGCGAACCTTGGCACCCCAGGTGTTTTGGAACTACATTTCCCATGATGCTCATGCACTCTGCAGTGAAGTTGAGCGTCATGGGAAATGTAGTTCAAACCAGCTGGGGTGCCAAGGTTCACCATCACTGTCATAGACCAAAAGAAACAAATTAGAAATGTTCATTCCTGGGTCTAGATTCAACTCATCAAATCAAAATGTAAGCATAAAACCCAGCACCAAATACTGAATAATATTTAACATTTCAGTCTAGCCATTGTTTTGAGGTTTCATGCATTAGCTAGTTATACCATTGTAATTGTCCATATTTCACCCAAACATGTTGAACTCTAATGGCCATAGGATAAGTACAATGGAAAAGTGATTTGCTTTTCTTGTTGCTTTTTCAATTGCATCATTTACAAAAAAAGCTATCTCTCTATCTGATATTTATTTATAAGTTGGAATTGTTCCTTGAAGCAAAAAATAAATAAAAAATCAGCACTGATCATGTATTGTAATCACTTCTAAAAATGTGTAATTTACACCGTAATTGATTTTAATCTGACGAGGGACACATTTAATTAAGGTTACCCAAATAAAAGCATCCCAATCACAAAGCCTTTTTCTAAGTATACACTAATTTGTATGCATAGTATGTAGTGAACGTAACATGTCTGATCTTGTATAACAACAAAACATGGTTTGATGCTGCAAACTGATTAATGAAAAGAAAAATAGTACATAATTGTGCTTGATTTGATTAACTTAAAAGTCAAATAATCAATGATTACATTTTACTTTGACTTTTACTTTAAGACACTGCCTGAAGCTAAACAATGAAACAAAATATACTAAATCTACTTTACATTGATAATTGAAGTAATTAAATATATAAAGCATAATACATTGAACCAACTAACCCAACACAATGATGTGCCTAAAAAAAAACATTGGCCCAGATTCACAGAGAATTCGATTCTCGTAGAGTATCAGAAATACACTACGCTGCCGTATTTTACCTGGGTCTACGTGGAATCCAGGTAGATTTTGTCCAGTAAACGACGGCGGCGTAGTGTATTTCTCCCGTCGCAATCCATCTGCACGAGTAGGGGGCATGAAGCATTTAAAATAGGCGCGTTCCCACGGCGATCGAACTGCGCATGCTCCGTTCGCAAATTTCCCGCCGTGCATTGCGCGAAAACACGTCGTTACGTCATTCGTTGTTTGAGTAGCGTCGTTTACGGACAATCCTAGTCCCGGACGAGTTACGTCAAAAAAAAAAAAAATCGACGCGTGAACGACGGCCATACTTAACATTGGCTACGTACCGTTAGACCAGCAAAAAGCTGGTCTAACAGTACGTAAAAAAAAATAGACGAAAGCGATTGCGAAGACCACTCGTATCTTCGTGGATCGCCGTAAAAACACATTTGCATATCCCGACGCATGAAAACGACGCGAACTCCTCCCAGCGGCCGCAAATATATCGCAGCGTAGATCCGAAGGCTTACGAAGACGTAAGCCTCTCGGATCGAAGCCCGAAGCCGCCGTATCATGGTTTGAGGATTCAAACTAGTGATACGGCGCGCAAAATTTGAAACTACTCCTGTCTAACACCAGCTAGACAGGCGTAATTGCTTTCTGAATCTGGGCCATTATATTTAAGCGGAATGAGGATCTGTGACTAGTTATTTGCCATATTTTTACAGACCACTATTTTATCTGTGTATTTTATTTGTTTTAATTAAAAGGAATACAGAAAATGCCTTGACAGTACCAATATATATTGTAATGTATTATGACAAACATAGCATACCATAACAAAACATAACATAAATGAATAGCTTCCAATCTGCAACAATGAAATAAAAGATATATAAATATATATATATAAATTGCTGTGCTATCCCAAACAGATGTAGGCCCAGCAATAGTAAATAACATACATAGAGAAGAAAACATAATAATAATAATAATAATAATAATGATATATATACCGGTACCTTGCTTATAAGATGAGGCAACTTCCACTGTTATAAAGTCTGCCCAAATACATTTTTTCAATAGATCTATTTTCCTATATTTACATATTATTGTATGTAGTTTTTCATTAAAAAAACAGCATTTTAGCTTGCACACGATTGGATGATAACATCAGCAGAGCTTCCCCTAATTTCAGATGTTCCGCTCAGATCTACAACCATCTACAGCCATCTACAGTGACTGCACTTTCAAGTGCACTTGCAGTGCAAAGTGGATGTGTCTTTAGTAAATAACCCCCAATATCTTTTACTTTTTGCTATAATAAACATCCCAAATAAAAAAAAAAAAAACAGTTTAGGCCGATATGTATTCTTCTACATATTTTTGGTAAAATAAAATCACAATAAGCATATATATATTGATTGGTTTGCGCAAAATGTATAGTGTCTACAAAATAGGGGATGGCATTTTTAATATTATTACTAGTAATTACTATGATATTGCAGCGGACAAATTGGACACTTTTGACACATTTTTGGGACCATTACATTTATAGAGCGACCAGTGCTATACACACTGATTACTGCAGAAATGTCACTGGCAGAGAAGGGGTTAACACTAGGGGCGATAAAAAGGTTAAATGTGTGTCCTAGGGAGTGTTTCAAATTGCGGGGGGGGTGGAGCTGCCTGGAGGAGGAGACCGCTCACTGTTCATACTTAGTATGAACAACAGATCTGTCTCTTGTCCCCTGACAGAACAAAGATCTGTCTGTTTACATTGGCATATCTACGTTCTACCTCTCTCAAGAGTGATTGCAGGTGCCCAGTGGACATCGCAGTCGCCGGGCATGCACATTGGCTCTGTCGTCGGCTTGCTCCCCCTAGTGGTCTTAAAGCAGCCGGCGAATAGCAATGGCGATTTGGCCAGGAGAGCCAACCTACCATAGTACAACTGTGGCAGCTGGTCCTCTAGTGGTTAATATATGACTGTGTAACTGCTGTTGGTGTTGACAACTGTCATGGGATCACTGATTTCTGACATCAAATACATGGTACAAGGGCCTCGCACAGTGGCCCAGTACAATAATCTATGTTTTACTGTGTCTGAGGACACTACTTCACAAATGGGAGGGCGTCATATGACTTCCTCTCAGAATGATATTGCTCTCAATCAGCTGCTTCTTTTACCATAGACTGGGCAGGGGGTGGTTAAAGAATAGGAATCCTGCTACAAATTATAATCAATACTAAGTATACAATGCCCTCTCTGGCTCCACAAAAATGCCACAATAGCCACAATATTAATTCAATGGCATATACAAAACTCCAGTCCAAATCACTTTTTCAAAGATGTTCAAAGTTCTTATATTGCAGAAATTTTTACAGTACTTGTCTATTCAGGTTGAGGGTGGGCAGCACCCCTGCCTGCACTTGACCTGTTTTTGTGTTCCCAGCAGCTACATTGGGAGAGCGGGGGTATCTAATTACACTCTAAATAGAGGTATGTTTCTCAATGTCAGGGCACGCCAACGTCATGCTGATGTGTGACTGCTTAAATGTTCAGAGTAAAGGCTTGGCATTACCAAGGACAGTCTTTCATCTGAAACTTTTCACAGAGGGAATGGTGTGAAAAATGTGTTTTGGAGTCGCTCCTAAAATACATTTTCAGGGGTAACCCTATGCCAAAAGACAGATATAAAAAGCATGAGCTCATCCCAAAATTCAAACCCTAATCTGAACGTGCAGCCTGGTAATCTTGTTTGAGGGGTGAGTGTGCAGTCCCCCTTCTGAACTATACCAGGCCACAAGCCCTCATCAGCATGGGGGAGGTACCTTGCCTGGGCCAGTCTAAAAGAGAAAATAAAGGGGGGGGCACTTCTATAAGTAGGCATACCGTCAGATGATGCAAGGAGTAGATATATTCTCCTCACCTGATGTACAAGTATAATGCACCTTTATGTGGAGATGTTACTTTGTTTCCAGTCTTTTTGTTTTTTAGGAAAATTCATATGAAAATTCTGCTTTTAACATTTGATTTGAAATTAGTGGGCAATACCAAACAAAAACCTCATGTATTGTTAGAAATTTGTTCATTTGAGAAAACATTTCAATCCCGCTCCTTCAAATGTTCTTGTCACTGCAATTGAAAACAAATGTCAGTTTGTCCCATTATTGATTGGAAAAACAAACTTCCTTAGAACCTTCTTTCTACAAAAATATTCGCTCAAAATCTTACCCATCTATGACCATCTTTAGGCTACAATGAACAGCTCATCTCACTTCTCACATGTGTATGAGATTGTGGATGGTGGACAGATAAGAGGCTAAAACAGCATCGGGGGTTATTCACTAAAGGCAAATCCACTTTGCACTACAAGTAGCTAACTACATTGTAGTTTACACTCATAGTGCAAAGTGGATTTGCCTTTAGTAAATAACCCCATTGTGTTTTAATATTAAACTGAACTGCGGTCAGGTGTTATTAACTGCTTGCTGACCGTCGCACGAACATTTATGTCAGCAGGATGGCGCGTTGCACAAATTTGCCGCCATGCCGCAAGCTCTGTGACCGTGCCCATGGGGACCCCAGGACTCGATGTCTGCCGGTGTCCCGTGGTCGTGTCACGGAGCTGCAGAACAGGGAGATGCCTGTGTAGAGAAGGCATTTCCCTGTTCTGCCTTGTGACAGGACACTGATCTACTGCTCCCTGTGATCGGGAGCAGTAATCAATGTTGTGTTACAGGTAGCCCAGCCCCCACACAGTTAGAATCACTCCCTAGGGCACACTTAATCCCTTCCTCGCCCCCTAGTGGTAACCCCTTCCTTGCCAGTGTCATTTACACAGTAATGCATTTTTTATAGCACTGATCACTGTATAAATGACAATGGTTTCAAAATAGCATCAAAAATGTCCGCCATAATTTTTTTTAATAAAAATGCCATAAAACGATCCCCTATTTTGTAGACGCTATAACTTTTGTGCAAATCAATCAATATAAGCTTCTTGCTTACAAAAAATATGTAGAACAATACATATCGGCCTAAACTGCGCAAAAAAAAATTAAAACTGCAGAGGTAATCAAATACTACCAAAATAAAGCTCTATTTGTGGGGAAAAAAGACATCAATTGTATTTGGGTCACGTCACATGACCACGCAGTTGTCAATTAAAGCGATGCAGTGATAAATCTGGGGCTGAAGTTATTAAATTGCAGTTTAGAACTGCACAGTGAATAACTGAAAAATAATTATCGGCTTATAGTACAATGCATTTTCAGGACCTGTGAATTTCTATATTTATTTCTATATTTATCTGCACTATTAGTGCATGTTTGTTGCAATATCTAATACTTACAGGCAAAACTTAAAACTTGACATCTAGTCTATTTGTACCATACTATTACCAGATTGCCTTTTAAGGAAAAGGGGAGTAGTTGCCGTATGGGATTATGTAAATTTGAAATCTATAAAGGTCTTCGAATCTGCATGTGGATACAAGTCATGCTGTCAATGATAAGAACAACGGTTTATACCATGGCGTGTATGCACTACATAGAAGTCAGTTTGGAGGTCATTTAAATACAAATTAATAGCAGACCCGATGATTCAGATGTTTAGGAACACATTGAATCAGAATCAGCACTAATGATTTATCGGATCTTCACAAGTCTATGACTGCCTGAAAATTGGTAGAATTTATATAAACATTCCCTTTCAACTAATGGATTTGCTATTTCTGTATTGTAACATGTATTGCAACATCAATGTTGAAGAAAACAGTATTGTTGCAACCAGTGTGTTAGAAATACAGCACTGTACAATATATGGATTACAAACACAGCCCCGAGTAAACAATCATTCAGCAATATTTAATTCAGTGGACAACTATGTTGTTACAAGGATTTATGATTGAGTTTCAGTAAAATAATTAGTTTAGTGTTATAAATGTACATGTTGCATGCAGGCTGCTGGAAACTATATTGGCGGGGATATACCTTTCGAATTATATCATCTTCGGTGTTTTATATGTCTTTATAAACTATACAGTTATTTGTATTATAATATCTCAGCTTTGTCTTTATCTAGAGAATGCACACATTTGTTGAATTATAAATATATATTGTATTTCTCTGTAACAGTTGCATAAAGTGAATGCAAGGGTCTTCTTGGTTTACAACTCATAGACCTTTAAGAAGAAGTCATAAAACACTGTTGAAGTGACTTTGTCAGAAAAGGGTCACTTCCACACACAATGCAGGAAGCATAACAATTATATGAAATAAGCAACCATGGCTATACCTACGTGCTTTTATAAATACAAACAATACATGGAAAAGAGATTTTTTGTGCCATCCCTTTGTTCAACTTTATACAACATATTGATCTATGCTACATGTGCATCAAAGAAAATATTACCCTTTACTATAATATGAAAAATAGATCAAAATATGGTATAAATACTGGTTCGAAGCAGACACTTTTAACAAAATAAATAGTTTTCTAGAACATTAAAAAAAAACAATTATGAACTATGGCATGGTGGAAACAGAGCACTGGATCTATGAATGTGAGGCATTTATTTATAAAAAATGCTGAAATTGGCAAAGTAAGGCTTCAGCCATGTTAAAGGCTGAATTGGCTCATCCCACTTCCTGAGCATTTCTATTGGCAAGTAAGGCCGTCTATCATAGTTATGGACTAATAGTAAAGTATTAGAGGTGGGAGAAGACAGGCAACTACAGAAACATTTAGGAGGGAGAGTTCTTGGGGCATTGGAGAAGATATTGTTTGGATGCCTCTATTAAACCCCAGGGTCCCTTTATAATGTTTGCAGAGGTAACGGGTACACAAAATAAGCCGGTAAACCCCAGGGTTCCTTATTTTTAATTACTAATTTATTTTCTTAGACAGTGTACATTGCTTTTAAACTATTAGTTTACTTTATACATCAATGTATTGCCTAGTGTTATCTGACTCATGTGGTGGGACAATAAATCTAGGAAATCAAAGACATTTTACTCTCAGATCATTCACCATGAATGATGTCACTGGAGGCCATCCTCCAGTAGAGTGGAGAGTAGGTCCTGTTTGGCTGGAGTTGATTAAGACACCAGAAGTGGTATTGACATTCTGAAGGAATTTATTGAGTTGGACAGGGATAACTTGGGATGTGCTTAACACCTTCTTTAGAGGATTGTTGATACAACAAATATAGGGAATTAACAGAAATACTAAAGACTGGGATATAATAAGCATGAATGAAGTCATGTTAATAGAAAAAAGTATATACTGTAGATAGCCCTTCTCTTACTACACTCTTGGATTGGTTGACTTACTCCTCAGAAGTTGTTTAAGTATAGACAGCTTCCAGATGCTAAATGTGGATGATGTGGGGATGTAAGTTGTACCCTCATACATATAATCTGGAGGTGCCCCAAATGATATAGCTGCTGTGAGGAAATTATTAGTACTGTAATTTCTGTATTTAGGGTAGCATTTGGATTAGACCCAATGCTATGTATACTAGACCATATAAATGGGGTTACAGTGCCATTAACTGTACAGATTGCAGTGACTAGATGTTTATTTCAGGCTCGCAAGTGGATTGCATAGAGGTGGATGGCACCTATACCACCACATACAGGAAAAAGGTAAAGGTGGTGAATGATAAGATAAGAAAATAAAAATATGTGTGATAGGTACGATAAGAAAAGGGGATGTGTAAAAAAAAATTGAGAGCATATAGGGCCCATGGAAGGACACTACATGGCTTCCCTCAAGGGATAAAATACAGTATTTATTGGCGTATAGCACTCACTTTTTTACCCTGAAAATAGAGGGTAAACTGTGCCGCCGTGTTATATGCAGGGGGCTGTGGAAAGTTTTTTTCCTGAAACTTCCCTTTTAAATACGGGTAGTTAGGGGGTAATAAATAAGGACAGAAGACATTTAATGTAAGAATTTGTTTCTTTTTTTCTTTTGATAATCTACGAAATGTAGGTGGTACGGAAAAAAATCATGTTTTATATATGTATATTTATGAGTAAAAGTAATAATTGCTTGGGTAAAGTGGTCAAATTGTATTGTTAGATATTGTATTTGTATGATCTATATTTTATGTATGCTAAAAATGAAAAAACCCTTTTCAATAAAGATTATTTGATTAAAAAAAAAAATAATTTCACTCAGGTGAAAATCCATGAGAAATGTATACCTAGTAAGACAACAAAATATAACAATGGTTTTACAGTTTAAACTGTGAGAAGGATGATTTCCTGACTGCCTTTCTATTGTATATGGATTTCAATGCACAGCTATCACAAAAAAAAATAATAATAATGTAAACTGTCATGCTGCAGGAAGCAGCTGTTGCCATGCTCAAATGAAAACAATTGATGTACTTTATATATTATCACATTTTCCAAGCAGTAAAAATGAACCTGAAAATGTACCCTGTAGATATGGTGGAATATGTGACTGCCATAAAGGGATTTTTATTTAGCTATACAAAAAAAACAAAACAACTAAGTATATTACTAATGAAAAATTAATTGCTTATATTGCCATTTTCTCAAGTGTATGATAGGGCAAAATAAAAATAGAAAAAAAATGTATGCAATACATTTCTGCAATACATGCATTTTTACACACATTTTACTTTGCAAATGCATAAAAAATAGCTGTTAATCTACCATGAATACACTCATCTCTTAGGATCTGTTGTGCACTGACAACACACAGCATGTTTTTGAACTGACACTTTTTTTTTTCAGTAAAATAACTCAAACCAACACTTGCACTACTATCCACACCACCGAGACTAATCATTCTATAGTCCCAAGATAACAAATAGGAGAGCTAATTAAACACCTTGAGAAGATACAGTGTATGAGCACTGCATACAGGGCAGCTCTGAATTTCTAATATGATAAACAGGAAACTTTTGAACTTACGGTATTGAACAGATAAATGCAAAAATGCAAACATGTTTCAACTGGACATTAAAAAGACCAAAAGGTAGCAAATGAAAGGAATTTATTGTTCATGTTTACATATTCCTTAGAGCCGGTTCACACATGGGCGACTCAGCCGCCTGACAAGTCGCGCTCTGCTGTGTTTAATGGAACCGTTCTAATAGGAGCGACTCAAGTCATTCCGACTTAGAAAAAGGGGAGACTTGTATTGACTTCAATACAAAAGTCATTTTGCAAGTCACCTCTGAAGTCGTCTTGAGATCGCCTTGCCAAGTCGCCCCAAAGTCGTGCCGCCCATGTTTGAACCAGGTCTATGTGACACTGTGGCTGCCCAAAAAATCATATGATCAGGTTGCTTTAAGAGAAAAGCTATTATACTTACACAAAATCTTTATTTTACAAATAGACAATAATATGTTTTCATTTTTGTAGAGTATTCCAGATTCTAATAAAAAATGTAACAATGTCTGCTCGTGTCTTCTCTGCCTATGTGTGAATATCCATATGGCACCATGCAAGATAGGGGAGGGAGGGGTGAGTGCTGCTTCACTAACGCATTCAGCTCTGTGTGTTGTGAAAAGACCCAAATAACAGTAAATAATAGTAGTAATAATAAATGCAGTAAATAAACCAAAAAAGTGATGAGGAAAGACAGTGAGGCCTCGTACACCCGACCGAGGAACTCGTCGGGAAAGACACATCGATTTCCTCAACGAGTTTCTTAGGCTTGTCGAGAAACTTGACAAGCAGTCTTTGCGTACATGCTGTCAAGACCAAATCTCCTCGTTCTCAAACGTGGTGATGTTCAACACGTACGATGGCAGGGGAAGTTCGATTCCACTGGCACAACCCTTGGGGCTGCTTTTGCTAATGTCATGTTACTGCTTGTTAAAGTGTAAGTAAACCCACCTATCATTTTCAGGCAAGGAAGCTGCCATCTTTGCCTATGTTTAATCTTCAACTGCCATGATGCTGCACATGTGATCAGTTATGACACCAGCCATTGGATGGTTTGACAGTTTGGTTGAGAGCACAACCAATGTGACAGTTGGCAGTCCCGTCATGCCGGAAATGTAACTGCTTTTTGAAACTGTTAGATCGATGGGTTTACTTCCGCTTTAAGTAAAAGTTTGGTAAGAGACATTTTGCACTTTTCAGTCTGTTACAGCGTGACAAATGTGCTATCTCCATTACAAACACTACTTTGACTGAAGGTGCGCTTCCTGCACGGGTTTCTAAGCATACACACAAATGTGTTTCTCGTCGAAAACCAGCTGGACGAGGAACACAACGAGGAAATTGAAACTCCCGACGAGGAAAAAGAGAACTTGTTCCTCAACAGTTTTCTGAAAAGCATACACACGATCGCTTTCCTCTGCAAAAAAGCTCTGCCACCAAGTTTTTTGATGGATTCTGTCGAGGAAAACAGTTGTGTGTACGAGGCCTGAGTATACCATTGGCTGATGAATTGACACAATATAGTTATATACAGTATTTCTAAAGAAGAAAATGCTACTTACAATTAGAGGGAATATTTTAACATACAAGTTAAAGTGGTTCTAAAGGCTCATTTTTTTTAACTTTCATGCATTCTATGCAACAAGGTAAAAAAAAAAAAACCTTCTCTGTGCAGCAGCTCCCCCAATACTTACCTGAAGCCCATCGCGATCTAGTGATGTGCACAAGAACCTCGGCTCTCTGGGAACTCTCACTCCTCCTTGGCTAAGGCAGCAGGGAGAACCAATCACAGACAGTGAGCCAATAAGAAGAGAGATGGGGTGGGGCTGAGCTACAGCTCTGTGTCTGAATGGACATGCAATGCAGCGGCCACCATAGCAAGCTGTTTGCTCTGAGGGCGCTTGGAATGAGGGAGGTGCCAAGAGCGCTGGCAGGGGACCTGCTGCTCTGTGCAAAGCAGGTAAGGATTACATGTTTGCATTAAAAAAAAGCCTTTAATATCACTTAAAAGATTAAAGGCTAAGTTCACAAAAATGTGCACTCTCACTACAGTAGGTGTAAATCGGGCCTAAAAGTGAAATTGGTATGTTTACACAAGAAAAATGAGGCTCCATTCACATCTGTGCAATTCCAAAAGCATGGCAAGCTGCACAGAGAATGCACACTTTGCCATGCATTTCAGAAAGGCATTGCATATTGCGCTTGTGTTGTCATTACATGTTAAAGGCACCATGTAACGGTCACCACTGTTTACGACCTTCCATCCACCCACGACAAGCTTATCGGACACACTCCGACAATCCTACATACACGATCCATATCAATTCCCCAGAAAATGAGACTGACTGCTCTATCTTCTGGTTTCCAAATGTATGAACACTTTAATGGTTTCTTCTCAGCTTTTTATACAGTACAAGGTTTTACAGTACTCACAGGACAATGCAATCTCCACCCCCTTATTCACACACTGAGGCCAATTATCTAATCAGTAGCTAGACATCTGGGCACCGCATCATCAATAGAGTTCAATTAACCTTGAATAATACACAATCACAGATAATCTTCACACACATACAAGGAACCTCAATCACATTATCTAGACAGACGTACTGTCCCTAAAGGGTCTTGACACCTGGGCAGCAATACATTCTAAAAGGCATACAGGTAATTATCTCCGAGACATTTCGTCTCTGACATCTATTCACCTGCAGAACAAAATGGGAAGGTATTTCACAAGCCCGGCTTCACTTAACATTTCAATAGCCGGAGCTAAGCATTGAATAAGCTTGTAATGTCCCTCTCCTGTGTAACAGATGTCAAAATGGACCCCTTGTAATATTCCAGTCTTGCAATATGAAATTATTAATGTCCCATTTCATGTAATAAATGAAGTATCATCCTGTTAGCCACCCTACACCCAAAAGGGCACAGGGTGGAATTAGACCCAGGAGTTATTAGGGCCGCCGGCACATGAGTATCTCTCATCCTTCCAACGTCTCTGGTTTTCACGGTTCAATCCGTTACACACCCCAAGTACAGGTAGCAGTCATGCCCTTGATAAGCGAAAAACGCACAACAAATGCACCAGAAAGTGTGGTAAAGACGTACCATGATCCACTCCAAAAAAAGTTTTGTAGCTTCTTTGGGGCAATTTTTGCAAATGAATAGGCTGTCTGCCTTAGGCATGATGAGTGAAAAAGCTCCAAATTGCCCCCCAAAAAAACATGCAGAAATGCGAGTTCGTGCTACACAGAAATTGTGAATGGGGCCTGACAGCTGAGCATTTCTGTCCACTCCTGTCCTCCTATGTATAAAGATGGCCATATACTATGCAATCTGGTTGTACAATCTCTGTATAATTTCATTTAGATTTAACAGTGTACAAAAGCAGCGCCTCCCTCTGTGATAGTGGAACACTCAGTTTCCCAGCAGTGAGTAAGTGTTCAGTGTTTCACCTATCATGGACATCCTCTCGTCCTCATCCGTGGGATCAGGGAATACGAGTTTGAACTCCACATTACATGTCAGCAAAGGTAGAAGATACTGCACTTTTTTTTAGAAATCTTCATTTGCTAATCAATTCCAAGAGATCGGATAAAAGATCATATTAGGATGGTAGAAGGTCTTATACATACTCCACAAAATGATTTTTCATATTCCGGAGACCTGTTAGCATTGCGGAATTAAGAAAGATACTATGATGCATGTGTTCGGGTCATGATAAAAATCCAACCTTTTTGGGATGACGTGATAACTACGATTAGACAACTCAACCAGATTGACTTAAGCCAAAATCCAGCAACATTGCCTCCTCCATCCTAAGGAGAGACCTAACTCAAAATACAAAACCTCTTTTACCATCCATATGTTGAATGTGGTTAAAGTCTGTATACCCTTCTTACGAAAACAGCCTTCCTTGCCCTCAAACTCCTTGTGGTACACCAAATTAAATGAGATCATATTCATGGAAGACCTCTCTAACACCCTACATAATAGTGATGGGGAACAGTTCGGCATCAGTTCAGCCCTAAAGAGCACCCGTTCGGGTGTTTACCCACCAAGCGCCTCACAATGCACTGCACAGTGCATTCTAAGCCATGATTGGCTGAATATATGTACATAACCAGTTCAGGTGCAAGGCTTGGCCTAATCAGGAAACAATGACTAGCTGGTTGTTAAGGAGCAGGCCGGAAAGCCAGTAGCTGCATCCTTAACAATGGATGAGACATCAACTGTCAGCGACAAAACATTGCCAGCAATACAACAATGTGAAAAAAATGGGCCTGGTTTAATACTGGTCTGGTATTGGTTTTAAGGGGTACCCAATGCCCAAATCTTTAAAAAAAATGCATGAGGTCCCACCTGAATGCATATCAGATCCGTAGGTCTGGTATGGCTTTTGAGGGGAACCCCCATGCCAAAGTGTTTAAAAAAAATGGTGTGGGGTCCCCCAAAATCTATACCAGAGCCTCATCAGAGCATGCAGCCTGGCAGTCCAGGAAGGAGGGGGTAGAAGAAATATTTTTTGACAATTCCTTTATTAAAAATGAAACAAAATGTCCCCTGTTGTAGATCCATCATCAATCACAACGCCAGCTTTCCATGCTGGACCCTAAAAAAGAACAAAAAGCTTTGCCCGTGACAAAGGCTCCCCACTGACTGCTTGCTCTGCCATTGGACAGTTCTTAAATAGGTAAGAGGCGGAGCCACCTGGCAACATCACCTGGTACTCACAAGGAGGTGGTGCCACCAGGTGAAATCGCCAGGTGGCTCTGCCCCTTATCTATTTAAGAAATGTCAGACAGCGGAGCAGGTAGTTGACGGGGAGCCTTCATCATGAGCTGAGCTTGTTTTTTTTTGTTTTTTTCAAGCTTGAATCCTTGAAAATCAATTGAAATTTATTTTTCCTTTATATGTGTCAGTTTTGCTGTAGCAGGTTTTATACATGGTACAGATGTGCAACTTTACAGGCAGACCAAGAGGACTATACAGGCACTATACTGTATTTAAAGGGAATACAGAAGAGAACTTTAGGATTACTCGTGCGATACTTCACAACCACAGATGACTACCTACGGGTCATAATTTAGGATCACAACTTTCCATTATGAATTATACACCCTGCCATCCATTAAGGCCATGCAGCTCATCCATACTGGACCCCCCCCCCTGATTTGCCTCAGTTTCTGCCTTCTCATCCCACCCCTTTTTCTTTCTTCTTCACACTCATGTCTGTCATCCCTCCAGTACTTCATTTAGTTGTCTCTCTTTCTTAATCTGCTTTTGGGATACTTCTGTGTTTTATATACTTCCACTGACCCTCTATGGGTGTTCCAGAGTTAGAACCCCCTCAGCTTGGCATCCCGGACAGTTTAGCCCATTGAATATATTTAGGATGATGGGTCACATAGGTTAGTACAGAAGGAAGTTACAACACTTTGGAATGCATTCTCCTTCTTATATTGGTTAGATTAATGGCTTACGTGGATGGTTTTCCCCATGTTTGTCACACTACTTGCGTTCCTAAATCTCTACAAATGATGTTCTTTACCTTTGGAAACAGATACTTGCATTCTTTGCAATGTTCAGTTCACTATATGTATGGAGTCACTGTAAAGCACTGATTACATAATCAAAAAAATATATAAGAAAAATACTTTGATGGGAGGGACCTGCAGATGCCTAAAAAAAGAGAAATGGAACTTAACTGGCTGCATAGGGAAGTAAATACCTTGGGCCAGATTCACAGAGCCCTTACTCTTGTCTAACTGGTGTTAGACTGGAGTAATTTCAAATTACGCACGTTTTTTAGCTAGTCGAAAACCTCAAACCATGAATAGAGGGCTGCGGGCTTTAATTCGACTGGATTACGTGTTCGTACGCCTTCAGATCTACGCTGCAATAAAATTGCGTCCACTGGGTGAACTTCATGTCGTTTTCCGCGTCGGGGTATGCAAATTAGCTTTTGCCGGCGATCCCCGAAATTACGATCTTCAATCGCAATCTCTTACGGCACCTTTAGTCATCTTTTTTTTGCGTAACACTATACCAGATTTTTGCTGCTCTAATATTAGACAGCCCATGTTAAGTATGGCCGTCGTTCCCGCGTCGAATTTCTACGTTTTCTGACGTCTTTTATTATTTTTTACGTAAGTCGTCCGGAAATAGGAATGTTCGTAAACGACGCTACTCAAACAACGAATGACGTAACGACGTGATTTCACGCAATGCACGGCGGGAAATTTCTGAACGGAGCATGCGCAGTTCGATCGCCGCGGGGACGTGCTTAATTTAAATGCTTCATGCCCCCTAATCGCGTATTTCGATTACGCGGCGAGAAATAGACTACGCCGTCGTAGCGTACGGGCAAAAATCTACCAGAATTCGGTGTAGAGCCTGGTAAAATACGGCAGCATAAAGTATTTCGATTACGCAGCGCAATATTAAGTGTATGTGAATCTGGCCCCTTATTAGCTGATCTGCAATTACAGAATATTAATGCAAACACTAGAGTCTTGACTCCTGAAGATCTTGTTCTTTACTACCATAGTAGGAGCACACAGGTTCTATACCCAAAGAAGTTGTTGCCTACATCTAAAGCTACAGAAGCTGCAGTTACGAAGTTGATGCTCTTTTTGGATTCCTTTATCCCTCACTCTTTATGTGTATTCAGCAATAATACCATAACAAGCTACTACAGTGACTGGGGCCACCACAAGACATGGATCCTGCCCTGAGTAGTTGACTGGAGTGTTGGTAGTGTATACAGTACATCAGGCTGTCTGGCAAGGAGAAATATTCTGAGATTAAAATTACATAGTTCCACCTCATATCCTGCAAAATATTAAGCATGTTGAGTATATGTGTACTGTATATAAACTCCTAAAGTATTTGCATTTGCTAGTATACTGTAATCCATTATCCGAGATGACATATTGATCATGGTTCTACTACTGAATGCACAGTTAAAAATGTGCCCAACGTACACATTTGCATAATACATTCTTCTGCTACAGGAAACAACTGTTCAGAAAAGTCATTGTGTGTAAAAATATGAGCTCAGACTGTTACTTTAAATGGGGAATATTATGGCTCAGTCAGTACTGTGAACATTTGTTCAGTGGGTTCAGAACTATAACACATTCTTAGATGTAAAAAATATTTAGAGTGGTTTTGTAGGACTTGCTGTTCCTTTTTTAATGACGCCTTAAAATTACAGTTATGATATCATAAGTCAAAAAATATTGCATTGTAAAATCTGATGCATGTAATAAAGAGGCCAAAAAAGAGAAATTCAGAAATCCTGCACATTTATAAAAAAAGTTTGAGCTTCAGGGAATACTAAGCCAAATTTTAAAGAAAACTTCACCATCCTTTCATTTAGTTTATATCTTATCTTATATCTTATATCTTTATATAGTTTATTATATAACTTTTCTATGAACAGTGACACATGGTATTCAGATTACTCAAATATCTCTGTAGTAATGATGCATTGGGATTTTTAACCCACTAGATTTTTAGACAATTTGATCAATGTGGAGCAGTTAAGCACCCATGGCTAGCTGTGTCTTATTATGGTCAAAGGCATATTCAACCTGCACAGTTTAATCTTCTTCACCTGTTCATTGTGTTGGAATAAAATTATCAACGTATGATCTTTCTTTCTAAAATGATTTATTATGGTAAATTTATGATTTTATATTTATTTATACACCTCTGTTTGGGGGACCCTATTTTGCTGCTGATCTGTCACCTCTATTCCCAAAGACTGGAAGGCATACTGGTACATGTTCTGCAAGGTTCTGCAAATACCTGCACTGTGTACCCTGAGTAAGCCTGCAAACTATTTTTTTCCTGAGGCCCAAAACCCTGGGCCAGCTTCCCTGGGGTTTGAGACAAAACCCTCTGACTATGGGCTATCTATTTTGCTTTCTTTGTGTGATAGTCCATTTTCTGTGTCCTCCCCATTTGCTGCGCCTAGTTATTCCCACGTCTTAATTTGTGTTTCTTGTTTCTGTGTCAGAGTCAACATTTACTCTGTGTGAATTGGTCCCTTATGTGTCTGTGTTTCTGTACACAACTGCCAGCTTAGCCTGAGCTACCTGCTGACCTGTGATCCCAGAATTTCAGGTGCTGCAGGAGACTCTCTTTCTTATTAACCCCTAGTTCCCAGTAGCTGCATAATTAGGTAAATCAGAGGTATGCAACTTTGGAATCATCTGCAAAACAACCTCCACCTCAAGCTCCACCTTCATGAGCCCTGGAGAAGCCAAGGTGGTTCCTTGTACTCTGCGCCTTGCCCTGATAAGGGCCTTTACTTCGACTGTGTGTCTGGGCATGCTGCATTCTGCCCCATCATCCATCCTCTGTACAAATAGGTATCCTTTCATGTTCTAGACTAGTTGCATCCCAAATGTATTATGTGTCCCTGAATGCTCTTGAATCCCTGTGCTCCTGCCTGTTCCTTGTACATCATGTGCTCCTGTATGCCTAGCATCCCACTGCTGTAAGATACACCTGTCTAATTCTGTCTACCTGTGAGCCCTAGTTAGTTAGGGTCAACAGCCCAGTGCTGCACTATACTCCTGCCATTCCAGCGAGCCCAATATCAATTTTTTTCTTAGATCCTCATATCTTATGCTTCCTTGGTCAGCTGTAGCCTGCAAAGATGCACTACACACTACCATTCAGCAAGCAGGCTGCACTGAAGGTCCATGATCTTCAACTTTTTGTAATAGCCCCATTCATGAGATCTATGTTAACCTCTTACCAACAGCGCTATAGACAAATGATGGCTACAGCATATCCGGCTAGTTCTGGGAGGCCGTCATATGACAGACTCCCATGCTTTCGCTTCTCGCATGCCACCTGAGGTGTGCATCTGGAAATGTCCATGATGGCTGAGTCTACTGGGACCCAATGCATCAGAAGCCGGGGTAAAGGGTCAATACCAGTGGCCCTTTACCACATGATTGCTCTGTCCTATGATGGAGTGATTACTTGTCAACAAACCGATCATGGCGAGTGTAGCTTGCACAGCTGTCGGGTTTCTCTCCCCTCTCCTTTCATACTGTTCTGGTGTGAAGGGTCACAGACCCCCAAAGCATCCTCCCCATGTTGAGGGCATGTGGCCTGGTATGGTTCAGGAGGGGGGCACTCTCTTGTCCCCCCTCTTTTCCTGTGGCCTGCCAGGTTGCGTGCTTGGATAAAGGGTATGGTATGGATTTTTGGGGCGATCCCACGCCATTTGTTTTTTTTTTCGGTGCAGAGTTCCCCTTAAAAACCATTCCAGACCTGAAGGTGATACGGGAACCCCATGTCATTTTTTTAAATTACGCAGGGTTCTCCTTAATGTCCATACCAGACCTAAGGCGCCTGATATGTAATTTGGGGGGACCTCCACACATTTTTTTTTTTTCATTTTGGTTTCCCACACAAAATGTCATTTTTGAAGGAAAAAAAGTAATTTAAAACTACTTGCGCTATTTATGAATTGTCGGGTCCTGGCAATAAAGATAAAAGTAATTGAAAAAATAACTTTTCTCTGTATTGCCGAGATCGACAATTCATGAATAGCGCAAGTAGTTTTAAATGTTTTTTTTTTTTCCTTCAGAAATGATACTTGTAGGGACAGTTCTAAGCACGGGAAACATGCTCTACTTTACATGCATACTTGACACCCCCCAGGTACGAAATTTAAAGGAATATTTCACTCTTATTGTTTCATTTTAAGCATTATTAAAATCACTGGTCCCAAAAAACGTTCGTTTTTAAAACTTTTTTTTTGCATTGATTCATGTCCCCTGGGGCAGGACCTTAGTCCCCAAACACTTTTAAGGACAATAACTTGAAAATTAACCTTTAAAATTATAATTTTCATTCTCCCATAGACTTTTACAGAGTGTTCCGTGGCTTTTCGAATTTGCCGCGAACACCCCAAATTGTTCCCTGTTTCCCGAACATCCAATGTTTGAGTCAAACTCATGATTGACTCAAACTCAAAGATTATCAGTGGCTCCCATTCCCTCCACAGCCCAGTGCTGCAGTGAGCATGGTGACTGACAGACACCAGCACAGTGTTTTATCGCTCGTTTCTCAGTGTTAGAGCTAGTGGGGAACAAATGCAGCATCAGACTGACACTGCATTCACCTAGGTAAATATGATACTTAAAGTAGATGTGAGGAATTCGCTCGGTAACGGGTGTGTGTGACCACCTGGATGGGTTCACTACACGCTGAACTATACAGAAAGGCAGTTGAAGATGGTTTAAAACAAAGGATATGGTTTATTCTTCCATATTGCTGGATACAAATGCAAGCATCCAAACAGCATAAACAAAACAAAACATAAAATAAACCCTTGCCACTTGGGTCATCTATCTTCACAACACAGGAACCTACCTATGGAGTCTGGCACAGCCTACTGCTGGGCAGACACTGCTGGTCAGACAGCAGAAAAACAATAGTCTTTTTGATTTTTATCACACAGAAAAATCAACAACCACCTCACCTCTTCAGAAGACTTTCTGACTGCTCTCCTTAACTCAAAAAGCCTCAGGATGCAGCAATCAGTAGTCATCCTTTGAATAACTTATAGAGGCCTTAATTGCCTCATTCTGAACAGCTGAAGTTTTCCAACGCCCTAAACCTTTCTGGCTATTTCTGCAGCTGACACCTAAGGCTGCGTACACATGATCGAATCTATCTGCTGAAAACGGTCCGTTGGACCGTTTCAGCAGACAAATTCGATCGTGTGTACGGGCGGACAGACAGGTTTTTCCAGCAGACAGATTTTAAAGCATGCTTTAAAATCTGTCCGCTGGGAACCCGTCCGTCCGACATGTCTGCTGGTTAGTACGCTAACCAGCAGACATATCTGCCCGCACATGCGTCAAATGGATTCGACGCATGCGCGGAAGTGTTTTACTTCCTGGTGACGATGACGTGGCGGCGTCAACGTCACCGCCACATCTCCGCGCTGTCTGCTGGCGGGGATTTTGGTTTGATCGTTTGTACACGATCAAACCAGTCTATCCCAGCAGACAAATCTGATCAAAACGGTCTGTCAGATCAATTTGATCAGATTTATTTCATGGTGTGTAAGCGGCCATAGTAATTGGTGAATTGTCTAAACAAGGCAGAAATGTATCTCCCATCTGTGACAACACCCACAGATTTACGTGACTTCCTGTCACATAGAACTATAGGCAAAACTTTTTTTTTTCATTTTCATTATTTACCTTCAATTCCCATCCCATGACCCAAACAAGACAAATAGAGAGGGAGAATCTCCATAAGGAGGACACAGACAGTGATAAAAAATAAAATGTCTTCTAATCCCTCTATACTTGATGAAAAAGTTTTGTCTTTAGTTATACTTTAGTTATCCTTACAAAAACAAACAAAAAAAAACATACCTCTCTTTTAAATAAAGCAGAGTTTTGACACTGGAGACTAAAATAAAATAGGATACATGATGTTCTTATGTGTCTGCAGTTTAATATTATACCATTCCAATCATTGCAAAATCATTTTTTCTATAAGCTACACACAAAACAAAATAAAGAAGTTGACTAATGGACATATTAAAGTTAAGTTTATAATATGCATCAAACAAAAAATTATTAAGTCTTTAAGGGCTGGTTCACAATATGAATCACACAGAAACATGATTTACATGCAGTTCTGTGCAGTGCGATTTCAACCTATTTGTTTTGAATGGGCTGAAATCAAAACTTACCACACCAAAAGTATTGGGTGCACTGTAACCGGATTGCATGGTACTTTTGTATCATGTAATCCACTGTGGGCAAATGCCCTATGTTTGTGATCTTGGGGTGTCATTAACATTGCACTGACACCTGCTGCACATCGGAAGGGCAGTGCACTTTGAATCCGGTGGGGGGAACTTGCAGGGAACTTGGGCTTCCCAGATCGCATTCTAGTGTGATCAGGCCCCTAATGTGTCTATATTAGCTTTAGATTTACTGTTATTTTTTTCAGCTGAAAGATCATTTCTACTTTCCAAAACAAAACATTATCTACTTGATATCCTAGTGTCTGTTGTACACACAACAGATTATACACCTGTACTTACAGTATGCTTGTTCACTTCACAACATGATTGTGCTGCACCAAGGATTTGGACAACCATTGAAAGTGCTACAAACATATAGGTACACAGCATTCCATAAATGGTTCTGCCAAACCCCCATTCAGATTACACTTCAAACCCTCTAAAATAAGCTGTTAGACAGTCCTGTGAAATTTCCATTTAAGATTATGCAAGCTCACCATGCTCTGTGACCATGCATTGTCCATGATGACTAATCTTGCAACAGAGTATGTAGAGTTGGGGGTAAACAGTTTGAGCCAAGCAAAAGTTTGGCCTGAACATAGCCTGTTCGTCTGAACACCCAAATTAAAAAGCCACAAATGTGGTAAATTAACCTTTAATTGCAATTTTAACCTGTGTGCGCCACCTTTTGTGTCTGTACCAAGGCCAAACATTGCAGGGTATGTAAACTTTTTATCAGGACCATTTGGGTGATTTCTGTTATCATTGTGATTTAAAAAAGGATACAAAAAACGATGTGATAATAAATGGCTTTATGTGACTTCTATCCTTATATAAAAGTAAAAATTTTTTGGCATGATCAGTCATATTTTCAATATTAATGCCAAAATGTCAGGGTATGCAAACTTTTGAGCAAGACTGTACTATAGTGTGTCAACAAAACAGAAGAAGGCTTTCTAAGTGCAGTAAAAAAAAAAAAAAACACTTTCATGACAAGGAAAGGTTAAAAACACTTACACGATGTAAGTGAAAAATTAGGCATATCAATAAATCCATTGGCCCAGATTCACGTAAGACTTACGCCGACGTATCTATAGATCACTTGCCTGACGAAAAGGTCCCGCGCGACCTCGAAACATTGCTGTTTTTGTGATCGTTTCCACGCAATAAAAACTTTTTGGACGTTCTTTTAAACGATCCTTGGTGTTCTGGCGAATATTTTCACATGGTATCTATAGATACGCCGTCGTAAGTACAAATGTGCGCCATCGTATCTATGCACCGATTCCCCAAGCCAGATACGTCGAAAAATTTGGCTTCAGCCGCCCGACATAACTTGCCTACGCCGGCGTATCGTGGGCGCATAGTTACGCTGGACGCATTTGGCGTACCCATGTTAAATATGAAAATGAGTAAGATATGCTGATTCACGAACATACTTAAAGCGGAGCTCCACCCTGATATATATATATTTTTTAAAAATCTGAAAAAAAAAAAAAAATGAAATGGAAAAAAAAAAAAAAATACTCACCCTAAATAGGCTGTTGCTATGCGGAAGTCCCGAATCTGCCCTCATGGTCCGCGGTGCTGTTTTCTTCCTCCTCCTCTTCTCGGTGTCTTCTTGTGAATGGGCCGCGCTGCATTCTGGGAACTGTGTGTATCCCAGTAAGCAGCCGGACCATTCACAAAGCGCCGCGTCGCTCGCACATGCGCAGTAGGAAATGGGCAGTGAAGCCGCATGGCTTCACTGCCTGTTTCCCTGACTGTGGATGGCGGTGCCGGGATCGAGGATCGGCATCGGTGGGGGCCGTCAGCACGGGCGCCTAGGACAGGTAAGTGTCCTTATTCAAAGTCAGCAGCTACACTGTTAGTAGCTGCCGACTTTGAAAAAAAAAATGCGGGTGGAGCTCCGCTTTAAGCGATTTTAAGGGCTACTTCCGGCATAAAGTTATTCCTCATATAGGAGGCGCGACCCATGCAAAGGTATGGACCAGGGAACGAACGCCATCATTTTTTACGTCGTTTACCTAGTACGTGAATAGGTCTGTGCGTAGGTTATGTTCACGTCATAGGCAGTGTTTTCACGTATCTTAGCCAGTTATTTCGACGTGACTATGAGCATGCGCACTGGGATGCGTCCAAGATACGACGCATGCGCAGTTCATTTTTTGAAGCTCAGCCCATCATTTGCATGGGGTCACGCTTCATTTAAATTCTACACGCCCACTTCCACCTACTTTGACTTACGTCGGCTTACGCCGACAGCTATACGCTACGCCGGCGCAACGTTGAGAGCATTTGCTTTGTGAATTTCAAGCTTGCCTCTCAACGTTTCGTTAATCTAGGCTTACCTGTAGGTGCAAGTGGTCAGAGAGGGTTTACAACCACTTTAATGGCCTTACTGGTAAGCCAGTAATAGTGAAACTGAAGTGGGGTATGGAATTCAAGGGATACCTTGTCTCTGTGGATAGCTACATGAACATGCAGCTCACCAATACAGAAGTATATTGATTGGACATTATGTGGACATCTTTGAAAAGTTCTAATAAGGTGTAATAATGTATTTTATATATGAGGAGTGTAAGAGGAGGACGAAGAGGGCGAGATGTGAGAAAAAATACATTTACAAATTAAATTATAATAAAAAAATACATTTACTTTGAGGTTATTGTTGGACATTTGAAAAAGCATGCCTGGGTAATAGAAGTTGTGTCCCCTGGCATCACACTTTATTGAGAAAAGACCAATACGATAAACTCCATAATATTATAGATAGGTAGCATGAACTCCACATTATAATATCTGAGGAAACTTGGCAACAGATATGCTATATGTTATAGCAGAAGAACACTTTATAGTGGATCGAACAATGCGGCAGCATGCTGTATAATTGTTGCAAAGTTAACCTTCTGTACTGTGCTTTTAAAAGTTGAATAAACACTGCAATAAAAAAAATTACCAGGAATGTGGCCAGGAAGAAATATCTCTGTATATAAACTACATTACACTTCTCCTTCTAGTTATATTTAGTGATGACCTAAACATTCCTGGATTTAGTTTGAGCTACAGTATCAGCACTGACATTTTCAAATACAAATTGTTTTTAAATTGTTGGGAAAATATCCTGGCTCTTGTTTGGGGAAGGAGGACCTGCTTTGCTGGGGGGTTCCCCCTGGCAAGGTACCCCTCGTACACTTGCCCCACTCTCTTTTCTGGCCTACCGACTGCATGGTTGGGTTAGGTTTAATCAGTTTTTATTTTTTTTATTTTTTTATTTCCTGATTTTTGCATTTGCTTCAGATTTAAAGGGTCTGAGAAGAAATATGGGTGAAATCCATTTTTTTCCTAACTTTCCCTGATGCCTTTGCTTATTTGGCCTACATATCATCACTTGTTATTAATGATTGAAGTGTTTTTTTCCCCCTTAAAAACCCTTTGAGGACCAGGACAAGATTACCATCATCAATATAAAAAATAATTATATCTTTTTTCCCTTTAAGAATGTATTTGAACAATAAATAAAACCATTTCCACACTTGTGTCATTTTTGGGGGAGGAATTATGACACGGGACAAATGTGACTATTTAGGTCACTTTCTATGGAACGCCAAAATAAGCAATTTTTTTTTAAAGTTTTTTTTTAAGTTCATATACTTCAGTTGCTGTAACTAAGCCATTTCAGGAAATAACTGGCTAAAAGCTAGATCCATTTGTTGATAAGAACTAATATTTTGACTCAAACCAAAAAGTTTCTAATCAGATGATACAGGCAATTAAAAACATGGGACAAATATATCCCTTGGTCCTCAAAGGGTTAACAACCGTTGGCAACAGGAAGAAGGAATTGCTGAAGAATATACAGTATATACAGTATATACACAAGCACCTACTGCAGAATGTATCACACATATTTAATGCAACACTATATAAACTATATAAATCCTGTAACATACTTTACATAGAGCCTTTAAAGTCCAAAGTCACAGCCAAAACTCACACAAGCACATACTCAGGTTGGGTTGGTGGCATAAACAAAAAGGGGAATCCACCCAATGTAACTAAATTTTAGAGTAAGATGCACACGTAAGGGCTTTCCACATAGCAGACAAAGACATGTAGCAGTCACCAGATGACCTGCCAAATGCCAATATGTTTTTTGGAATGAGGAGAGAGACTTAAGCCCTGTACACAAGATCGGTTTTTCTGATGAAAACAGACCGATGGACTGTTTTCATCGGACGAACCGATTGTGTGCGGCCCCATCAGTTTTTTCTTCCATCAGTTAAAAAAAAATAGAACCTGTTTTAAATTTTTCTTATGGTTAAAAAACCGATAGAAAAAAAACGATCGTCTGTGGGAAAATCCAACGGTCAAAAATCCACGCATGCTCAAAATCAAGTTGACGCATGCTCAGAAGCATTAAACTTCATTTTTCTCAGCACGTCGTTTTTTACGTCACTGCGTTGGACACAATCAGATTTTTAACCGATGGTGTGTAGGCAACACTGATGAAAGTCAGCTTCATCGGATAACTGATGAAAAAATACATTGGTTTGTTTTCATCAGATGAACCGATCGTGTGTACAGGGCATTAGAGAAAACAAACACTACAAAAGGAACATGCACAACTCATACATATGTCAATTCTTTGTTTGCAATCAAAATATAGAAATGCACAAAAAACTTGGTGCATGCATGCACATAGGAGCATCTGTGTCCTTTTAACAGCTGAATTTATGATTAATTTTATGATAATCCTGCCAAGATAGAAGGTCACACTGGACTTACAAATGCCATAACCTTATGTTCAGCTTTTAAACTAAAGACCTGAAAAGAAGGGTGAATTCAGAACAGAGTAGTATGCTTGCAATGCTTCATATTGCCATGTGTTTATGTGTTAATTAATATATAAGAATATGGGCATATGGCAGATTTGATTTACTGTGCAATTACTCAGATACAGTATAGCATAGCTTAAGGATAGAACTAATTAAATTAGGTGTTCCATTTTTCATTCTTTATATTAGCTTCATTAACTTTTTCCTCGATGGTGTAATGAAATAAAATTGTAGCACCTGTGTGAGAAATATGCTATTTTTAAAGTTTACCCAGCAAAAATGAGCCTTAAAGGGTCACTAAAGGAATTTTTATTTGTTGCTATTTGCCTCTCAGAGGATCAGAAAGGATGTTTTCCCTTTGCTGGAAAAAATGTGGTCATGCTTTGCTGTTTGTTTGTTTTTTGCCATCCTCTGGAGCAACTGTGGGTATAGGATTGTGTATATGGGATTGTATGATTTATTTTTTCCTTTTATTGGTTGAACCAGATGGACAGTTTTTTATTGAGGATAAAGAATTGGAATGATTTTATTAAGTATACAAAGTTAATTTCAGTGGTGGCTAAGATGATCAGAAGTTCTGAGGACAATACATCTCCATAACTGTAACAGCTAAGCAAATTTGCCTTTCTGTACATCTTGCAAAATGGATCTTTGACTAGCGATAATGATTCCTCCAGTGCATCTGATGTTAGCTTTACTTTATTGGAAATGTCACATGGGGTACAGAATCAGTTTCAACAGCAACCTACACAATTCTAAATAATACAGTGATGTCACTGACAGCAAGAAGTTCCATCCTGACAGTCCTTCCAAAACTGCTGATCCCCAGTGCTATCTTAAAATGGGAAAAATAGCCGCTGTCCTAGTACCATTTTAACATGATAACTGGGATGCAAGTGGTTAACAAATAAGTTTTACTTTACATATACTTATCAATAGTAACACTGTTAAGAGAGTATCCAAAATATGGCCCTGCACCTGATTATAAATACCAGTAACATAGGTCTGGTATATGTGATCTCTGTATGCAGAGACTCACCATATAGAAGACTAGGTATGTCCAATAAATGTGTCAAGAGCTTAGGGACTGTTTCTATAGATGTAGGGACTGTTTCTATAGATAGATAGATAGATAGATAGATAGATAGATAGATAGATAGATAGATAGATAGATAGATAGATAGATAGATAGATAGATAGATAGATAGAAATATTCACACTGTAATTATTTTATTGGTAACTACGAAAACAAAATGTAAATAGTTTTCACCCACGGCTCTTTTAGTTCTATGCCCCTATACAGTGATAAATATATAAACATACATTTTAGAATTATTTATTTACTTGCAAAATTAGAGGAACAAAATTAATGAGCATGGGATCAATACTGGCTTAAATTGTTTATTACCCAACACTAGGGATGAGCTTCACATTCGAAACGAACGTTCGATCGTTCGTCGAATTTCGAACAAAAACGATCGTTCGCGGCAAATTCGAGTGAAACTAAACAACCGTTTTTAAAACTTTTTTCCATTGATACTACTATCAATGGAAAAAAAAAGTTTTAAAAACGGTCATTTTTTCAGGAGTCCTGCTCCTGAAAAAATGACCGTTTTTAAGACTTTTTTCCATTGATACATGTTCCCTGGGGCGAAACCCGGGTTCTGAAAGACGTTTTCCAACAATAACTTGAAAATTGGTCTTTAAAACTACCGTTTTTAAAACTTTTTTTCCATTGATGTAGTATCAATGGAAATTTTTTTTTAAAAACGGTAGTTTTAAAGACCAATTTTCAAGTTATTGTTGGAAACCGTCTTTCAGAACCTGGGTCTTGCCCCAGGGAACATGTATCATTGAAAAAAAGTCTTAAAATGATTTTAAAACTTTTTTTCCATTAATACTACTATCAATGGAAAAAAACGTTTTAAAAACGGTCGTTTTTTCAGGAGTCCTGCTCCTGAAAAAACGACCATTTTAAGACTTTTTTTCAATGATACATGTTCCCTGGGGCAAGACCCAGGTCTGGGAACTCAGCGTGCTCTCCTCCAATGATCAGACGTGTCCTGACGAGCCCCTGCTGCACAGCCATTCCCTGGGATGCTCTGTGTGCTTCTGCTTCTCCTTCCCCCAGCTCTTATGCAGCTGAGAGTGGAAGGAATGTGATCACTTATAAAGAAGGGGAAAACAGGTATTTATAATGTTTTTTTTTTGTATATCTATACAACAATATTTTGCCTTTAACTTCTAGTTTACACTGAATTTGTTATTTTTCAAGGTAATCGTTTACAACAACTTTAAGATTTACAGAAGCTGCAAAGGCTTGTTAAGATGTGTTCAATTGCCCCCACTGTTGTTCTCTATACACTGAAAGAAAATCTCTCTTAACACAGAAATGTTGTGGGTGAGCCTCTATATTACCTACTACAATACAATAAACACAGAACCTATGCCCCCATCAGATATTTTAAGCCTTGAAATAAACACACCTCTTGCAACCACAGTCATTATACCGCTGTTAATGGTTATGTTTTACTTTTGTTTTTGTTAATGATAAAGTAAAACCTTAACAATAGTATGGTCTGGGCAACATTTGAATCTGCAACATTTGTTAAATGTGACTTAAAAGCAGCTCAAAACCATTGCAATCATTTATTGCTGGATGATTATGATTCAAGCTTTGCTTCTGAACTACTTGCCCTAAGGCTAGTAAACAAATATAGTCTGCATCTGTGCTGATTGGCTCTTAATGGCAACATACTGGCAATCCTTAAAAAATACTTTTATTTAGCATTGTTTTCATGATACACTCAGATGTTCACAGTGACTGAAACAACATAACATGAAATGATTATTATCATTAAGTTATATGTATTAAATATAAAATGATTGATGATTGAAAACAGACACTATACATATGGCAACAATTATAATCCCTAGAATCTATCAATTGGCTTATTAGGATTTAATACAAGCAGTATATTCACAATAATATGTGACCATGCATATATACATGACCTGCCAGATTAAAGATTTGCAATAATATGTGACCAAGCATACATACATGACCTGCCAGATTAAAGTACATGTAAAGACATCTGTTAAAATCTAATACAAACTGTAACATTTTAACCCAGATCAAGTTGTATTTAAAAGCTTCATAACCAGGCCAAACTTTTGGTATGTATATAATTTACTCAATAATGATTAAACATTACTTCAAATAAAATCTATAAAACATGCTGAGCTTATTTCTAATCCAACATTTAATATTAAATATTTTTAAATCATTGTCTGCTAACAATTGTCACAGCTCCCTACCAGCTGCATTCATTTTAATTTGAGCAACAATTTTCAATACTGGTGCTGCTGGTGCTATTGGCCTGCTTTACTAAAGGAGTTGAAAATCATATACTGTAGTAAACTATATGAATATTTGTTTTACTTATACAATCATGTGAAAATAAAACAAATAAACTGAATTTTGACTGTATAGCTGAAGTGAATATTAACATTGTATTGTGTGGATATTCTCAACATCTTTAGTAAATTAGTCTTCATGTCCAAACTTGGGCTGGTATTTGGCCATGTATTCTGTTATCAATGAAAGTGAGAGTAAAAGACAATTCCAAATTGTGGGTTGTCCCCAGAACAGTAATATAGGGAAACATTTTCAATGGGGACACAATTTTTGGTGACTGCCAGGGATTTCTTCACTTTGGAGGGATTTCCATTAAGTTCCTGTTTTGGCTATGGGAAAAGAAGTGAAGGGCAATCTTCCAATGAAACATAGATGGCAAGAAAAAACTGACAGAGGTTATAACCGTCCTTTACCCTATAGAAAGTTAACAAAAAAGTATGCCTTTTGTTCTACTATTACCAGCTCCCGCCCAGCCTATAGCAAAATGAAGGCTGGGCGAGACTTTGGTCAATCTGGGTGGATGTTATATGATGGCTTCCAAGATCGCAATTCACAACCATTCTCGGGGCTGCACTGTGGCACGATCTGTCACTAGCTGTGTCCATCGGATACAGCTGATGACTGATCAATGTGCCAGCTCACTGACAGTATCATGTAATCGTTGTGACCAATTATAGCAGATCACATGACAATTGTAAACAATGGATGGCTTCTTTCATGCCATCCATTGTGCACAATTGTGTAGCTAGCTGTGATTGGTCACAGTGATCACATGGTACAGACAGGGAAAATCACGGCCCATCTGTACCATGTGATTAGCTGTGGCCAATGACAGCTAATCACAACAACAAAAAAAGTAATGAATAAACATTTTATTCAATAAAATGCTTGCTTATAGCAATTAAAGTCACTGCTATAATTAATTATAATGAGTAAAAAGGTCACACTAATGTTATATCATTTTAATCATCAGACTTTGTTGATAATATTTTTAGGGTACATTTTTTAATCTTTAGGGTAAATATATGTGGTTGTGCAGATTATGTAAAGTTGCTATAGAATAAATGACAGCAGATTGCATTTTCTTTCCAATTGTATACTACTTATTCTGAACAAAAATCAAGGGAATTAAAATAAATGTATCCGAATTTCTCTCCAAAATGTTATGTCAGGATAGACTACAAATGCTAAAAGTTATAAAGTTAAAAACTAAGACATTGCTGAAATGAAAGAAATTCTCTGGGACTTAATGGGATTTAAATAGATAAATCTGGAGGCTCAAGGGGGTATTCAAACATGTAGCTATGTCCTGATGAAGCCACAGTCATGTGGGGGGGGGGCAAAATGTGTAGGAAGCAAATGGCATGCCCCCCTTGTGGTCTAGGGTCCTGTCGGCAGGAAGCAAGGCTTCCATCATGCCTTTGCTATTAGAATGTCAAGAATTGTGTGAATCAGCAGCCCTTAGCCTTCCAGCACATTCAGCATGGATGCTTGTTCATGGCCAATCATATTGGATACCTTATCATTTCTGGATTGTAAGGAGTGGTGAGAAGAACTCTAGCACTATTGCACCTATGCACAACACCACTGCTTGCTATTTCATAGCCTTCTTCCCAGCCAAGGAGAACTGACTTTCACACTAGTGGACATTGCTGTGTAAACCAGGAAGCTATCTATTAAGGCCTTGTATGTGAATGTGCCCTATACCTAGCTTCGAGCATGGCTGGAGGAGAGCATTTATACAACATACTTGATGGATTACAGTTTGTTAGAATGTGGCTTGCATACCATTATGACATGTTGTTACTGTAGCTATAATTACCATTAGCTCCTGCATATGTCTTATCAGCAAAGAAAGTGTGTGATTGTGGGCAGCTGCCGTACTATCATCCATGGTCATCCATGCAACATTGCAAACAAGACTGCCTTACATGTGACTAGAAACAAGGGCTGATGACAGAATTATATCTTCCCCTTTCACAGACTATCATCTTGTGGAGCTGGATTTATATATTATTGCCAATGAGACTCTGGTGTGGGACACTTGGCAAATACACTAGGTATATGACCGATGTGACGAGACCCTTGCTCGCTCGGTCCAGCTCTCCTGACACTCCTCTGCTACTATTGGATCAGATTGCTGATTGCAACGTCTGATGGTTCAGTCCTCCAAGGTTCCGGGATCTGAACTACAGCTATGTGCCGTTTGGACCCATTAGAACAGACACCAGACAGACTGTATGTAAGTTCAAACAGGACTCTTTTAATGCAAGCATTCTGCTGGTTTATATACAGTACAAGCTGTTACAGGAACAATGAAACTCTCCGCCCCCCCCCTCACACAGGGGAGCTTCAATACAGATCTTAGGTAGACACTCTGGTGCCGACCCCTGACAAGACACATTTCTTTAGATAATGACATCAGTGAAGTTAATTACTAATTGTAACAGAATACGTTATCTAGACAGCTTGGCTCCGCATTTAGAGGAGGTAATTACTACAGCGTTATATAAGGTACTGTACAATGAAGCAATCAGAACAATAATTAACATGAGCCAATTATCTAATCATTTAGCCCGACAAGGTGACTGGGCGTCTCGTCTGCAATTCGCCACTATACAATACACAACCTCTTACGCGTAAACACAGATCTTCTTCACACACACAATATATTCAATTAACCTTTAGAATAGAGAGCTGGCTGGTGGTGGTACATTAGCATACCTAATGAAAGGTTTATGACATTAAACACTTTAGTATTTCAAGGTCCATGACAACCGACATTCCCAAACACAGAGCTTGTGAATTCATATGAGCATCACAGCCTGGCTGAAGGTCAATCAGCTGCTAAATACTATGATGGTATTAGCTATATTGTATGGAAGGTTGGACCCTGCAGACTTGTTAGGAGCTGGATTGCAAAACAGATTCTTTGTGCAGACTCATTATGTATGGTGAGGCTTCTACAGAGTACCAGTAAATACCGTCAGGTAGACTTTGTCTTTACATGATTAACACATGGGTTACTTTGCATATTATCATTTTTGTATTATGAGGTGGTCCATTATGGTCATGATATATGAGCTAATGATCTCTTTTGAATGCACCGCTGTCTATATTGAGGTCAATCAGTATGTGGATGTGCCCTATACCTAGCTTTGAGCATGGCTGGAGGGGAGCATTTATACAACATACTTGATGGAATGCAGTTTGTTAGAATGTGGCTTGCATACCATTATGACATGTTGTTACTGTAGCTATAATTACCATTAGCTCCTGCATATGTCTTATCAGCAAAGAAAGTGTGTGATTGTGGGCAGATGCCATACTATCATCTATGGACATCCATGCAGCATTGCAAACAAGACTACCTTACATGCGACTAGAAACAAGGGCTGATGACAGAATTAAATCTTCCCCTTTCACAGACTATCATCTTGCGGAGCTGTATTTATATATTATTGCCAATGAGACTCTGGTGTGGGACACTTGGCAAATACACTAGGTATATGACCGATGTGACGAGACCCTTGCTTGCTCGGGCCAGCTCTCCCGACACTCCTCTGCTACTATTGGATCAGATTGCCGATTGCCAAAAAGAAAAAGGAGAGGAGAGGAAAATACGAGAAAATAAAAAAGGATAAAGATGAGAAATTAAAATAGGAAAGAAAAAAGGAAGAAATTAGTGGGAAAAGGCGACAAATTAAGATGATAAGGTGCAACTGAGAAAAATGTATGAAAGTAAACTTAAAAAAACAAGTAAAAGAAAATTAGTTAATTAGAAATAAAAAAAGTGTATAAATTAATATAAAAAAAATAAAGCAAATATAAATATTAATAATAAAAAGAAAAGGGAAATAAAAAATAAAGGATAAAAGAAAAAGAACACTAAGAATAAAAAAACGAAAAAAAAAAACAGGAAAAAATAAAAATGGGAAATGGGAAAACCTAAAGTATTATAGGTGAAAAATTAAGAGAACAAAGCACTGTAATAGGGGGCTGTGATTGGTAAGGGCACTGTGAAATAAACAAAACAAAAGGATTCGCCTCGGGACTTTAAATTAAGTGGGTAACTTTTCCGCCAGTAAAGATAAAAGTAATTGTATAGTATATAATTTATTCAAGTAAAATTGTTTACATGCGTAAAGTAAAATTGTTACATACATAGATAACACCAACAATTGCCAACTGAAATAATACAAAAACAATAAATATCAGTACACAAGTATAATAGTGTACTGATCTCCTCCTCTTTTTTCACTGTGATATAAAGGTCACTGCACTATAAAGGGGAACTATAATCATTAGTTTCCTTTACAGTGCAGTCTGTGATTATGCCATCACCACCCGTCCTAGCGAACCGGCGGTTGCTGGAAAATTGGCCGTTCAGTCTAAATTGCCCGGTCCTATTTTTTGTCCCAGTCTGGGCCTAGGTGGCGGCGTCAGGGACCAGCAGCAGTAAGACATATCTGAACAACACTGGACCCCAGGTATTGCCAACCACCTGATTTTTAAAAGTCACCAACTACAGTATAATGCAGAATGATGTCCAGCAGAATGACGTCCAGCAGAGAGATGTCCATACTCATTATCTTTCTTAGTGGATGTCATATTATTATCCCCAGTGTACAGGCTCACTGCCAGTACCATATGACCGCTGTGACCAATCACAGCAGGTCACGTGACAGGTGTGCACATTGGGTGGCTTCCTATTTTTTGGTAATATAAATGTCAATAAACGTATATTAATTGGTTTGCACAAAAGTTATAGCGTCTACAAAATAGGGGATAGATTTATGGCATTTTTATTATTATTATTTTTTTTTTTCTAGTAATGGCAGCGATCTGTGATTTTTATTGGGATAACTTTATATTGCTCTAGTCACAGTTTGTTAAGAAACAAAATTCCAATTAAAAGAAATAAAAAATATTTAATAAAAATATAATATATATATATATATATATATATATATATATATATATATATATATATATATATATATATATATATATATATATATATATATATATATTTAAAATTCCGTACTGTCACCAGTTAGTGTTTCCCCAAAATTATGACAAAAAATAACAACCTCAAAAAACCTGCCATGCCTCCTATTAAATACCTTGGACTGTCTTCTTTTCAAAAATATGTCATTTGGGGAGATATTTGTTCTATTCTAGCATTTTAGGGCCTCGAGAAATGAGATTCTTGCCATCAGTACATCAGGATTGATTTTTAGCTATACCATATGCTACAGATTGTGGACTCTATAACTTTCACACACTAAATAATATACACTCATTTGGGTTATTTTTACCAAAGAAATATAGCAGAATACATTTTGGGCTAAATTTATGAAAAACAATTATTTAGTTGCTAAATTTTATAACAGAAATAAAGAAAAAACATGTTTGTTTTTTTCCAAAATGTTCAGTATTTTTTGTTTATTTGTTGATTTAATACCACCAAAAGAAATCTCTAGTTGTGTAAACAAAATTATAAAAATGCAGTTTGGTTACAGTGTTGCATGATTGTTCAATTGTCAATAAAAGTGCAACAGCACCGAAAGCTGAAAATTGGCCTGGGCAGGAAGGGGATAAAAGTGCCCTTTATTAAAGTGGATAATTCAAATAACTGCTGTTAATGGCCGTAAACTGAGTGGCTCTGCGTCAATTACACTTTAAGTTTTAGTTTGTTCCACTCAATTAAAAAACTTGACAGATCACAGTAATGAACACAAGCGATCTTAGCGTGGCAATCTCCCCTACTGTGCTGTTGTGTTCTGACAAGGGGACTGATGCCCACTCCCCACCAGAACACACTGATCAGCACTCGCAGCTATTGGCTGTGAGTGCTGATTGAATACCGTTAGATGATGTATTTCTAACATGCCCACTCGACAGAAACCGGACGTAAGACCAGCTTCTGCAAAACAGCTGCACAAAAAAGACCGAAAATCAGCCCATGTGTACCCATCTTTACTCTTGTTCTTCCAACAAAGAAAAGAGGAATGAAGTAGCAATGAATTAAACAAACCAGATCAGCAGATAATTTTCAGATCAGTAGCAGAATTTCCAGATCAGCAGCAGCACTATCATTTGTGGGTTTATTTGTAATCCTTTCACCCCCTCATGTATATCCCCATGCTGCCTCTATGTGTTCTGAATATTAACCCCCTATATATTATCATCTTACATTCGTACATTAACCTCTCTAATCTTTATTCTCCCATTGTATGTGACCTGTACTTTAACCCCTTCCCCCCATATATGACCTCTACATGAAATGTATCTAGCACACCATTACCAAGCTCTGTGTTTTAACCCACTCAATACTAGCATTGTTATTCAATTTAATGGGCATCACAGTGGCTAAGTGGTAATCCCTTGCACCTAGCAACACCAGGGTTGTTTGTTCAAATCCCAAGCAGCACACTACCTGCTTGGAGTTTTCATGTTCTCCCTGTGCCTGTGTGGGTTACCTTTGTATACTCTGGTTTCCTCCCACACTTAAAAAGACATGCATGTAGGTTATCTGGATCCTATCTAAAATGGCCCTGGTATATGTATGAATGTGAGTTAGGGAACTTAGACTGTAAGCTTCTTGAGGGCACTGACTGATGTACATGTACAACATATATGTAAATCACTGTGCAAATTGATGGTTCAATGTACCTGGAAAAAAATAAATACAATATTACCTCTTGGCACTGAGCACACACAAATATGCAGCCTCTCAGCAGATGGGACTTGGCACCGAGAGGCCACATATTTGTATGCATTAGTGCAAATAGAGCTGTGCCGAGAGTGCCCACCCTGCCTGTTGCGGGCACACTTACCGGCGGCTAACGGAAATCTTTCCAATCATTTGACCACTGTGACGGAAAATCAATGCAGTCATATGAGAGTAAGCCCCACCCTGCCTCCTGACATTCTAAACCCCTTAAAGGGATGGCAGGTGCCGGCTACAAGGGGTAAATAAATTCCCCAAAAAAGGTTAAAAATTTAGATCAACCTGGTGTAACTACTTTACAAAAAACATAATATGGAGTTTTATGTACTGTTCAGGTATTTTTTGGGCTATGTTTTATAACAGAGAGTAAGGGAACTTTTTTTTCTTATTATTTTTTAGTTTTTTTCCTTTATATATAAAAACAGTGCTTTTTAAATACTTCTAAGGCTGCGTACACACGATCAGACCGGTCTGATGAAACTGGCCTTAAGGCCAGTTTCATCGGACCAAATTGATCGTGTGTACGGCCCATCGGACCGTTGTCCATCGGACCAAAGTTTTAAAACTTGCTTTAAAATCTGTCCGATGGACACCTGACCGTCGGACCAAAACGATGGTTAGTACGCAAAAGCATCGGACCAAAAACCTGTGCATGCTCAGAATCAAATCGATGCATGCTTGGAAGCATTGAACTTCGTTTTTTCAGCACGTCGTTGTGTTCTACGTCACCGCGTTCTGACCCGATCAGATTTTGGACTGATGGTGTGTATGCACATCAGACCTTCAGGCCACTTCTGTCGGCTGGCCAAATCTGTCTGTCCGCCCGTACACACGATCGAATCTGTCTGCTGAAATGGTCTGTCAGACCGTTTTCAGCAGATAGATTTGATCGTGTGTACGCGGCCTAAGGTAACAACTGCATAAACATTCATTTGTTTTATGCTCAGTTCAACTTCCGTGTTTCTGCAAAGTTTACTTTAGCAAGCATTTATAATCTCTAACAAATATCTGCTGGTTTCTATGTGCGAACAGCAACAAAATCTAATAAATGTTATAGCAATCACTCTGCATCTTTGTATTCTTAGCCATTAACAGCATGTCAGAGGAACTCTAGTAAGAGGAACTATTTCTTGAGAAGGGCTTGTGCAGATAATATGCAATTAAAATGACAGAGGGGAGGATGTGAAAATACAAGACTATTTTGGACAAAAACATTTTAAAGACTTCTGCTTAATTGCTTTGTTTTGAATATCTATTTAATACAAAAAAAGATATTGCAATCACATACGTATGCCTTATTCCCATGAAAAAACCTGTGCAATAACTTTACAAATATGTCCACTGCCATTTTGTAAAATCATTTTTAATAGGCTTAACTCAAGATCTCAATTTGTTTATTTTATGAATTCCTATTTTTGCTCAATGCGTAGAGTGCTGTGTTTATGCTCCCTGTTCAAATAAAGGTCACCACAGAATGTGTACACCAAAAACGTAAAAAAAAATACATGGACACCTACGGGCCAAGCTAAAATATAAATAAATAAAAAAGTACACAATGTGGTCACATAAAAAGAGAGAGTAATCAAATCAGGCCAACATACCAATTAAATTGGTCCTGTATTTCACCCACTCATAGACCCCATAACACCTCATTCAACACTGCTTGCGGGATGACAGTGAATAGACAGGATGAAGTTCAGGGTCAGATCAGAGGCTCTTGTCTCCCCTGTCTCAGTCTCTCCTACCCACTCATCCTGCATGCCTCTCTTCTCTCCAATCTCTACACCCCTTACCTTAATATCCCCTCTCCTTACACTCCCCTTCATACCCCTTACTTATCACCATCTCTCCTCTCCCACACTCGCTTACATACAACCAACGGAACCAACTGAGGTTGCCAGCAGGACTAACAGCCTTGAGATCACCCCCAACCATAAGTGATCTTTACCCTCTGATTCCTATCACACTGAAAACATAACCACCATATCACCTCATAGAAACACATAGAAACGGACTGAACCATAAATGTGGTTAGCAAGGATTTCAATGCACTTCTTTATATGAGAATTTAGTATTAGACCCCAGGTTTCACTCCACACAAACAGGAGTTTGGGGGTTCTCTACATCATCTCTCTCTCACATAAAGAAAGGCGTTGAGCTACAAAGGATGGACGCATTATAACATGCGACCAGGGCTTAGCGTTTAAAATTATAGTATATACTCTAAGGCCGCGTACACACGTTAGAATTTATCTGATGGAAACGGTCCTCGGACCGTTTCCATCGGATATGTCCGCCGGGCTGTTTTGGTCCGATGGCTGAACACACCATCGGATCAAAATCCCCGCCGGCAGACAGCGCGGTGACGACAACTTACACGCATGCATCACATCCATACAACGCTTGTGCGGGCAGATATGTGAGTGTACTGACCAGCGGACATATCCGACGGACATGTTGCCGGCGGACAAATTTTAAAGCATGTTTTAAAATTTGTCCGTCAGTCAGACATGTCCGCTAGCCCGTACACACGATCGGATTTGTCCGCTGAACTGGTCCGTTGGACCAGTTTGAGCGGACAAATTTGATCGTGTGTATGCGGCCTAAGATTCCAATGCACCAAGTGATTATCAGTACGGGACCCAAGGCGTCACTCCACGCAAACAGGGGTTTGGGGGTTCTCTAAATCATATCACTTTAATGTACAGAATGCATTAGTTCACTAGGGAGTAAGTATGAAATACCTCAACCCTTAGCATAGAAAAGTTAGAGCGAACATGTTCAGCAACTTAGGGCATATGCCCATAAACAAGTAAGAACTTATGTCAAGCATGTAGTAAATATGGTTAGTTATAGCAACTAGTAATTGCATAAGAGAGGCATTTATAACACAGGTAATTTGAGAGTGTATGTCACTTTAAGATACAGCAAGTAGCCGAGAACATAACAGTTAAATATTCCGTAAGTGCAAATGGTAAATCAAAAATTAGTGTGCTGCCACCTAAAAAGTCCACAAACAATTAAGGTTCCAAACAACAAAATATATATATATGTGTCAGGCCGTGTACACACGGCAGAGAACCTCGACGGGCAGAACACATCGTTCCGCCCGTCGAGGTTCCCTGCCGGCCGTCGAAATCGGCGACCCGCCCGTCGGGAATGGCAACCAGCCATTCTTCCAGGCGGGCCGTCGAGCAAATAGAGAGCGTGCTCTCTATTTCTGCTCGACGGGCTTCCCGACGGGAAGCTCGCCGAGAGTGTACACACGGCCGAGGTCCTCGCTGGAATGCAACTTCCAGCGAGGTTCTCGCTGGTTTCCAGCGAGAACCTCGGTCGTGTGTACACGGCCTCAGGCTTCATACACACAACCATTTTCCTCGGCAAAATCCATCAAGAAAAATGCTGGCAGAGCATTTTTGCGGAGAAAAACAGTCGTGTGTAAGTTTTTCGTCTAGAAAACTGTTGTGGATCTCGACGAGAAAAAAAATTCTCTTTTTTCTCGTCGGGAGTCTCAATTTCCTCGTCATGTTTCTCGTCATGCTGGTTTATGATGAGAAACACGTTTGTGTGTATGCTTAGAAACCCGCACATGCTCATAAAGTATGAGATGGGAGCGCACCTTTGGTAAAAGTAGTTTTCGTAATGGAGATAGCAAATTTTTCACACTGCAACAGACTGAAAAGCGTGAATCGTCTCTCACCAAACTTTTACTTAACACGCAGTAACATGAGATTAGCAAAAGCAGCCCCAAGGGTGGCGCCAGTGGAATCAAACTTCCCCTTTATAGTGCTGTCGTACATGTTGTACGTCACCGCGTTTGAAAACAATGAGATTTTGTCCCTCTGGGTGAGAACTTCTGTCTCCCTCACTGGGAGTGACCTCTCCCTCACTCCCAGTGAGGGAGACATAAGTTCTCACCCAGGGGGCAAAGACAGAGAGTCTCATCAAGGATCGAAGGAGACAGGAGCTTTTTGCAGCGCCAGCGTGACATCTCATAGGAGGAATCCTTGGAGGATCAACTGTGGTCGGATCGGAGGATTGCACTGGAGCGGGAGCTCAGTGTGACGCTGACGGAACATCCCATTGGAGGAATCCCAGGAGGGTCATCTGTGGTTGGCAGCTGCTTCCCCTGATGTGCCTTATATGATCTCTATAGCCTGAGATCCATCCTTTCTGGTAAGCGGCGTTGATCTGCTTTTTTTTCTTTGGTGAACAGAATTGTCCTCTTTAACTGCAGTCAAGCCATCCTCTTTCCATTTTATGTGAACATTGCCAGTATGCATTGAATTTGATCTCTATGTTCCCTTGGCTGATGGTCTCCTCCCTTTGATTAATTCATTTAATCTGAAGATTTATTTATGAACTATTCTTTGACACATATACATTTTTTGTTGTTTGCAACCTTAATTGTTTGTGAGTGTATTGGGCCCATGTACATTTCTGTTTTAATTGTTCATCTATATTTGATTTACTTAAAATATTATGGAAAAAGAAAAAAAAATCACATAAGTAAAAAAATATTTGGTATATAATAACAAAGTCTGTGAGTACTTACTATATGAAAGGGATGCAACCTGGTACTCTGACTAGAAGTACACTACCCCCTCCCCACAACATGGTTTACTGATGCTTGTTAAAGATGATAGTATATCTAAAGATATTTTTTTTTCATTTTTGAATTTAGTGCAAATTTTATAAACTGTTGTGTCTCATTAGAGATATCTTCCTTAATTTTCGTGTCCTGTATCCTAGACAGGAAGTGAGAGGATATTTGTCCAGTGCGGGGAAAGCCACCTGGAGACAGAGACAGCAATACTAATCTGACATTGGTTTTAACTCCTCCCCACTAGCTAGAAAAAAATGTTGTCTTTAGTTATACATTATTAAGATGATTAGAAAATTATTGCTGCATATAACTAAGATTAAAAAAATATGAATAAACTTCTTAATTTATGTACAGTTTTCTGGAAGTGCATGGATGGCAGAGAGGGCAGGAACAGGTAAGTATTTTAACATTTTTTTTTAATGTGATTATTATAATTTATGCATTGTCTTTTTCACTGCATATCATCACAAAAAGTCCTGTAATGTAATTATACAGAGTAGACTAACAATGGAGATAACTAATGCAGCAAAGAAATTAAAGAAGGCTATATTCATACTCATGGTATAGATTACACTAAACAGAAAATAGACAGAGTAAAGTGGTCTAGCTGCATGCATCCTGCTAACCAAATCAATATTTCTATTAAAGGAACTGTAACACTAGTTTTTGTACATAAATAAAGGTGATCATTTTCACCTAAAGGAAATGGCTTATGTTACATGTAAAAAGACTGAAATTCTAGTAGAATAAAGTATTACACTCTTCACATTCTTCACGTATGCTATTTGTAAAACAAAGATCAGGCAGTAACTGAAATGTCTTCTGTATAAATATTACATTTATTTTTAATTTAATTAATTAATCAAATCTGCATCAAATAACAGAAAAGAGAACAATAAAACGTAGTAGGGACCCATAGTGGTGACTTACTAGTGAATCTTAGGCCAATTAATGTTTTGTAATGACCAAATATTGGTACAAAGTATAAAATACAATACATTTTTATATCCTGTGATGTTCATAATGATCATGTACTAAATGTAAATGTATTAATTTAGTTAACCATACACAGATGTTGATTTACTAAAAGCAAATAGGCTTTTAACTTTGCAAAGAAAGTTTTACTTTTCATGGACATTTTCTCCAGAGCTTAGGGAATTTCCGCACCGACATGGACACCGCCACCCATTCTGGGACAAACTATCACCCCTAGCACCAAAGTCAAAAGTCTCGGAGTCAGTTTTGACACCCACATGACAATGGATGCACAAATAGGGTCAGTAGTCAGCGGATCCCACCGTCTGCTGCGCCTGCTACGCATACTCATTCCTTTTATCCCGAAAAAAGACATAGCAGTCGTGGTAGGAACAATTATCAACTCCAGACTTGACTATGCAAATGCCCTTTACCTCGGACTCCCAAAATACCAAATCACTCGTCTGCAAGTTGATCAAAATACGGCCTTTTGACTCGTGACTGGGAAAAAAATATGGGAATTAATCTCACCTTCACTGAGATCCCTTCATTGGTTGCCAGTAAAAGACAAAATCACTTTTAAAGCACTCTGTCTGACGCATAAGTATATTCAAGGAAATGCCCCCCAATATCTATGCGAAAAATTAAAATGTCACAACCAAAATCTACTCCAGATACCCAAAGCCAGATACAAGTCCAAAGGAGAATGAAGATTTGCATTCCAAGGACCTAGACTATGGAACGCTCTACCAACCAGAATCCGATTGGAGGTGAATCACCTGGCCTTCAGATAAAAACTCAAAACCCATCTTTTCTGAGGGCAAAAGTACAGTAGGGAATGGATACTAAGCGCCCAGAGGCGATTCAGTTCACATGTGTTGCGCTACATACATTTCTCACTCACTCACTCACTCTGCTGACTTTCACCATCCAATCTTGTGCAAGAACATTTTTTTTCCTTGCACATGATTGGGTATTATTTGCAAAGTGAAACATCACCATATTCACTAAGCTCTGTAGACATTTCCTTTGAAAAGTGCAACTCTGTATTCAAAGTGGAAAAAAAATGTTTCCCTTTGTGCAAATTTTTAATGAGATGTTATTAAAGTTACCATTGCATTTTAATCTGCGGTGCCAGCTACAATTTTCAAAAACTTCAGAGTGTCTTCTTGTATCGAAGACCACCATGACAACAATGCTTAGTAAAGAAGCGAAGAACAAGTACAAGAAAGCATTGAAGACTAAGTCCATTCAAAAAGTAAATCTTTAGTGGATCCTGATGGTGTCTTATTCTTCATCAAATTACTAAAATGAATAGTCAAGAAACACTAATGACAGTTTTAGCTTTGTCTTCATTAGCTGCACAATGCCCATCCCATACAGTGTGTTAAAAAAATGTTCCAGGTGTGTTTTTTTTTTCTTTTGCCCTTTGCCATGTGGGGGCAGCTTATTCAAAATATTTAACCACTTCACATCAGGGCCAATTTGGCACTTCACTCCTACATAATTTGTTTGGTAGAAAATTACTGAGAACCACTAAACATTATATATATATATAGTGAGAGGGATGGAGAGAGAGAGAGAGAGAGAGAGAGATAGCAGTGGTTGAAACTTAAAAAAACACTAAAGTTAACCCAATGTTTTTTGGTATAATGTGAAAGAGTAAATTGATACCTAACATGTCATGCTTGAAAATTGTGCAAACTCATGGAATGGCGCCAAACCTCGGTATTCAAAAATCCCCGAAGGCAACGCTTTAAATGGTTTTTACAGGTAACTCTTTAGAGTTACAGAAGAGGTTTTGGGATATAAGTGTACAAGTGATATAAGCTCCTACTCTAACATTCTCAGCGATACCTCACATGTGTGGATTAAATGCTATCTACATATGTGGATGCAACATACATATGCATTCGCTTCTGCATGCATGCTTGTGGGGATAGGGGATATTTATTTGTTATTGTTTATTTTGTTAAAATATTTAGATTTTTACACTTTCCCTTTAAAAAAAATTGATCACTTTTATTTCTATTACAAGCCATGCAAACATGCCTTGTAATAGGAAAAGTGCGTGACAGGTCCTCTTTATGGAGAGATCTGGGGTCACATTTCTCCTACAAGCTGGAAAGCCTGAGATAAAAAAGAAAACAGGACAATCTTGACTCTCCAAGGAGAACTGGGTTGGTGCCTGTGGGACGGAGCATGTCCTTGGATGCCCTCTCGGCGGGAAGTGGCTAAAATAAAAAATGGAACCCATCACATAACTGGCTTATATGGCTAAAGATGAATAACTAGGATAAATATCAGCATAACAACCTCAATTTACATTGTTACACATAAATAGAAGCTAATCTGATTTTTGATAAAATCAAATAATTTAAAAGCTGTATTATTTACTTAGTTTATTGATTGATTTTACTTTGTAATTAAGAAGTTGATCAGCTTCATTTTATTGTACAGCGAAGCAATTAAAATGTAAATATAATTGGCATTAAGCCAGTTTAATACAAATAGCTGTGCCTAATTTATAGGAATGCAGTTTTATTACTGTAAAACTATTTACTTTAGAGTCATAGGAAATGACCCTCAGATGGCTTGGCTTGCCTTCTTTATCTTCTGTATCTGGTTCCCCAGATGAAGACACGTGACAGTGTCGTAACGTGTAGGGATTGGCTTGTGGGCAGACGTACACCAGGAGTGAAGTGAGGAGGTGTTTAGAACGCCACTGTTCATTTTATTTGCACTCATTTTTAAACTTTTATGTAAGAGTATATTTACCCTTAGATGAACATCCCCCTGTACTTTCATACTGCACCATTGGAGGCTCTCTCTTTTCTTTTATCCCCCCTGTTCCCCTATACTGGAGCCTAATAGGGATTGGTCGATGAGATTGTATAAAGCCTTGTACACATGATCGGTCCAAACCAATGAAAACGGAATGAAGGTCCGTTTCATCAGTCCAAACCGATCGTGTGTCGGCCCTATCGGTTAGTTATCCTTCGGTCCAAAGAAATAGAACTTGCTTTAAAATTAAACTGATGGACGGCTGACCGATAGGTCAAAACTGATCGTTAGTATGCAAAAGCATCAGTTAAAAGGCCGTGCATGCTCAGAATCAAGTCGACGCATGCTTGGAAGCATTAAGGTACCAGTGGAAGTGTGGAAAGCATTTTTATATGGAGGTGAAGTGCTCTATGATTATCCTTGATGCTCAGTATATCTATCAATAAGGTGAGAGTTCTGTGAGACCAGACACGCTTGTGATCAAGCTATTCAGTATTGTTTTCAAGATCTGTGGACATTACAGTTTATTCCTTCTCCCCCTTTGCAGTTTATCTGCTTTATCACATATTTATATATGGACTTTTATATTTATTTTTTATTTATTTATTTTTGTGCATCGGCACGTTATTGATTTCATTATCACTGATCACTTTATTTGTTCATTCACTGTTTCACTATTGTGACACTGCCAGTGTGTTTATAGATTTTGCGCGAGAATTAATTTGCATTTAATTTCTGTTTTTCTTTTTTGCTGCATTTTCACCTTTGTATGTTTTTTGAAGACATTTATAACTCACAGTAGCGAAGGACATTACTCACAATTTTCTTATTCTTTCATGCTGTTCTCAACAGTATCCACAGACTCTGATTAGCTCTAAGACCCCCCCAAAAAAATTCAACTCCTTGTAATCAAAGTTCCTCTGTATTCTTTAATTTAGCCTCTCTAAGGCAGGCCAGCTAAAAGGTTCTTGTATACACTTCTCCTTTAGGCTCTGCTAAGTGGTGGACAACTGCAAGTATTTTAGTCGATTAGGTTTCAAAATCAAGATAGCAAAAGGCTTTAAGAAAGATAAACCCTTAACAACCACTTTAACCTACAGGTAAGCCTAGATTAAGTCTTACCTTTAGGTGCATGAAATATCTCCCAGACCTGCACAGTCTAGGAAATATTTGCAATCGCTGTACGGCGATTTTGTTCTGCGCATGCGCCAGAGTTAGAAAGGGCACGCTGTGCCATTTCTAACTTGAGTCATGCCCTTAGTGGAGGCTTCCATGCGCATGCGCAGGAGTGATGTCACGCAAAATCATGCGACTCCAGCCGATCCAGAGTTTGCGACCCCAGAAGGAAGAGGGATGAAGAATGGCCGCTCGCTACTCACAAGGAAGACTGGGACATCGCAGGCTTCTCCTGCAGGTAAGTGTCACATAATGGGCTACTATGCGATGCATAGTAGCCTATTATGCTTTACCTTTGCAGATAAACAAAGAGGAAGTAACACCCATCATGAAAGGCAATGTTATAATGTGCTAGTATGCATCTCATACTAGCACATTATATAAACTTACCTGAAAACAAAGCCTTCTAGCAGCAGGCTGTCACTGCAGGTTTGTGGCTTCTAGCTTTATGAGTAGCTGGAGCCGTGATGACTTCACTCCAATGTATGTGCGCAGAAGCTGCCTCCTATGGTACAGAACTCTGAAGGAACGGCCCAGGTGGCTGTTCCTTCAGACCGCATGCACTGGTGACGTCACTGGCTGCATCTACAGTAAACACCCTCTAAACAAGGCTTACCTATAGTTAAAATTCATGCATTGGGGTTTACTCCCACTTTAAATAACAGGGACGGATTCTCCCTTAGTGAATGCTTGGTGAAAGTAATTCTCAGTGCTTTCTATTTGTGGCCTGATGCGAGTGGCTGGTGGGCACGATGTCTGCCGGGCACCCGCGATTACTCCTGACAGAGCCAGAATGGGGATATGTGTGTGTAAACACACAAATCCCGATTTTGTCAGGGGTGTAGAGACAGATCGTGTGTTCCTACTAAGTAGGAACAATGATATGTCTCCTCCCCAGTCAGTCCTATCCCCCCACAGTTAGAACACACAGTGAGGGAACACATTTAACCCCTTGATCTCCCCTAGTAACCCATTCCCTGCCAGTGACATTTATACAGTAATCAGTGGCTATTTTTAGCTCTGATTCCTGTATAAATTTCACTGGTTCCAAACATTTTTCAAAAGTGTCCGATCTGTCTGCCGCAATGTTGCAGTCCTGATAATAATCGCATATCTCTGCCTTTACTAGTAAAAAAAAAGAATAATAATAAAAATGCCATAAATCTATCCCCTTTTAGATGCCATAATGTTGCGCAAACCAATCAATATACGCTTATTGTGATTTTTTTTGCCAATAATATGTAGAAGAATACATATCGGCCTAAACTGATGAAGACATTTTTTTGGGGAGGGGGATATTTATTATAGCAAAAACTACAAAATATTGTGTTTTTTTTTTTTTTAAATGTACTCGTTTTTCCTTTATACCGCACAAAAAAAAACGCACAGGTGCTCAAATACCACAAAAAGAGAGCTCTATTTGTGGGGAAAAAAAGAAAATAAATTGTGTTTGGGTACAATGTCGCAGGACCGTGAAATTATCAGTTAAAGGGATGCAGTGCCGTATCGCAAAATATGGCCTGGTAATTAAGGGGGAAAATCCTTACGGGACTTAATTGGTTAATGATGCTTAATGATGGAACAATAAAAAATAAAAAATACTTTAAATATAGTCTGCCTGTAAAGTGGGGCATCTGTACCATGTATAGAACCTGCTGCAGCAAAACCGACATATATAAAGAAAAAAAAAAATTAAATAGATTTTCTCTGAATGCTTTCTTTATTTTGTGAAAAATGGCTTGGAAAGGACAAGGCTACATTTTAGGGCACTCAGAACAAGATTAAAGATTTTTGGGATGAATTCTAATGTATCTTTGGCAGACTTTGAATAGAAATAACAAGGTTTTGCACCACAGTAAGCAAGCCTTATGAAGAAACCATTTTTTTACAATACCATATGTGTCAATGTTATCAATACCGAGACAGTCCAGTATTTCCCCCCTCTAAGTGATCACAGATTAATCAGGCAGCAACTGCCACCATATGTTCACTTGGTTAAATTTTCCTATTCAAATTTGGATGATGGTACTTTTTGTTAAATTAATACTGTTTTGTTAAAAAATATGCCCAAAAATATAAGTAACAACATTTTAATATAGCCTCATGTAGAATGAGGCTATATTAAAATTTTGTTACTTATATTTTTGGGCATATTTTTTTATAGCAAAAAGTAAAAAAAAATTGTTTGTTTTTTTCAAAATTGTTGCTCTATTTTTGTTTATAGCTCAAAAAAAAATCAAATACCACCAAAAGAAAACTCTGGGCCAGATTCACAGAGCCATTACACCGGCGTTACAGGAGATGTCTAAATCGGCGTAAGTCTAAATCTGCGCATGCGTATCGATGCGGCGCATCCCCAAAACGATATACGCGTGAAATCTAATTTTTTTCGACCGGCGTAATTTCGATAGACCGGCGAATCCGTGCACGCAAAACTGCGCTAGACACACCATTGATTTGCTATTCAAATATGCAAATGAGGGAGTTACGGGGATCCACAAAAGTAAGTTGGTGCAGCGCAGGCTACGCGCTGTGCGCAACAGCTGCACGTCCTGTCTAAAATTAGTCCATATAAAAGGTGGTATAAAATTAGACAATTCGTCTACATGTCAGCTAAAGCAACACTGTTAGTGAGGAGCTGAGCAGTCACACTTGCTGCACAACAAACTGTATGCCAACATGCCAGGGGCATCCATGCTCATAGCTATACTACTGACTTTAGATGAGCAAAGAAGGAGGAGGGCACGGAGGAGGGCATGGAGGAGGGCACGGATGAGGGCACGGGAGAGGATTTTTTTTTTTTTTCAAAAAACTTTTTATTTGCTTTTATAAACATTAACCACTTGCTGACGGCCGTACGAGTTTGTACGGCCGCAGCGCGGCTCTACTTCTCTGAGTGAATGAGTTTTCTCGTCTGCCCCTTTTAGCGTTCCCAGCGCGCGCTCTCGAGCTCCTGTGCTGGAACTCCTGTCCCAGTGTCCACAGCCAAACACAGATTGCGGTAAATAGCCAATCACAGCGGCTATTTACAGCGCGATCTGTGCGGCCAATGAGAGATGATCTCATATGTAAACATATGAGATCATCTCTCATTGCCGACTCTCCCTCCTCACACAGAGAGCGCGTGTGAGGAGGGAGAGCGAACGGAGCTGCAGCGCTGTGGGGGGAAGTAAAGAATCTGTGCCCCCAGGACCATCTGTGCCCCCCAGTACCACAGTGCCCCCCCAGTACCATATGTGCCCCCAGTACCATCTGTGCCTCCAGGACCATCTGTGCCCCCCAGTACCACAGTGCCCCCCCAGTACCATCTGTGCCCCCAGTACCATCTGTGCCTCCAGGACCATCTGTGCCCCCCAGTACCACAGTGCCCCCCCAGTACCATCTGTGCCCCCCGGACCACAGTGCCCCTCCAGTACCACAGTGCCCCCCCAGTACCATCTGTGCCCCCAGGACCACCTGTGCCCCCCAGTACCGCAGTGCCCCCAGGACCACCTGTGCCCCCCAGTAACACTGTGCCCCCCAGTACCACAGTGTGCCCACCAGTACCCACCAGTAGCACCGTGCCCACCAGTAGCACCGTGCCCACCAGTACCACCGTGTGCCAACCTGTGCCCACCAGTACCACCATGCCCACCAGTACCACCGTGCCCACCTGTGCCACCGTGCGCCCACCAGTACCACCGTGCGCCCACCAGTACCAATCAGTGCACATCAGTACCCATCTCATCAGTACCCATCTCAGTGCCATCTGTGCCGCCTCATTAGTGCCACCTGTGCCGCCTCATTAGTGCCATCTGTGCCGCCTCATTAGTGCCCACCTGTGTCCACCAGTACACAGGCCTCATCAAAGCACATCAGTACCCATCTCAGTGCCATCTGTGCGGCCTCAGTGCCATCTGTGCCACCTCAGTGCCGCCTCAGTGCCATCTGTGCCGCCTCAGTGCCATCTGTGGGCATTTGTACTTTCCTGGCTTGTTAGGGTCTCAAGAAATGAGAGAGGCCTTCAGTACATCAGGCGTGATCAGATGTGATCATTTTTTATGATTTTCACTATAGCTTGTAGACTCTAAAACTTTCACACAGACCAAAACATTTCCAAAAACTTTGGGTTATTTTTTGTCAAAGACATGTAGCAGTATAAATTGTGGCCAAAATTTATGAAGAAAAATTAATAATTTGCAAAATTTTATCACAGAAACTAAGAAAAAAACATTTTTTTCCCAAATTTTCGGTCTTTTTTCATTAATAGCGCAAAAAATAAAAACCACAGAGGTGATCAAATACCACCAAAAGAAAGCTCTATTTGTGGGAAAAAAAGGACAAAAAAATCATTTGGGTACAGTGTTGCATGACTGAGTAATTGTCATTCAAAGTGTGAGAGCGCTGAAAGCTGAAAATTGGTCTGGTCAGGAGGATGTTTAAGTGCCCAGTATGGAAGTGGTTAAAAAAATATACATACATATATACATCAATACATAACATACATACAAACTGCAAACACGGTCTCACTATCTTTCAATAGCCCTTTAAAACCTTGATGGATATAATAATCCAATCTGATACAAGCCCCTCACTCTTCACTTGATATATCACACACACATAGACATCTTTGGCATGAGTGATTCTGAGGTGTCTCGCATCTTCAGATTCACCCCTCATGCCATCCTGGAATTAACCACAACCCTGCAGGAGGACATCACCAGCCCAACACATGACACCACCCATGACACCCATGACAGCTACATCTACAATCCTAGCCCCATCCCCACAGATTTTGAACAGAACATGTATGGGGACAGCTGGCTGGTTGGTGAGTGACATGGGTGGCAGGCATGACTGTCCCCCCCATGATGCACACATCACAAGGGGCACATGCACTACTAACATCCTCCTGTCTTATCCCTTCAGGGTGACTCTGCATATGCACTGGGACCCCATCTCATGACTCCTATGCGGAACCCCCCATGGTACCCTGTTGTATTCCCCAAACTTTGTATGCCAGATCATTGGTGCATGTTGCATGCTGCACAACTTCGCAGTGAGAAAGGGCCTGGAGATTGACATAGTGATGACCTGACCCCTGAACCAGACAACCCCCCTAACCGAGGCTACCCCGTCTTCTGAGGGAAGAGCAGCCAGGAGCCAGCTCACATTAGGCGTCTTTGCACGTTAAACACACACATTAATCATGGCACAATGAGAATGCATGCATGCACACCACTGTGGTCCCTAGCACAGACACATCACATCCTCATCAAATTGGATTGGCACAAGCCCACCATGCAGGAATTGTGAGCAGCAAACGCCACGGCTCCAATTATGTCACTGTACATTCATACACCATTCACACGGACCCGGGGATCACTTCTCCACCACAAATGAGGGCGACACCCCTTTTCTGGCAGGAATGTCACCCCCTACATTCCAAAATCATTCACAAACAGAATAAAAAAAATGACCAGCAAAAAAAAAATGCACAGCAAAAATATAATAAAAAAAAAAAACACAACAAAGAAAACACAGAAAAGACAAAAATCACTCTGCAAAACAGTCCCCAAATATCTCAAAGACACGTCACAAACAAACAAATGCGAACACACAACAGAACAAAAGCACCTTACTGTATAGGAAGGGATACAAAGGGATGTACTTTTGCAAAGGAAGGGCGTTTGTGTCTGTCTATTTAAGCTCTCTGCGTAGTTCACTAAGTTACCCGGGTCCACTTCCAATTTCACTGATTGCGCCGTTCCCGAGTTGTGAGCATGCGCAGAGAGGTGCTGACCATGGTCTGCTTCATGTGCGCATGCGCGATCCGGCCGGCCCTTCATTTGCATGGGGTCACGGCTTATTTCAATGAAACACGCCCACGTCCTTCCCAATTTGAATTACTCTGCCTTACGCCTCGGAATTTACGTTACACCGGCGCAAATTTTTGCGCAAATACTACGGGGATACAGTGATTGCGCCTCTACATTGCGCCGGTCTAACGTAAAGGAGGTGCACTACGCCGGTCAAAATATGCGCCAATGTACCTGAATCTGGCCCTCTATTTGTGGGAAAAAAGGACGTCAATTTTGTTTGGGAGCCATGTCTCACAACCGCGCAATTGTCAGTTAAAGCGACGCAGTGCCAAATCGCAAAAAATGGCCTGATCTTTGGCCAGCCAAATGGTCCGGGTCTAGAGTGGATAAGCACTATGGCTATCATTTGCTATGCAAATTGCCATTCAGTTTTCATTACTTTTGTGGGACCTGGGCATAGACTTTTATAATTTAAATGTGGATTTTATTTAAGTACCAGAATATGAACATTAGAATGTGTATAATGCACTTACATATTAGAATCTATGTAAGGAGGCTTGATCCTAAAAAAGGTTAAAAAATGTAATATTACCATGATTACATTACACAAAGTTCAGATGTGTGCATATTTAAATATCTCAGATCTATGTGGACATTCAGTAATTCTTCCTTCCAACCACCAAAGAAAGCTAACCATTTATAGCTCACCTCTACAATAGCTTTTAGGCTGCATTTACACCTGCACATTTCCTAAATGTGTGACAAAACACACAAGAATTTCTATTTTGACAGGCGTCACTACAATCGCAGATCACACTTACAGTGCCATTTTTGTTAATGGCACCCAAAGTGCAGGTAGCATTTGTCACGTAACAAAATGTTTTAGCTCTCATATACACTGCAGCAGGTAAATGGACATTTAGGAGCAGTTTAACATTTTTTTAGCAGTCCCTGAACTCTCCTCAATGTTATCTTATGGGTACATGTACACTCAGTCGTTTATAGTAGTTTAGAAGCAGTTGAACTTAGAAGCATTTATTTTTAAAACAGATAAATCACGTTCAGGACGGTAGTTTACTAGCATTTGAAATGCCAAATGCTTGTAACAGCGTGCAAACACGGTAACCCACGCTAATAAGCATTTATAGGCGTTTTCAATGGGGAAAGAGCGAGGCTCTCACAGAATGGAAATAGTTGATAATACTTGTTTTTTTTCTACATTGTTGGCATTTGGGAGGTCTACTGATGCTATCTGGAAAATACGCTTCTAAATGCAAACACTCATAAATATGCATAAATACGGCATGTAAAAGTGACAAAATTGAAGTTTTTAGCCGTTGGTTACTAGCTGTCAGAGGTGACGTTGGCGGACGCCCTGTGTTTTTATGCCTGTTTTTTATTTCAACTTTGTGAGTACCCATTTATTGTTTTAATAAAACCCCCCTGTTTTAATGGTACTACACTATTGGCATTTTTTTGTTTTCCTGGATGTGAGCGACTATTATCGTTTGGAGGTGATTACCAGGAAGGATCCATTCTCACCACATTTACCTATTTGGATGACACCACAAGTGGACTCAACCTGAAAAGTGCTCCTGGGCTTTGTTTTCTGCTGTTACCTTACAGCAGTAAGGTAAGGGGACATCTTTACTTATTTTGGAAATAGCATCTGCAACTGGTCATCACGGCATTTTGGCTTTTACATCAGCAATCTTTTTGAACTTTATATCCATATTGCATTTATACATTGCATTGACTCATTGTTACCTGTTGTATGGACATTCACCCTGAATAACACTGTTGTGTGCGATTTCTGGCACTTTGTGCACCAGATTGTTATAAGGAAGTTACACTTTATATGTTATTTTGCACTGAATGAATGAATGAATGAATGGGAACTTATATAGCGCAGCACATGCGAAGTAAATCGCCTCTGGGCGCTTGTTGTTCCTGTCTCTTTTGAGATCAAAAGAGATGAGTCTTAATCTTTCTCCTAAAGACTAAGTAGTTCTCCTCCAGCCGAATGCAGGCTGGTAAGGCGTTCCATAGTCTGGGACCTTGGACAGCGAATCTCCTGTCTCCTTTGGACTTGTATCTGGCTTTCGGTATCTGAAGCCGATTTTGATTGGTGGATCGTAGAATACGATTGGGATTGTGAATTTTTAATTTTTCGCATAGATAATGGGGAGCATTCCCATGGATACATCTATGCGCTAGACAGAGAGCTTTAAAGGTGATTCTGTCTTTAACTGGTAGCCAGTGAAGGGATCTCAGTGAAGGTTGAGATTGATTCCCAGGGTTTTTTCCCTGTCACAAGTCTGGCGGCCGTATTTTGAACGACTTGAAGACGAGCGATTTGGTACTTGGGGAGTCCGAGGTAAAGGGCATTTGCATAGTCCAGTCTGGAGTTTACAATTGCTCCCACCACGACCGCTATGTCATTCTTGGGAATAAAAGGCGTGAGTCTGCGTAGTAGGCGCAGCAGATGGTGAGATCCGCTGACTACTGCCCCTATTTGTGCATTCATTGTCATGTCGGAGTCAAAGATGACCCCAAGACTTTTGACTTTGGTGCTAGGGGTGATGATTTTGCCCAGAATGGGCGGGGGGATCCAGGTTGTTGTCGATTGATTCCTACGCTTGGCGTGAAACAGAAGGAGTTCTGTTTTCGCTCCGTTGAGTTTGAGATAACTCTTTGTCATCCAGTCCTCTATCATAGAGAGGCATGTCTCTAGGTTGAGGTGGTGATCCTTTTTATTGCAAATGCGGAAGTACAGTTGCGTGTCGTCTGCATATGAGTGATATAGCAGTTTTTGGCTGCTGATGATTTCGAAAAGAGGACGCACATAGATGTTGAATAACATCGGCGACAGGGGAGATCCTTGAGGGACCCCGCACGATAATGTGCGTTGTTCAGAAGTGAAGGGTCCTAGCTTCACTATTTGCGAACGGTTTTCCAAAAAAGAGGAGAACCAGGATAGATCTGCGACTTTGGCTATTTTAGCCAGCCGAGTCAATAGCAGCTTGTGATCAACTGTATCAAAGGCTGCGCTTAGGTCCAGCAAAACCAGAAGAGAAGATTCTCCTTCGTCTGCGGCCTCGAGAACGTCGTCCCATATCTTAAGCAATGCTGTTTCCGTCCCGTGACCGGGACGGAATCCTGATTGAAGTGGGTCGAGTAAGTTGTGGGTATCTAGATGCAGTTGCAGCTGCTGTACCACAGCTTTCTCCATTACCTTGGAGAGAACATTTAGGCCTGTTATGGGGCGCCAGTTGAGTGGATCCTTAGGATCCAGGGTGGCTTTCTTCAAGATGGGTTGAATGAAACCCTCCTTCAGCTGGCACTGTCATTGGTTTGGCAGCCGGCTTAGGCTGCATTTAGCATGTTTAATATATATTTTTTATATACACCACTGTCATTTTCTGACATTACTATGTATAATAGTTAGGTTATTCCTTTTTTCTTTTTTCCACGTATCTAGTTTTTTGCCACACTTCCTCTTCATTTTATCCCATCCCCACTTTCTTCCTTACAGCGCAGCACTACACCCCCCCCATTTTTATCTGCCTTGGTTGATACACCATTCAGTGCAGCAGCTGTATCCACCCACTCCCCTCCCCCCCACCCACTCCCCTCTCCCCCCCCCTCCCCCCGTTTATGGTAAGCACGGTAATATTCACCCCAACATGTCAGTACATTGATCTATCAGGTCATCTAGTAAATCTAGCAAGTCTTAAAGTCATTTTTTGAACACTGTATTCTTAGTAATCACCTTGAAAGAATTGAAAAGCTTTCCAACAAATTAATTTGTTTAATTTACATGGGAACCTGGCTGCCAAGTTCTGGAGGCATGCCACTTTGTTTTGGATGGCTTTCAGTAAGCATCAGTAATATGTTACCTTAGGAAGATTACCATGGAAATCATACATACCAAATCCAGTCCAGTGTTTTGAAATATTTAACATAAAATAAGGGCATTACTGAATTAAAATTACTAGACAGAAAATAGAGATAAAATGAAAACATAGAGACAGAATATACAGTAAAAGTAAATCTTAATGTCAAGGAAACTTTATAGCCTTTTTAATATTTCTATATCATTAAATATTATTATTTTTTTCAAAATATGTTAGATACATGAATGTGATAATCACAAGATAAAAAATATTTTCAATCCGAATGATCAAATGCTAAAAATCAATTGCTAATGTTTTAAAAAAATGTTTTTGCGAATAATTGTAAATATACAGTATACGTATATTGGACAGTCATATTTTCTCACTAAATATGCAGATGAAGGTGTTGCTTCTTACTACATTGCACTGCACATTTACTATGCTTCAATGCCCTCCTTTCTAATGGGTCAAATGTGACTTGATTCAATACAATTGTCTATCTTTTACAGTAACTTGTATCTAAGATTTAATGAGAGAAAAAAAAAATAATTTTTAATTGCCCCAATTCTAATAAATTGGACTCAAGTCCTACGTTGTTGAGGAATATATGACATGCAGATAAAAAAAGTTTCCCTTTGAAGAATTAAAATTTTTATTTGTTAAAAGGGGGGTTAGAGGAACAAAATAGAAGCAATGGGTCATACAGTAATCTGCAGATCTCAATATTTGCGTCACCAGTAGGTGATAGAAGGTTCTCTCCAATATTAGCAGCAGATAGTGTGTATTTTGCACTGCAAATACTAGAGTGTGACCTTTGGGATTCTCTGGGAAGTGACAATGCATTAACTAGTTAAGCAGATAGCAGGTCAGGACAGACTAGGTATCGCTGCATAGAGAAGCATAGCTGAATAACAAACAAAATGTTAACAGGGATGGGAAAACAGAAAGCACAAACAAAAAGTAGTCTGAGCTTTAACCAAGGGCAACTAAAAGTAGAAGATATTCTAGAATGAGCCATAAAGTATAAGTCATAAATAAATGCAATCAACAAACCATGATAAACATGAACAAAAATTCCAAACTTCCAAAACAAGCCCAATAGATTTTGTATACAGATAATTTTGACCAGGCATCTCTCATCAGATGACATGAATGGGCGCTTAGACAAGGCAGGTTCGATGCTTTTGAAAGGTACACTGCTGGTGACTATTTCCTACACATACAATGTGAGAACATCAGTACTCCAGTACTAAAACCTTTCCAGATGAGTTCACAAATAAGAGGGGGCGGGACCTAGGTATTCTGAACGAAACATAAAATACAGGTAAGCCTTCTTGTCAAAGTCACAGACACTTTCTACCACTATACCAACATCTCTATGCAACAGTGTTCTTCAAACATTTGACAGTGCACACTTCAAATACAAACAATAGTAGCGTTTGCAGTATATTATAGTATTATTATGATAGGGTGCATTGGGTACAGTGGATGGGACATGTTTAGTAACTGTTTTTAAAACAGTTCAGTTTGTGGCAGGGTAAACAAAGTTTAGGTGCCAAATCCGGACTCTAAACTTGAAGTAAATGGGAGATAAAAAATGAGGAAACAGTAATGGCCATTTTTAGGCAAATATGCAATAGCACGAAAGACTGTACCAAATAAACAGATCTAGATGGGAGAGATATATTCCAAAATGGCACCTTAGAAGGCAAACCTATCATGTTGCCAAATGCCTATTTTGCTCATATCACCAATAACATATAGTGAATTAACTAAACTGGTTCATATCAGGGTGCTTAATATTAGTAGGAGATTTTATCATCCCCTTAGGCCCTCTACAAGACACATCATCAGGCAAAACTACTATTCCATTCAAGGTACTCAATAAACAAAAAATGTTATTATGCTCTTTAACGCTGGAAGATACATGGCATACTACCCACCCCTCTGGTAGGAATTTCATGTATACTTAATCCCCCATGATAGATAATCCTGTATCAATTACTTGCTCACCTCCCCCTATTGGGAGAAGCTGAAATTGGGACTCAAAAAACTCCCATCTCTATCACTTTGAACTTAAATAATAGCCAAACAAAAATAGGTTGCCCAACCTAAATCAATCATAAAACCCAAACAACAAGGGGGTATGGGCCTCAGATTTCAGCAAATGCAATTATGCTATACTCCTTGCCATCATTGTTGCCTGAATTTGCCATGAAGGCAATACATATTGGATATAATTAGAGCATAACCGGAATTAGAGCATAATATTCTCCCTAGATAGCATGGTCATGCCCACCCAAATTCCTAAAACAGCACCCATTGACAAGAACCACAATTAACGTATTCCATTGATTAATATATCAAACTCCCTAGGCCCACTGATCCCTATAGCAGAAAACCCAGAATCTCCACCAGGCATCAATAATACAAAGATTCCAACTAGAGAAAATGGCAACCCTGTATTTGCTATACACTTTTTCCATCAGGGTTCAATATAATCCAAAATCAATTTACAGAAAGAATCTTGCATCAAGCATTGCCCGATCTGAACATACCTACAATCGTATAGTTATCTAATCCATCATAAACAAAAAGGGACTTTATAAGACCCTTCATGGCTTTTGAGACAGTATTTCTAAATAGCCCAGAGTTAAAAAAAAAAAAAACTCTTCAAAAGCATACACCTGGCTACAGCAAAATGTAAACAATACAAAATATATATTTAAGAAACTGTGGGAAACCAGTGTTCAATAAGCACATGCATTCAAGAAATCCTTACACACTGGTATTAAAACCCCTGTAAAAATGTAACAGCGATACCTGAAAAAAATAAGAAGCAAATAAGTGCTGAAGATGCTAACAGGCCCAAGGGAATATGTTCCATATTTGGTGGCAATGTCTTTTTATTGCTCCATTTTGGAATAAGATCCATGACATGATCATTCACATCACAAAAATAAACCTCACACCAGCATGCTGTATGTTACACATCTCCACAAACTCCCTGTGGAAATACAAACATTTACTGGTACAGTATCTATATAAACACTCTGCAACCTAAAAATCACTAATGAAAGTATAGCATGCATTACAGACAGACAACAAGCAAAACACTCAGTAAACCAAGCAAAGAATTCACCTAATTTCCTAACATAATAAACTGATCCATCTCTCACCTATCACATGAACCTCTCTGGCGGTCGACTAATCAACTACTACCCAAACACCAGACAAAATACATATATTCCCCTATTACACTTACCCTACTTACTACCCAACTATTTTTCCTGACTCTTAGGCCTCGTACACACCATCGGACTTATCCGATGAAAACGGTCCGCGGACCATTTCCATCGGATATGTCCGATCGGGAGTTTGATCCGATGGCATGTACACACCATCGGATCAAATTCCCCGCCACTGGACGGCGCGGTAACGTGGCGGTGACGCGGCGGTGATGTTGACGCCGCCACGTCACCGCTACGTCACCGCACCAGGAAGTAAAACACTTCCGCGCATGCGCCGAATACATTCGGCGGCGGTGCGGGACGACATGTCTGCTGGTAAGTGTACTAACCAGCAGACATGTCGGGCGGACAGATTCCCACCGGATAGATTTCAAAGCTTGCTTTGAAATCTGTCGGGTGGACAAATCTGTCCGCTAGCCCATACACACGAGCGGAGATGTCTGCTGAAACGGTCCATCGGACCGTTTTCAGCGGACATATCCCCTCGTGTGTACGAGGCCTAAGTTTTGTATTCCTTATTCTTTTTTCGCCTCTGTTGTATCTATACCCCTACCCGTATCTGTTTTAGGACTCTTTATAACTAGAATAGAACAATATTATACTCCTTATTTTTAAACAGCATGGGGTCCCCGCTAAATGCCGTACCAGACCTTAAGAGTTTGAAGGAAACCCCCAAAATTAAAAATAAAAGTGCCATAGGGTCCCCTGCAAAATCCATACCAGACCATTATTCGGGTATACAGATTGGCAGGCCAGGAAAGGAGTTGACGAGCGAGCGTCCCCCCTGAACCATACCAGTCCACATGCCCTTAATATGGGAGTGGTTTGACAATTCCTTTATTAAAGATACAAAATAATGTCCCCCAATGTAGATCCATTATCAATCACAATGCCCGTCAGACCCTAAAAATAAAATAAAAAAAGCTCTGCCTGTGATGTCTACCTGCTCTGTTGTCTGACAGTTCTTAAATAGGTAAGACAGTTTGAATCTTGACAGGTTGAGTCAGATTTGAACCATGTATAGGCAGGCTGAACGTACCCAAGTTGATCAATTGATCAACTTGGGTACAACCAGCCTGCCAGATTTTTTGTGCAATTATTGGTAACAACTGTTATAGCTGCTAGCAACAATTACTGTGTTCTTCTGACAGTATGGCTTCCTCTGCCACCCTGCCCGGAGAACAAAATGACTTCATGGGAGGGATTCCCCCATCAAGCAATTGTCTTTCCTGCAACTTAGTTGCAGGAAAGAAAATTGCTATGTCTATGGCCAACTTAAGATATCCCTATCAACCTTAACCACTCCAAGAGGGAAGCTTTAAATAAAAAAAATAGAAAAATAAATGACATACACAAATGAACAGAATCACAAATACTTGGGGTCCAAATGGTCTCCCCATTGAATTTTACAATTTGACACAGGAACTCACCATTAATACTCTTACTAAAGTATACAACACTATGTGGGAGGCTGGTCAGCACTTTCCCTCATGCTCAGAAGCTTATATAAACTTCTCCCAAACATAGGAAAATATCCCACATCCCAAGCTTCATATAGACCCATTTTACTGCTAGGCAGGGATGCTAAAATAATTTTTCAAAAATTATACATCATGATTGGCTGACCAACTTTCAAGATTAATCATGATACCTCAATCAAGATTTTTAAAGGGTTATATCTGTTCTGGAATATACTAAAATACACCAAAAGGAAGACATAGTGCTTGTACCACTTAATGCTGAAAAACATATGGTGATTTACCTTGTTGGTTCACATGGAAATTGGGGGCCAAAATCATAGGTGAATGCTTGCATATAAGATGTTGCCAGAGAGACACAGATACCAAGTGAGGGGAATTTAAATGCTCCCAGCTGATACAGTGTGTCCTGCCCAGCGTCACATGGGCGTGGCAAGAAAGGGGAGGCATCCGTGCCAGACTTCTATGAGCTTCTCAGGTCCAATCTTTAAATTATTTTAAAGCATGTACTATTTCCCCTCAGCTAGGATTCATATCATAATACATTCTTTTAAAAGCCAATATACTTTACTTAACCACTTCTGACCAGCCCCACGTCCAAAGACGTCATTTTTTTGAAGATGGATATCTCGGTAACGGCAGCAGCTGCTGCCACAACCGAGATATCCATCTCTTCGTGGGGCGGTCCTGTTAACGATAACGGCGGTCATCGCGGCGGATTCGCCGCGAGATCGCCGTTACCGGCGGCGGGAGAGGGTGCCCCCCCCTCCCGCCACTCTCCCGCGCCCTCCGCCGCTTACCGTAGCCGTCGGTAGCGGCGGAGGCGATCGGGTCCTCTTGCTGGCTGTCCGGGGATGCGACTGAGGGGAAAAATGTCCCTCAGCCATCCCCATACCTCTGCTGGGCGGAAGTGACGTCAAACTGTCATTTCCGCCCAGCGTCTTAAAGAGACATTTAATTTGTTTACATTTTGACTTTTTTTTTTTTCTCTTTTTTTTTTTGCATTTAAGCCTGAATATGAGATCTGAGGTCTTTTTGACCCCAGATCTCATATATAAGAGGACCTGTCATGCTTTTTTCTATTACAAGGGATGTTTACATTCCTTGTAATAGGAATAAAAGTGATAATTTTTTTTTTTCAGTGTTAAAAATTATAAAATAAATAAAAATAAAAACGAAAACCCCAAAAAAATTTTTTTAAAGTGCCCCGTCCCGACGAGCTCGCGCGCAGAAGCAAACGCATACGCGAGTAGCGCCCACATATGAAAACGGTGTTCAAACCACACAAGTGAGGTATCGCCGCGATCGTTAGAGCAATAATTCTAGCCCTAGACCTCCTCTGCATCTCAAAAAATGCAACCTGTAGAATTTTTTAAACGTCGCCTATCGAGATTTTTAAGGGTAAAAGTTTGACGCCATGCCACGAGCGGGCGCAATTTTTAAGCGTAACATGTTGGGTATCATTTTACTCTGCGTAACATCATCTTTCACAATATATAAAAAAATTGGGCCAAATTTATTGTTGTCTTATTTTTTAATTCAAGAAAGTGATTTTTTTCCAAAAAAAAGTGCGCTTGTAAGACCGCTGCGCAAATACGGTGTGAGAAAAAGTATTGCAATGACCGCCATTTTATTCTCTAGGGTGTTAGAAAAAAAATATATATAATGTTTGGGGGTTTTAAATAATTTTCTAGCAAAAAAAACTGTTTTAGTCTCGTAAGCACCGAATCTGAAAAACAGGCTCGGGGCTGAAGTGGTTAAAGAAAATGACAAAGCCTTTCACCACCTTTATTTTACAAAGCTATAGAGCTCTTATTAAGGTATATACACTCAGTTGCACCTCTCAATGATATAAATATTAGCCAAAAAGATATCAGAACTGCACACCTTGCAGATGATATACAAATGTTCTCTTCTCTCTGAACAACTTCTCTCCACTTTACACTATTCCTATATTCCCTAAACATAATGATGTAATTATGGTATAGGATTGTGAGGATGAGAGGGATTATAGCGGTGCCATTTAAACAAGTCATACAGAAAAATCAAAACAAAGTTGTAAATATAAATATTTTATTTATAATAGAAAAATACAAGGTAAAAATGTAATGATCGAGTAAGATTGACATAAATTGTTACACAATCCTGACATGTTTCGGCAAAGCGTTGCCTTCCTTAGGGATATAGCCATGTTTTGAGACATTGTTCTATTTATATTGTAATGTACTGTTCTATTTATTATGCATGTATATCTACCATTAGATTGTATAAAGACATACTGATTGACTCTCACACCCCTGAGGAAGGCAATGATTTGCCGAAACATGTCGGGATTAGGTAACAACTTATGTCAATTTTAGTCGATCATTACTGTTTTTACCTTCTATTTTTCTATTATAAATAAAATATTTATATTTACAACTTTGTTTTGATTTTTCTATATGACTTTAATTGGCACCGCTATAATCCCTCTCATTCTTCACAATCCTATACCATAATTTTATAGGGATGAGGTGCCAGATCTAAAAGAGGACACACCAATCACTTTCACTCACATAATGATGTAATCAAATTAGCAAACAAAGCTTTAGCCATATTTTGTGGCATAGTAAAATACTACACATAATTATATCTAAATGTTATCTCCCAATTAGTAAAGGAAGTCTGGGTTTTCATGTTCCTCAAGATACTTCAGTTTGGACAAAGAAACACAGCAGAGATCTTCATGAAAATAGAGGTAGTTGCGCACTAATATGTTATAAAATATGAAACTTAGAAAAACATATAGTACTGATAACTTTTTACTGCAGCTGTCACTAATGTGCTCCCACAGAAATCAATGAAAAAATATAGGTGTGACAGCACTGTAAAAGTGAAATAAACAATTCAGGTGATAAACACTGATATTTCAATACATGAAAAAAGTCCAAAAACATAAAATGAATGAATCCACGTTGTGCAAAACAAAAAACAAAACAAAAACAAGATTGTGTGGTATCTTCAGACAACCTCCATGAACGGAGTGCTCCCACCACCTCATGCAATGCTCACTCACCTCCTTTAAACGACCCTGCAAGGGGTCAAACATGCCTTGCACCCTGTGCAAACATTCCCTCCCAGGGACCGTCTAAGAATCTTGGTGGTTCGAAGGATGAAAGTAATCAAAAGCAGGTAGGTACTCCTTCCACTATGCTGCTTCAAACTTTAAATCCGTAATGACTACCGGTAAGTTCAGCAGCACATAAAAATCTGAGAGAAAGTGCCCCCTATAGTGCAGTATCTGAGGGGTTAAAAATGAAACCACTCCATCCCAGCTAGCATTGAACTCACATTTAATAAAATTTTAAAATCATTAAAATGACATGACAGTCTCAGTAGTAGTAGTAGTCCACCGCCAGGCTCCACCTCTACTAGTTTCACCACCTCCCATGTGGCTTCAAATCTAACTTTTAGTGGGGGGATCTGGTATGTTCTTTACCAGTTTATCCTGAAGTGTAGGTGCTCTTCTGTAGATGAAATTGGGGTGTTTCGGTAGTGCTACTTGTAGTTTATCAGATAGTAGAATGTTCCAGTGTCGCTTAATGATTTGTTCTATTTTCTTATGTTGTGTTCTAAAATGATAGGAACTATATCTACAGTGGAATCTTGTTTTTTATTATCTTTAACCACTTAAGACCCGGACCAATACGCTGGCAAATGACCCAAGGGGTTTTTGCGATTCGGCACTGCGTCGCTTTAACAGACAATTGCGCGGTCGTGCGACGTGGCTCCCAAACAAAATTTGCGTCCTTTTTTTCCCACAAATAGAGCTTTCTTTTGTTGGTATTTGATCACCTCTGCGGTTTTTATTTTTTGCGCTATAAACAAAAATAGAGCGACAATTTTAAAAAAAATGCAATATTTTTTACTTTTTGCTATAATAAATATCCCCCAAAAATATATAAAAAAACATTTTTTTTCCTCAGTTTAGGCCGATACGTATTCTTCTACATATTTTTGGTAAAAAAAATCGCAATAAGCGTTTATCGGTTGGTTTTCGCAAAATTTATAGCGTTTACAAAATAAGGGATAGTTTTATTGCATTTTTATTAATTATTTTTTTACTACTAATAGCGGCGATCAGCGATTTTTTTCGTGACTGCGACAATATGGCGGACACTTCGGACAATTTTGACACATTTTTGGGGCAATTGTCATTTTCACAGCAAAAAATGCATTTAAATTGCATTGTTTACTGTGAAAATGACAGTTGCAGTTTGGGAGTTAACCACAGGTGGCGCTGTAGGGAATGTGCACCCTAATGTGTGTGTTTACAACTGTAGGGGGGTGTGGCTGTAGGTGTGACGTCATCGATCGCATCCCCCTATTACAGGGATGACGCGATCGATGCTCCGGCCACAGAGAAGCACGGGGAAGCCGTGTGTACACACGGCTCTCCCCGTTCTTCCGCTCCAGGGACGGATCGCCGCACTAGTCACAGATCCATCCATCCCTCCCTCCCTGCTTAGCCATCCCTGCCCTTTACACAGTGTGGCCGCACTGTGTAAAAGTCTCACACATGGGGTATCGCCATACTTGGGAGGAATAGTAGAATGTGTTTTGGGGTGTAATTTGTGCTGTGTGTGAAAAATAACCTAATAATATGAAAATTTGATGAAAAAAAAATCTTGATTTTGCAAAGAATTGTGGGAAAAAATGACAACTTTAAAAAACTCACAATGCCTCTTTCTAAATACCTTGGAATGTCTTCTTTCCAAAAAGGGGTCATTTGGGGGGTATTTGTACTTTTCTGGCATGTTAGGGTCTCAAGAAATGAGAGAGGCTGTCAGTACATCAGGTGTGATGAAATTGATCAATTTTCAGAAATTAGTACCATAGCTTGTAGACCCTATAACTTTCACCCAGACTAAATAATATCCAACATTTTTTTTTTGTTACCAAAGATATGTAGCAGTATACATTTTAGGCCAAATTTATGAAGAAATTACTTTTTTGCAAAATTTTATAATAGAAATGAAGAAAAATTATTATTTTTTGCAAAATGTTGTTCTTTTTTCATTTATAGCAAAAAAATAAAAACCGCAGAGGTGATCAAATACCACCAAAAGAAAGCTCTATTTGTGGGAAAAAAAGGACAAAAATGTCATTTGGTTACAGTGTTGTATGACTGAGTTATTGTCATTCAAACTGTGAGAGCACCGAAAGCTGAAAATTGGTCTGGTTATTAAGGGGGTTTAAGTGCCCAGTGGTCAAGTGGTTAATAGGGTTCTAAAGTTCACACAAACTTTTGGTCTGTTCGCAGGTTCTGGTGCCAACCGAACCCGGGGGTGTTCGGCTCATCCCTAGTGGCCATTATCCAAGATGTTTCTGCTTTGGGGATCTCCTCCAGGATTTTCAACATTTGTTTGGTATCTCTGAGGTAAGCCCATGTTCCTTGTACTTTATTTTGACTTTATAGTCATCCACATTTCATTTTAATGCTTTTAAAATTTCATTAAATGTGAGTTCACTGCTAGCTGGGTTGGAGTGGTTTTGGATACTGCACTTTCTCTCATTTTTTTCATGTGTTACTGAACTTACCGGTAGTCATTGTGGATTTAAAATGTTGAAGCAGCACAGTGGAAGGAGGGATCTTCATGAGTATACAGCTATACTGCAGAGCAAAATGGGAGTTGAAAAACAACATTTTAACCCACCATTTTTTTAATAATTTGTATTGATTTTATAAGTGAAAAGTACAATGACATTTTATACACACAGCCATATAGAAGAACACAAGGGAAATGGTGCTGGAACAAATTACAGTGAAATACACTGAGCAAAATTATAAACACATCACTTTTGTGTTTGCCCCTATTTATCATGAGCTGAATGTATAGATCTACCACTTTTTATTTGTACACAAAAGGCCCATTTCTCTCAAGTAATGTTCACAAATCTGTCTTAATCTGTGTTAGTGAGCACTTCTCCTTTGCTGAGATAACCCATCCACCTCACAGGTGTGGCATATCAAGATGCTGATTAGATCCATGCCAAAAGGGGATTTCACTCTTCTACAATATCCTCCAACAAAAAAAATATCTTTAGCAAATTGTCCCAATAAATTAGATGGGAATCAGATCTAGGATATGCCTATACTGTGGAACAATGGGAGAAAGCCTGTAACTCCACATGGAGCCACATGTTTTTCCACCCTATAGGAACTGTCCATCAAAATAACACAACGTTGGTACCTCACCCCTGATAGACTAAATATCTAAATTTGATTTCAATTCAAATGATTAATGTTGGAAATCGTGCAGGGAAAGAGGAGATAGGATACATATATTCTGGAAATGCCCCAAGTTAACACAATATTGGACATCTACCTTCCAAATACTCTCTGCAATTACCCGAACCACAATCTCTATGAGCCCTTCAATGTCACTACTTTCTCTAGGAAGAGAACGCTACCCTAATTCGATTCGAAACATCGTAACACATGTGTTGCTGTTGGCGAGACTTAACATTACCAGAAATTGGAAGAAACCTGATCCACCCACACTGAGAGTCGTGGTGGACACAACGCAAGTACACTTCATCCATAAAAAAATAAATTCTAGCATTGTGCCAAAAAAAACAAAGACCACAACAATAAACTGTGGAAACCATGGGTAATCTGGACTAGATCCCCAGTAATAGTTAAGCCTCTTTGGTCCTAACTTTGATAGTTGAGAATTGTATGGTTCTGTTTTAATGAGTTACAGTTTAAATTGCTTTGACATTATAGGCTTCCAATATTATGGTATACTCTATGAGAGAGGGAGAGTTTCCTCCAACCTGGGCACAGTATAGTACCCATCGGGGTGTCCGGGTGGGCAGTCAACTCTCATACCTCTGCCATTCCCAGAGGAACTGGATGAACGGAATAAATATAATACCTTCCACAATGATAATGTTGTATGACTTCACATATAATTGTATCTATAATGGTTAAACAACAAACAACAAACAAACAACTCGGTATTACACAACAAATACTGTTGTTGATATGTTTGTTTGTATGTATTTCAACTTGTCTTCTGTCATTTGTTGTAATGAAAAAAAATTCAATAAAAAGCTATTGCTTAAAAAAAAAATGCTGATTAGACAACATGATTATTGCAGAGGTGTGCCTAAGGCTGGCCGCAATAAAAGGCTACTCTAAAATGTGTAGTTTTGCTGTATTGGGGAGGTCCAAAAAACAGTCAGTGACTACTATTTGTCTCACCCAGTGCAGCACATCTCCTTCGTATAGAGTTAATCAGGTTGTTGATTGTGGCCTGTGGAATGTTGGACATTTCCTCTTCAATGGCTGTGCAAAGTTGCTGGATATTGGCAGGAACTGGAACAAGCTGTAGTATACGCTGATTCAGAGCCCCATAAACATGCTCAATGGGTGACATGTCCAGTAAGTATGCTGGCCATGTAAGAACTGGGATGATTTCAGTTTTCAGGAATTGTGTACAGATCCTTGCAACATGGGGCCGTGCATTACCTTTCTGAGATAATGGTCGTGGATGAATGTCACAACAATGGGCCTCAGAATCTCATCATGGTATCTCTGTGCATTCAAAATACCATCAAAAAAAGGCACCTGTGTTCATTGTCCATAGCATAAGCCTGTCCCTACCATAACTCCACTGCCACCATGGGCCACTCGATCAACAACCTTGACATCAGCAAACCGCTCACCCACACAACGCCTTACATCTGCCCTGTACAGTAAAAACAAGATTCATCCGTGAAGAGAACACCTTTCCAAAGTGCCAGATACCATTGAATGTGAGCATTTGCCCACTCAAGTCAGTTATGATGATGAACTGCAGTCAGGTCGAGACCCCAATGAAGATGACAAACTTGCAGAACAAGCTTCCCTGAGATGGTTTCTGAGGTTGTGCAGTGCAGTTTGTTCGGTTTGTGCATACATTTTTTGGTTATGCAAACCTATGGTTGCAGCAGCTGTCCAGGTGGCTTTTCTCAGACGATCTTGGAGGTGAAGATAGATGCTGTATGTGGAGGTCCTAGGCTGGTGTGGTTACACGTGGTTTGCGGTTGTGAGGCCGGTTGGATGCACTGCCAAATTGGAGATGGCTTATGGTAGAGAAATGAACATTCAATTCAAGGGCAACAGCTCTGGTGGAACTTCCTGCAGTCAGCATGCCAATTGCACGCTCCCTCAAGACTTGTGACATCTGTTGCATTGTGCTGTGTGCTAAAACTGCACATTTTAATGTGGCCTTTTATTGTGACCAGCCTAAGGCATACCTGTGCAATAATCACGCTGTCTAATCAGCATCTTGATATGCCACACCTGTGAGGTGGATGGATTATCTTGGCAAAGGAGAAGTGCTCACTAACATAGCTTTAGACAGATGTGTCAACAATATTTGAGAGAAATAGGTCTTTGTGTACATAGAAAAAGTCGAAGATCTTTAAGTTCAGCTCATGATAAATTAGGGGCAAACTCAAAAGTGTTTCATTTATAATTGTGCTCAGTGTAGGTCATGGGTCCTCAAACTGTGGCCCTCCAGTTGTTCAGGAACTACAATTCCCATCATGCCTAGTCATGTCTGTTAATGTCAGAGTCTTGCAATGCCTCATGGGATGTGTAGTTCCGCAACAGCTGGAGGGCCGTAGTTTGAAGATCCCTGGTGTAGGTAGTATGCAATACTATAATTGCATTACAAGACACCAAGAAGTGGAAGAAGAGAAGGAAAATAAAAACTAAAAAAGGTAATTGAAGCTAGTTGCACTCATAAATTGAAGCTCATAAATTAAATTAGTATAGAACTAATGATAATGGCATTTTGGGAGGTTACTCTAGTGCCAAAAACCAACAAATAAACAAAAGCGAATATGATGACAACCATATGATGATAATCAGATCGCTACACTGCAACCTCTTTGTGACACCTAAAGAAAGCATAAAACCTTGAAATACAATCATAAGGTAGATGCAGTTAAATGCTTGCTGGTCAGTCCAGATGTGTCAGCCAGGGATGCCATTGCGCACTTGCCATTTTTTATTGCAAACATCAGCTTAAACTGGGTTTGTGTATTAAGATTTTATATATATATATATATATATTATATATTAACTGCGCAATTGTCAGTTAAAGCAACACAGTGCCGTATCACAAAATATGGCCTGGTCAGGAAAGGGATAAAACCTTCCAGAGCTGAAGTGGTTAATATTGAAGCAGACCTCCCCCACCCTAGCTATGTGAATCCTGAAATTACAAGAATTATATACAGTGAAAAATCTCAATAATCAAGGTTAAAAAAACTGGTTCCACTGAGTAGACTTTATCTCCTCCCAGGACTATGGAAATGCTCTTTCCAAGGAATATGAAGTTCTTTCCTGGGAGCTTAACAGTCAAACCATGTTTCCTCCCTGTCCCCTCCCCAAACTACCCCTCTTCCCTTGCCCCACTTCCCATAATCCCCTTTCTACTCCCTACTCCCTACTCCCTTATCCTCCATTCCTGACCTAGCTCTTACTTTTCGTTTTCTCTTCTTACCTTCCTAGGACCCTTAAAATCTCTTTCCTTCCAGGATCCAAACTGGATCTTAAGCTGCCCCTCTCCCATAATATAATATAATATCCTTTCTGGTTCTTAATTTCAATTTGAACAGCTTAAAATGTTAGAGGAAGCAAATGGTGCTATTTAAATTAGCATTGGAAACAATGACATAGAATGATGTGGTTTGTTATGTATCTAACTACTGTATATACACATACATGGAAACTATGTTGGATATCTATATAACAAATGTGAAATATATTATTGTACCATTAAAGCCCTGTACACATGATCGTTTTTTCTGATGAAAACAGACCAATGGATCATTTTCATCAGACAAACCGATCGTGTGTGGGCCCCATCGATTTTTTTTTTCGGTGAAAAAAAATAGAACATGTTTTAAATTTTCCTATGGATACAACTATATAAAAAAAACGATCGTCTGTGTGGAAGTCCATCGGTCAAAAATCCACGCATGCTCAGAATCAAGTCGACGCATGCTCAGAAGCATTTCTCAGCATGTCGTAGTGTTGTACGTCACTGTGTTGGACACGGTCAGATTTTTGACTGATGGTGTGTAGGCAAGACTGATGAAAGTCAGCTTCATCGGATGTCTGACGAAAAAATCCATTGGATTAGATTCCATCAGATATCCGATCGTGTGTACAGGGCTTATGTGAAACCAACCAGTAGCCAATGATAAGCAATAAACATTTTTTCCAAAGATTGGAAAAAAACACTGCGCTAAACCAAAATCATGAATGCAGCCAGTACTAAAAAATTGTAGATACAAACTGAAAGAAAATGTGAAGGAAGTATATATAAATATATATATATATATATAAAGTATGGCGCACAAACTAAAATAAGTGACCAATATCTATGTAGATACAGGGATTGAGGAACCCATAGGAGAGGATTGTGTAGCACGCTCCCCCTCCCTCCCCTCTGTGTCTTCTTCACTTCCTCACTTCTTCCCACTCTCAATGACAGAGCCTGTGGCCGGCTCCTGCACAGGGGACACACAAACAATACAAAGTGAATAAAAAGTGAATAAAGCGGCCGCCCCATAATAAAGCAGCAGCTCCTTTGTTGTGTGAAGGAGGCTCCATCAGGTCAGGATGGGGAAGGCGGCCGAGACGTCATCTCTGGGAGGAAAACTTTGTACACCTATTAAGCAACTGGTGCCTTATGTGAGAAGAGGAGCCCGGGGACTGTGCCATGGATAGGAGGGCAGCAGACAGCCTGGTGCAGGTGTGAGCCAACCATCCTCCTCCCCGATTTTCATCCGCGTGCCGATCCATTGAATATGATCTGGACCCTGATGTAAGTCTTTGCTGGGAGACTTTATAAAACACTCCAGGCACCAATTGACCTGGTTAAGGGGTAAGGAGACTACAACACTATTGCACCTGGGTGTCCTTTTTGGTGGAAGAATTCCTTCATCTATGATGTGATAACACCTTCATTAAGAAGATTTGAGATTTATTCCTTCTTATTTGGGAATACCTTGGACATTTTTTATTTTTCCTTGTCATTATAATATGTCACTTAACTATGCTTATATACTATTGTTTTTCATCTACTAATTTTCTATTGTTATTTTTCAATGTTTTTGATATTATTTTATCATTAATAATCTCAAAATTGGTCACTTATTTTAGTTTATGCGCCATGCTTTATATATATATTTATATATACTTCCTTCACAATGATAAGCAATAATGTCAAAGACATTTAGGGACATACCACTGGAAAGAAATCAAGACAAAAGAGAATCAGAACCAGGGACTGATGATCATTTCCAAAAACGAAGGATATCTCATTGTCTCTGGGATTGAGAAAAAATTGTCTTGGCTTTCTTTTGATTCAAGGGAAATAGAAGTGTGAATGACTGTGGAAATGTTTGTTATATGTGTTTTCAAGCCCCTTGACTTACTTTTCTTAATCACTGTGATTAGAGAGGTAAGTTTTGCTGTTTCTAATCAAGTCTGCAACCTATCCATTTCCTTTTCAGTGACACTAACTACATATTTAGAAAGTTGAAGACATAAGTAGGACACCATCATTTATTCTACTATTGTAATGTTGAGTCAGAACAAATAATAAGCAGTCAAAGTAGAGCTAATTATGGAGTCTTCTCTTTTTATTTTCAAAACAGGCAATTAGGCAGTGAAATACATTTGCATGGGTTAGCTTTCACAGGCATAGGTGATTATATAAAAATACTGTCTAAAAAGAAACAAAGAAACAGTAAAGCTGGGTTCTAGGTGACTATATGCTGAAAGTATGAAGTGAGGCATAAGAAATGATATTCTTTTGTTAATAATCGTTATAATGAAACAGTTTTCACAACTAGCAAATGTGTACTCATTCAGGAATTAGTTCATTTAAGCTGACTAGCAGACCTATAAATGAATTTTAGCGCAAAGTAAGTATGTGAATTTATAAATAACTTCTCAATAAAATAGAAAAGCTTGTCTGAGATTATGGAAAATGTATAGTAATCTAGAACTATGAAAATATAATACAAAGGGTGCAACTAATACATTTATTAAAAAAAGTTACAAACTTTTAGGGGTGGCCACATTATTCACACACTAACCATTGCTTGATGTTATTAAGTTTATACTTTAGTGCAATGCTTTCTATAATATAATATACACCAACTTTCAACTAATATCCATAAACATTGTCCTTAAGTAATAGGTGTGCATTTCATTAAAGATAGTCCTTGTGATATTCTTAATAACGGGATGATGAACAGCCATGCACTAATTTTAGGAAATGGAAAAGAAACTCCAACATTACTGTACTGTTCAATGTTTTATGATTGTACTTAAGTACCAAGACTCCCCAATGAGTGACTACTGTGGAGTACTTTGCTATGAGGAGTTGAGCTTTGCTGTTGGAGACTTAAAGCTGAAGGATGATAATGAATGAGACCCTAGTGTTTATGCGGGGCTCCATGGGATAGTACAAAAGGCAGATTGGGGAGCGGCATAGTAATGGGTCCCAATTGGCTAAATCAGGCAGTAGTTATAAAAGCTGTCATCTTTCCCGCTCCATTCACCACCTGAGGAGACCCCGCTGAAGACGGAGCCTGTGCTGCTGCAGTCAGTGTACCTTGTGGCATAGAAGAACTGCTGTGCTGCCTTATTATCAAAGCCAAGAGCTGCGGAGGGTGAGAGTGGCTAAGAAAGTGTCTGGAGGAAGAGGTAGTCCTGTCGGTATCAGCTTCAGCTTATATTGAGCATGCCCAGTCTGTGACCATGCAAGATAAGGAGAATGTCAGTCTCCCTTCCCCCCCCTACTGCTCAAAAGAGAGGTCGCAGAGGTAACAAGGGAAAGAGGTTGAAAAGGGAAGATTCTCCCTCTTCTTCAGGAAAGGTCACGCTCCTCAAACAGAGACAGAAGTGAATCACCTCTGCTAGCTTCTGTGGGCATATCCAGTGAGGTGGCAGCTTCTGGGCAACCTGTTAGTGTGGATCACAGTTCTGGAGAGAGAAATTATTTGAATTTAGTTGAATTAGGTAAAGTAGTTAGTTCATTAGCCAATGTACTTTCTAAACTGAGTGAATCTCATAATATTGGTACTGTTTGGAATGGCGGTGGCTCAGGTGGTATAAGTATGTCAGATAATGCTTTTTTTTTCATAGGGTAACCCCGCTACTCCAGTAAGTGTTAACCATTTGAATGCAATGGTTTCTATTATTGATAAATTACCTGTAATTAATACCAGTGTTGTTTCTACTATGCCTGCTTCTATATCAAATTCTGCATTTTTTTTACCTGTTAAAACTCTGGTTTCTGAATCATGTCTTAAGGAGGCTCTCTTCTGTGAGTTGTGCCCTCCGGGTTATAATTTGTCCACCACCATTAAAGAAAAAATATGGTGGGGAGAATTCATAGATATTTTATCCTTGCTCCCATCATCTAAGGAGTTATTGTTGAAATCTGATAAAAGAATAGATGACGGGTCTGAGGAGGATAGGAGGAGGACAATTCCACAGACTTTTCAGAACTGGCTTTAGGCTTTCTGTATTTTTTCTTTTGTGATGGGTGAACATTTTCCTGACAAATGCTCAGGATTGTTTCAACACTTAGATATAGTGGCGGAGGCATACTGCTACTTTGGAGGCATTTCTTGGTTCAGTTACGATGAGAGTTTCAGACAAAAGCTCTCAGTTCACCCTTCCCTCCACTGGGGGGGGTTTATAAAGTAGGTCTATGGCTGAATCTGATGCTGCTACAAAGACCTCAATATACTTAGGGATCCCAAACAACAAAAAGTACCCAGTCTACGTTTCGTAACGGAGTATGTTTCTCATATAATGATTCCCAATGCAGATTCTTATCTAATTGCAGGTATAAGCATTGAATGCTCATTCTGCGCGGGTACACATGCAGCATACCGCTGTTTTAAAAAATACACCACTACATTAATGCAAAAGGCATGGATGCCAGTGAAGCTGTCAGAAATGCAGTTCTGGCTAGATTAATACTCAGACTGCAAGATGGCAGATCTACTCTATGAAGGTTTCAAGTTTTTTTTTTTTAGTCCCTTCCTTTGTAAGTCAAGGTTGTCTTCTGGTAAAAAAATGTATGTTCTGTTTTTGTGCACCCTGATATAGTTAAAGAAAAGATTTTAAAATAATTTCAAGAGAGCAGAATAGTCAGACATTTTTCCTCTCCCCTTTTTTAAATTTTAGTTTCTCCTCTTTAGGCCTGGTCCCAAAAAAAAGCCAGGCTCCTTTCATTTGATTCATCATTTATGCTTTCCTCATGGCCATTCCTTGAATGATGAAACATCAGAATTTGAGTCATTCATGTTGTATTCTTCCTTTGGTTAAGTTTTGTGTTTGTTAAAACAATTTTGCAAAGAATCTTTTATGGCAAAAGCGGACATAAAATCTGCATTTCTCCTTTTACTTGTCAATCCCATAGGTTTTAATTCCTTTGGTTTTTATTTTGAAGATCATTTCTATTTTGAGAAGGGCATGCCTATGGGTTTTTCCAAGTCCTGTAGTTATTTTGAGGCCTTTTTAACATTTGTAAAGTGGGCTTTGCTACGGAATTCCCCACAGGGTGGCGTTATCCATTATTTAGATGCTTTTTTTATTTATAGGTCCAGCTGAAGTTCAAGTTTGTTCTGATATGTTGGACTGTATTTTCAGCATCTGTAAGTCATTTAGTATTCCCATAGCTCATGTGAAAATGGTGGGCCTAGTGACAGTGATCAAATTCCTGGGCATCACAAATGATTCGGTTGCCATGGAATTCCATTTTCCAATGTCTAAAATTATAAAAATGAGGTTACTTATTTCTAGCTTTTTGTCACGAGGAAAGATTATTTTGCGCGATGTTCAGTCCTTGTTGGTACTCTTTGCATTTGCGTCTAAAGTAATCCCAGTAGCCAGAATCTTTTCTTTGGGATTTTCTCTAGCCACTAGGGGGCTTACTAATCCTCTTTTCAATGTTTCCATTAACCGTCCCATTGAAGAGGATTTAAAGGTCTGGGACCAATTCTTGATATACTTTAATGGTCATGCGGTTTGGCAGAGCGATTTCATTAAAGTTCAGTTGGTTTTGGCGCATTCCTAGATGGTCATTGGTGTTCTGATAAATGGCCTGAGTCTTGGAGGTCACCACATATTAGCCGTAACCTGGTTTTATTAGAATTATTCCCTTTGGTGGTGGCTATTACTATTTGGAAAAAAAAATTGAGAATAAACAGGTTATCCTTCATACAGATAATAAATTCGTATTTTTCCCCGTAAACTGTCTATCATCAAAATCTGAATGCCTAATAAAATTACTCTGATTTTTTAGTTTTGCAATGTATGACTTTTAACATTTGGCTTAAAGCAAAGCATGTCCCTGATTTACTAATGAGATCGCTAATTCATTATCTCATTCGCAGTCCCAGAAGTTTTGGAAACTCGATCAAGAGGTGGATCTTAGTCTTAGGTGCTTCCAAGCGTCTCATTTTGATAGGACATTTCTTTATATTTTGAACCAAAAAGAGAACTTCCATCAAGAATGACAAAACCAATCTTGGTTTGGACAAAGGATGATTTCAGGTTTTATCGTAGGGGGATAAGGGGGTTGAGATGGAGAAACGTAAAGGATCATTTAATTTTCTAACTAGGACAATGGCCTTCTCCTGATGTAGTTATCATGACCTGGGCAGGATTAAAACTTAGGAATTGATTTGTGATATTTAGAGGGATTAATCTTTTTTGAAGTTGTTATTTCCTTTTGCAGTCATTTCGGAGATGGTGCGTAGACTCCTTTGGTCAGATTCAAGTACACAGAGAGCTTACACCTTTCGAACGTCTCTGTTCTCAGGCAGAACCGCAAAGACACATGATATCGACCCTATACTCCCTGCTTATCTCGGCCGTCAAGCCCAGAACCAAAGTTCATCGCTTATGGGATGATTTGTCGGAGGGCTTGACACCGGATGACTGGGAATTGGTTTTCCTGCACACTCACAAAGGCTCCATTAATGTCTCTGCACAAGAGAACAGGTTCAAAATATACTCACGATGGTATAGGACCCCCGATAGGCTACACACAATTTTTCCGAACACCCCCTCCACGTGTTGGAGATGTAACTCTGACGAAGGATCCTTTCTTCACATATGGTGGGACTGCTCGATCATCCAACCGTTCTAGAAAGAGGTTCATCCTCTTATTTCCCACATCACTACCTACACACCTAATTTTTCACCGGCACAATACCTGCTCCATCACACCCCGATTCCCCTCTCAACATACCGTACATCCCTGATGCTGCACCTTATCAATACAGCCACTCAATGCATCCCTATCCACTGGAGAGAAACTACCCCCCCACGATAAGGGAATGGCAGGCTAGAGTATCAAAAATCGAAGACATGGAAAGGATTATCCATCAATCTAAGGACATGCACGATAAATTTAGACATACCTGGTCTTGCTGGACTCACTATAGGGAATCCCTACAACCCACACCCCCCTGTACACCCCCTACTTCCCCTCCTGGGCTGGCTGCGACGAGCATTGCCTAAACACTTTGGCCGAGATATCTCCCCCGTCTGTGATCCTTGCCCCATCCTACCTCTCGTAGTATAAGCTATACTGGACCAAGCTTGACTCTCTACACCTCACTTCCCGCTGAAGTCCCCTCCCGCCCACAGTATGTCCCCTTTAGGGGTGGGCGTACGCTTGGTAGAGCCCCACTGGTCCGAAAGCTCCCTGTTACATTGGATATAAACCCATACTTCTTCCCCATGCCCCCCTCCCCCAGCCTCCCCAGACTGGTTCAACAATATTATGTTTTGTTTTCTGTTTACACAGGTATACTTCTCTGTCGAGGGGAGCCCCCCTCCATCCTCCTATACATTATGTCACTGCTACAGTGCTGCACGTTAATTGTATCTGTTTGTTTTATGGATTATTACTTTCAATTGGTGTTTGTAACTTTTGAATATCCAATAAAATATTTTGAAAAAAAAAAAAAAAAACATTCAAGTAACCTTCATTATTTACATAGGATTAGGAAACACATAAATAGAATAGGGCAATTTAGTAATTTCCCATAGTGTTTTTTCTTACTGTCACATAGATCTTGAAGGTTTCCTTCCTGGTCTACACAGAATTTATTTTATACACCTGTCAGATGTTGGTTTAGACATTTTTGTTTTAGGCTCCTTACACACGGAGCGGTCCGTTTTTCGGTCCGCTCCGTGTGTCCGTCAGCTCAGCGGGGGGTCTCCGCTGAGCTGTCGGGCGGACAGGGCGGTCCCCACACACTGTGCAGGGACCGCCCCGTCTCTCCTCCGCTCTCCCCTATGGGAAGTCGGATGGAAACGGACCGTCTGTCTGTTTGCATCCGATCCGTTTGGCCGGACGGAAGAAAAATAGGACATTCTTCCGTCCGCAAAAACGGATGCGGATCTGGCGGACGTTAGCGGATGCATCATCCGCTAATGGATCCGCTCCCATAGGGGTTCATTACAAGTCCGTAAACGGACTTGTAATGAACGGATGAACGGTCCGCTAGTGTGAAAGGACCCTTAGGCTTATGAAACATGATTGAGCAGGCCACATCGTTGGGGAAGCTTCAGCCACTCAGATTCTGAGTGGCTTTCAGCTGGTGGGTTTTGTCATTCAGTTCAGTTCTGGATGGGTTACAAACAAGATAGGGACTGTAGGCTTCTTCTTAAGTTTAATCCACTTGTAAGTCAGAACAGGTACATTTTTTAAGTGTAGCTCCAGCCAAAAAATCTATTTTTAAGCTTTTTGGATAGCATAGGGAAGGGTTATCATCACCCCTGTAACTGTGCTGTCTGTGCCCCTGTTCAGAAGATTTCACCTCACTTTCTGTCCCAATGACAATTACATTTTGGAAAGTTTATATTTATGTTATGTTAGGGAAACAAGGACTGATGATAAAGCATCAGTGGAGACACCTTCTTTTCCATATTAACCACTTTAGCCCCGGACCATATTGCTGTCCAATGACCAGAGCACTTTTTGTGATTAGGCACTGCGTCGCTTTAACTGACAATTGCTCGTGTGACGTGGCTCCCAAACAAAATTGGCGTCCTTTTTTCCCCACATATAGAGCTTTCTTTTGGTGGTATTTGATAATCTCTGCGATTTTTATTTTTTGCGCTATAAACAAAAATAGAGCGACAATTTTGAAAAAAATACAATATTTTTTACTTTTTGCTGTAATAAATATCCCCCAAAAATATATAAAAAAACATTTTTTTTCCTCAGTTTAGGCCGATACGTATTCTTCTACATATTTTTCGTTAAAAAAATTGCAATAAGCATTTATTGATTGGTTTGCGCAAAAGTTATAGCGTTTACAAAATAGGGGGTCGTTCTATGGCATTTTTATTAATATTTTTTTTTTACTAGTAATGGTGGCGATCAGCATTTTTTTTCAGTACTGCGACATTATGGCGGGCACTTCGGACACTTTTGACACATTTTTGGGGCCATTGGCATTTTTATAGCGATCAATGCTATAAAAATGCATTGTATTACTATAAAAATGTCATTGGCAGGGAAGGGGTTAAGTGTGTTCCTGGGTGTGTTCTAACTGTATGGGGGTGGCCTCACTAGGGGAAATCACTGATCTTCTGTTCATACATCATATGAACAGGAGATCAGCGTTTCCCCCACTGACAGGACCGAGAGCTTTGTGTTTACACACAAAGCTCCCGGTCCCCGCTCTGTAACGAACGAGCGCGTGTGCCAGGTGGCGATCGTACCCGCCGGGCACGCGCACGGGACTCAGGGGTACTAGCGGCTGCTTTATTGCGGACGTATAGCTAAGGGCTCTTGCCCAGCAGTGCCACCGTCGCGCAGTAATATGACGGCGGGCGGTCGGCAAGTAGTTAACACTTACAGGAGAGAATTTCCCTTTCTATGGGTAGATTTCCTCTCACTTATTGTTGTCTCCCTCCGTTTGTAAAAAGTTGCCATTTGTAAGTAGGGGACCACCTGTACATGATAATATTAATGAATACAATTATTTATGGTTATGTCATTTTAAGATTAAATATCTTCCTGTTATGGATGTTTATTGTTCATCTTTGGGTAACTCCTTAATAAACGCCGTGGCCATTGTAGCCAACATGAAAATAATTGTGTGATATTTCTTCATGTAGTTTTCCTTTAGTCCTTTGTGCTGTCCAATGTAAAAGCAGTAGGTAACTGCAAGATTAAAATACATGCGTAAATATCAATATTTTCAAAAAAAGAAAACAATATGGTGTTGATTTACTAAAACCAGAGTGTAAGATCAGGTGCAGCTATGTATGGAAGTAAATCTTGACAAAAAAACAAAAAACTGTAAGCTCCAGTTTTAGTAAATCAACCCTATATGTCAAAAAGTAATTGGGAAATAAATTGTTCAAATCTACCGGGATTTCATAAAGAACATGAAAATTGTATAAACAGATAGTGCCTCATTAGGGCTAAGTAATCAGAGGGGAAAGTAACTTATAAAAAGCACTCATTATATGAGATTACAGTAAATATACCACTCTGTGGTTTTCATTTGAAACTTAGGTACAATGTTTTAAGTGAAACAGCAAGTGTGTCTTCTCTTTTGTGAAATGATGGAATGTACAGATAATGTCATTAAGTTCTGGTGACTATGCTTGCAAACAAAGAGTCTGCAAAAGTAGAATAATCATTAGGGTCCTTTCACACTAGCGGACCGTCCGTCCGTTCATTACAAGTCCGTTTACGGACTTGTAATGAACCCCTATGGGAGCGGATCCGTTAGCGGATGATGCATCCACTAACGTCCGCCAGATCCGCATCCGTTTTTTCGGACGGAAGAATGTCCTATTTTTCTTCCGTCCGGCCAAACGGATCGGATGCAAACGGACAGACGGTCCCTTTCCATCCGACTCCCCATAGGGGAGAGCGGAGGAGAGACAAGGTGGTCCCTGCACAGTGTGCGGGGACCGCCCTGTCTGCCGACAGCTGAGCGGAGACCCCCCGCTGAGCTGATGGGCACACGGAGCGGACCGAAAAACGGACTGCTCCGTGTGTAAGGAGCCTTAATTGTATCCACAATCATATCAGTTATTGATAAAAAACTTGAAATAAAAACCTGTAATAGCTCAACCAACCCTACGGTAGCACATATCTATCGTACTTCACCCACTATACAAACATGACTAGCAAAAAAGATTTATTGGTGTTTAAAGATAAAAAAAAAAGACATTAAAAAACTTCATACATGCATTAGCATTAAAGCTATACAAACAAAAGAACCATCTCTGGACAGGTGGTGCAATTCTACCCATGTTTCAGGAGTTGTAAAAATGCTGCAATACAGCTGGGATGCTATCCTCAGGTCTAAACGACCTATGAAGAGTGACCCAAATGGTAAATCAAGGTTCAATTAAAATTAAAAAAAGGTAGGATGAATAAAACCAAAAAGTGGAAGCTATGAGATGATATCTACAATATTACAGTAGAAATGTGATTTGAACTGTGCAAATGAAAATGCTTATAGGTGTAATATTTTTTTTAAATCAGACATATAGCTGTGCACATGCTTTAGTCAGTCATCTTTTGCTAAGAAAATAATATCTTGTTAATAGTAAATAAGGAGCACAAAGCAATTATCAGCATCATTTTTATGCCTGTGATCAATTCACTGAATGTTTAATCTATAAGAGTATTCACATTTTTTATATGTACAAAAATGACTGATAGGTACTGAAAATTTCCTTAGCTTTGCCCATTTGGCTAATTTTGATGTAAGTCATGAATACTGCTGGAAGATGATTAGAATGCCAAAGGTTGAGCTAATGAGTCATTTGAATTCATTAAAAGCAAATTCACATTCCTAGTACATAACCACTGCACAACGAAAAAGATGTGATGAAAGATTAAAGCATAATTTTGTCTTTGTAAGAAAATGTACATTTATACAGGATGTTTAGCAGATATGGATTAAAGCAGATAGAAACAGATGGGTGCCTATTTTCTTGAAAAATGTCAATACAATGATAAATGACTGTAATATATCAAAAATGGATTACTAAAAAGGACTTTACAATGTGTTCATGAATTTGCAGACAAAACAGATATTGTATATACCAAAATGCCATAGCTTTTTATCTAAAACTTTTTGGAAGAAGAAAACAAAGCCCCACAACTTTACCTTCCCTGTAATGAAAGTACACTAAAATAAATAAAAGTATTTTGGGAATATCTTTTTAAATACTAAGCTTTTCAAATAAAAGAACAACCATCAAAGCAACACACAGACTCAGCATGACAGAATAAATGCTTTAGCACTAAACTAGGTTTGCTAAAAATAAATATAAGGACTATTTAGATACTTTACTTATACTGAGGAAAATAATTACTGCAGGTATACAAAAAATAATGTAAAATAAATTCCAACATTTGTGATTTACCAAGGTTTTCATTAGATTAGATTAGATAAATAACAGTTTAACATTCTGGAAAGATATATTTTTTCCTAAACAATATCCTGATTTTGGTACAATTAGGCAAGGTGCTAGTGTTCACTAAACAAATTGAAGCTGTGTTTACTTTAACTGGTTGCTGACCAGCTGCCGCAGTTCTACGGCAGCAGGTCGGCTCTCCTGCGCGAGAGCCCGTAGCTCTACATTGGCTCTCTAAGCGGCCACTAGGGGGTCGCACACGCCCCCCGCTCGCCCCCGTGCCCGGTACAGAGCAAGCACCGGGAGCTGTGTGTGTAAACACACAGCTCCCAGTCCTGCAAGGGAGAAATGGAGAAATGCTGATCTTCCGTTCGTACAATGTATGAACAGAAGATCAGTGATTTCCCCTAGTGAGTCCACCCCCCCATACAGTTAGAACACACCCAGGAACACACTTAACCCCTTCCCCGCCCCCTAGTGTTAACCCCATTCACTGCCAGTGGCATTTTTATAGTAATCCAATGCATGTTTATGGCACTGATCGCTATAAAAATGTCCGGCAAATGTCGCAGTACTGAAAGAAAACGCTGATCGCTGCCATTACTAGTAAAAAAAATATATTATTAAAAATGCCATAAAACGACCCCCTATTTTGTAAATGCTATAACTTTTGCGCAAACCAATCAATAAACGCTTATTGCGATTTTTTTTACCAATAATATGTAGAAGAATACGTATTGGCCTAAACTGAGGAAAATAAATATGTTTATATATTTTTGGGCGATATTTATTATAGCAAAAAGTAAAAAATATTGAATTTTTTTCAAAATAGTTGCTCTATTTTTGTTTATAGCGCAAAAAATAAAAGGTGATCAAATACCACCAAAAGAAAGCTCTATTTATGGAAAAAAAAGGACGCCAATTTTGTTTTGGAACCACGTCGGACGACCGCGCAATTGTCAGTTAAAGCGACGCAATGTCGAATCGCAAAAAGTGCTCTGGTCATCGGGCAGCAATATGGCCCGGGGGTTAAGTGGTTAAATAGTCAATTATGTGCAGAGAAATTGAAAAATAAAAAAAATATTTAGCTGATTAGCTAACAGAAGTAAACACAGCTTTATGGTATTCATTTTGTTAACATACTTTATTCCTTTAGTATATCAAACCCACTGAGCAAGAATGGCCTATTATAAAAATACAGCTGGGTGGGAGCACTGTTATCCTATCAATCCTGGCCGTTGGTTGTCAGGGTCTGCATGTGGGGGGCTTATCAGAATCTGGAAGCCCCCTTTAACAAGTCCCCCACCCTATTTGAATGAGTATGGGGTACATTTTACCACTACCCATTTAACTAAAAAAAAGGGTAACAAATAAAACATACTACACAATTTTTTCAAAGTAATTTATTAAGGCAGCTCTGGCATTGCTTCCGACTTTGGTTCTTATCCCTCTGTCCACTGTCTTCTGCCTCTGCTTGGTCTGCTCCACTGTCTTCTCACTCTTTTTGCAGAGTCTTCTCTCCCCCTGTTCTTCTTCTGATGTTGAATAGACGCTTTCTCTCGCTCTAATGCTGGGTGCGTGGTGTTCCACTACTTATATTGGCTTGGGACGGGGTCACCAGAGGCATAATGCCCCAGGAGGTGACGTCACAAGGGGCGGGCATTTGGATGACATCACACCAGTGACCCCGCCCCATGCAAATATAAGTAGTGGCACACCTCGCACCCAGCATTAGAGTGGGAGAGAGCATTGAGTCAACATCATAAGAAATACATAGGTAGAATACAGCGGAGAAGACCCAGCAAAAGAGTGAGAAGACAGCAGAGAAGACCTTGCAGAGGCAGAAGACAGCGGACAGGGGGATAAGAACCAGAGAGGGCTATAAGACATCAGCAGAAAGCGGAGAAGACCCAGAGAGGGCGGAAGAACCGACAGAGGCAGAATACATCAGCAGAGAAGGCAGAAGAGCTGTAGAGAGGGGAGAAGAAGTCAGAAGAGATGCCGGAGCTTCCTTAATAAATTACTTTAAAAACCTCTGTAGTTTTTTTTAATTTTTGACACTTTTTTTCTTTTAGGTGAATGGGTAGGGGTACAATGTATTGCTATTAAGTACCCTCCACTACTCTTGTAAAAATGCATAGGTAAAAAAACAAAAAGACATTACCGATAAAAAAAATCATACAAAAAAAGATCTCAGGCCCTGGCTTCTGGCCTGCTTGCCTAGGTGTTGACGACGTTGCTCAGACTTCCTGTGGCAACCTGGGAAAACTGAGGATCCCAAATGTTGTGAGAACGTGCTAAATGTTTTCACATGGGATGGGTGACTACTAAGTAGAAAGATTTCTCTTTTATGGTAAGGTCTATTTAGGCAACACTGTACATTTTTGGAGTAATCAAAAGACTGTTTGTGGTTTGACAAGATATGTTTCTGAGGCATTAAAAACAGAAAACACATATGCAAACAATGGATAGTTTCCTTTTACCCAATTTGGTGCTGACTGACTTTAGAGCTTTTAAAATATTAGACATTTTATATTCAACCAACATTCAGTCTCTCCCGCCAACTCAAAATATGCAGAGGTGGAAATTACATTATACACATTGCTTTGATTTATTCATATCTATATCTGTGGTTGAATCTATGAAAGTTCTGGTTTATTTCTTAATTTTTCTTTTATTGAAAGACTGAAAGAGTAGTTTTTGATCAAATATTAAGTTTGTCAGTTTGTCTGCCAAAAATGTTTCATGAAAGCCATGGAACTGAGGAAGAAAATAATTCTAAGATATAATATCTCAGATTCTTAACACCATTTTTCAGCTCAAAGATAATAATAAACAAAGACCGTGTCCACCATTAGTAGTTGTAAGACCATAAAAGAATTCATAATGAAACTGCGTGTCAAATTATAAAATAAAAATACTACAAAATATCAGTTTCTACACATACGTATAAACGTATACAGTGTGTATGTATATATATATATATATATATATATATATATATATATATATATATATACACACAAAAAAAAAAACATTACTTAAAAAAAAGTTATTTTTGAATAAAAATGGGAAAAAAGAAAGTGAACAAGCAAAGAGCATGACTGACAACCTGATTAAAGTTGGATTACGACAGCAGATCAGGACAAACTCAGGGCAGGGCTCTTTTTATATTATTTGTATACCAATGGCCAACACTTTAGATTCAATTCTTCATGTATAGTCCAGAAATATCATTTAGTGAAAATATTTTGATGAAAATAGTGTCACACATACAATAAAGTCACATTCAAAGAAAATAGTTTACCTTTTTGAGCAACAGGATTCCCTCCCTTGTTTCTTTGTCAGTGGATATGGAGAAAACACCATCTCCATTGACGATTGCATATCTGATGTCAGCATTTAGTCCAATGTCTGCATCATTTGCCTTGATTTTGCCAACTGCTGAGCCCACTTGAGCTGATTCAGGAACATAAAGCTGATAATGTTCTGTTGAAAAATATTTAAAAAAAAATATTAGCATACAATAAATGGTCAGAAACAATCCCAACTAAAACAAATGCACTAAAGCCTTTGTGCCTGATTTACTAAAGAAAATCTGTGTTTGTTTTTGCATCAAAAAAGCAAGACCAAATGACCAATTATGCTCTTAGTGTTCACAATGCACATGGAGATGCGTACATTAGTTATAGTTTACACATGGCATTGTTTGCTAACCAGCATAGGCTCCAGCAACTTACTGCATGCCAGAAGAGTGGTGACTGCCTAAAAGAAAAGTTGTTTTCCCCAATGTTTTTGTGACTGTTTGTCATTTTGCTAGTTTGCATGTGGATTTCATGCAAGACCAATACCATAAAAGATGTGTACTAATAATATTAATGTGACTGCAAAAAAAACATTGAAAGGAAAAATCTCATAGTCCCTGCTTTATTCAGATTACAACAGTGTGTAATAAACACAGCAACATGTGTTAATATATTAGACATGTGCACACTGAAATATTTCATTTCGGAATTTCGTTTTCATCCGAAATTTTTATTTATTTAGCTACTCCAGAAATTTGTTTTTATTTATTTCGTTACTCGTTGAAGGCTTATGGTGTCTGTTGAATGTTCAAAAAAGATTCAACGGAGCAGTCGCACATTTCCGGTCGAATGTTCCGCCTACAAGCTATAGAAGAATTCTAATGTTGTATGACTAGTAATAATTATATTTATTAGTTATTATTACTAGTCAACCAACATTAGAATTTTTAATAATGCTTAAAGTGAAACAATAAAAGTATTCCTTTAAATATTCCTTTAAATTTCGTACCTAGTGTATAGTATGCCTGTGAAGCAGTGCATGTTTCCAGTGCTTAGAACTGTCTCTGCACAAAGTGTCGTTTCTGAAGGAAAAAAAGTCATTTAAAATCACTCACGACTATTATGAATTGTTGGGTCCCGGCAATTCAGAGAAAAGTCATTCATTAAAAAAAAGCGTGGGGGTCCCCCCAAATTCAAATACCAGGCCCTTCAGGTCTGGTATGGATATTAAAGGGAACCCCACCATTAAATTAAAAAAAATGGTGTAGAGTTCCCCCAAATATCAATTCTAGACCCTTCAGGTCTGGTGTGGATTTTAAGGGGAAATGCACCACAAATAAAAAAAATGGTGTAGAGTTCCCCCAAAAATCCACACCAGACCCCTTATCCAAGCACGTAACCTGCCCGGCCCCCCTTCTGAACAGTACCAGGCCACATGCCCACCAACATTGGGAGGATGCTTTGGGGGTCTGTGACCCCTCAAAGCACCATGTCTCCATGTTGATGGGGACAAGGGCTTCATCCGCACAACCCTTGCCCGGTGGTTGTGGGGGTCTGCGGGCGGGGGGGCTTATCGGAATCTGGAAGATTCCTTTAACAAAGGGACCCCCAGATCCCACCCCCCCATGTGACTTGGTAATGGGGTACGCCAAATTTGGCATGTGTCAGGGGGTCACTTGCACTTAAAGCAGAAGTTCCATTTTTGGGTGGAACGCCGCTTTAAGTGAACAAGCTAAAGTTAGAAGCTGATTAGTTACTTTGCACAAATGCACCAGATTCATTGTGCACCATTTTTAGTAAATCTCCCCCACTGTTACATACTTTTTTCCACTGCACTTTGTATACTGTGTAGCATGCAACATGGTCCAGTGCTTGTTTTTGTTTGTTGTCTCAAGTATTGCCTATTTTAATTACATTCTTCTTGAAGGTAGGGTCAGAAAAAGCGGGGGGTTGCAAAATATGCATTGACCATAAGTGTATTTTTCAGCAGATAAGTTAATGCATAACTTTACTTTTGTTGATAAAAAAAAAAAACATTCCCCTCTGTAGGATACATGTACATTGCAAGGATTATAACAACCATTGTTGCAGATTCCTACCTTTTGTTATTCTGAAGTAAACCATGTGTGCTTGTCTGTGCCTCTGCACTAAGTGGGTCTAATGGGAGTGGTTTCATAATGAGCTGTCAGGTGTGCAGCTGCACGGCACTAATGAGAAAATCTGATGGGTCTGCATCCCTCTAGATGTTCTCCAATTGAAAATATCTCTCCAAAAATTACATTTTTGTTGCAGGGGATGCCTGAAATCTGACTTGTATCTTAAGCATACTTCTGGGAAAATTGGTGAGCCAATCACACAAGCAGGAAATTATGTTTCTGGGGAGAGGTAAGTACACATTCTGTGTACTGAAGAACTCCATGTAGCCATATTGCAATGCATTCTCATAAAATTACAGTGGCTGCAGATTGAAAAGGAAAGATCATTTTTAATAACATTCAATTACAATATGCTTAGTGTCGCATTTATATGTGCTATATTATTTGTTTATTTATTTGCTTATTTACCCTTTTACCACTTAAGACCCGGACCTTTAGGAGGCTAAAGGACCTGGCCAGGTTTTGCGATTCGGCACTGCATCGCTTTAACAGACAATTGCGCAGTCGTGCGATGTGGCTCCCAAACAAGTTTTTTTCCCACAAATAGAGCTTTCTTTTGGTGGTATTTGATCACCTCTGCATTTTTTTTCTTTTTCGCTATAAACAAAAATAACCACTGGGCAAGGTTGTGGGATGGGGACATGGTGCTTTGAGGGGTCACAATTTTGAAAAAAATGCAATATTTTTTACTTTCTGCTATAATAAATATCCCCCCAAAATATATCAAAAAATATTTTTTTTTCCTCAGTTTAGGCCAATATGTATTCTTCTACCTATTTTTGTTAAAAAAAAGCGCAATAAGCGTTTATCGGTTGGTTTGCGCAAAATTTATAGCGTTTACAAAATAGGGGATAGTTTTACTGCATTTTTTTTTCTACTAATGGCGGTGATCAGCGATTTTTTTCATGACTGCGACATTATGGCAGACACTTCAGACAATTTTGACACATTTTTGGGACCATTATCATTTTTACAGCAAAAAATGCATTTAAAATGCATTGTTTATTGTGAAAATGACAATTGCAGTTTGGCAGTTAACCACAAGGGGGCGCTGAAGGGCTTATGTGTGACCTAATGTGTGTTTACAACTGTAGGGGGATGTGGCTGTAGGTGTGATGTCATCGATTGTGTATCCCTATAAAAGGGATCACACAATCCATGACGCCGCCACAGTGAAGAATGGGGAAGCCGTGTTTACACGCGGCTCTCCCCGTTCTTCAGCTCTGGGGACCGATCGCGGGACTGCAGTGGTGATCAGATCCGTGGGTCCGCGGTCCTGGTCATGGAGATTCGGACCAGGTCACGGGAACGTGCCGCGGGCCCACGACCCACAGCTGGGCACTAGCACAGTACGTACCTGTACGTGCATGTGCCCAGCCATGCCATTCTGCCCACGTATATGTGTAGGAGGCGGTCCTTAAGTGGTTAAGGGATTGCATTTATTGGTCCATCCGTGCACTCATACAGTACAAACCTCCAACTCAAGTGTACCAGTTCTCATAGTGATTTCTTTCTAGACTTATGTATGCTCTTTTAGTAAATAATGCCCTATTTATTATTATTGTCATAGTGATGTGCAGTAAAAAATAACAAATAAAACTTTACAGATTTTAGGAATAGACTGATGAAGCATTTTGTAGCTCCAGCATCACATCTTCTTTTTTACATTACGCAGTTCCCATTTTCAGTTTGTAATACAGATACAAATTTAAGGCTGAGGTGAAGAGACATTATTTTTTTTCTATCCTGCGAAATGGCTGTGTGAACTGCACTAAAATACAAATTTCTATCATATACGTCATGTTCTGCTGTGTAACAAATTCAGCACAGATACAGCTGAGAAAGAGGAAGATCCTTGTTTAATATCTGAAACCAAAGTCAGATAATCATGCTGTGACTTCTCGGGGAGAGAGTCGCCGCATACAGCTCAGTAAAAGCTCACAAGCAAAGCTGTTGATCTTGATGAAAGAGGCCAAAATGGACTTCTCTGCAAACGCATAACTCACAGGCTGTTCAGCTGTCGTCTGAATCACATACAGAAAAAACAACTTTTACTTTTGGGTCTTGGTTTAAATCTCTGACTGTTAAAGTAAAATGCAAATAGCTCTTTGCTGCTGGATTTTAGTTATTAGAAAATTAGTTTAGAAATGCATCCACATTACATAAGATCAGTAAAGCCCATTTAAATAAATAGTTCATGTAGCATTTAAATTGAGAGATCTACCTGAATAGGAGTAGAAAATCCATCCATTTACTGAAATAAATCATGCAAAATCAATATCAATAAGTTTGTCTAAAAGATGGAATGTCACCTTTATTGTCCACATGTAGATTGGCCAGATTAGCAGAGAATAACTCAAATTAATGGCCTAGGAAATTGAAATGTGAAATTCATAGGAATCTCTGTAGACTTCATATACTGTATATGTTCAGGCAGACAAAAATAACGACAATGCAAGGATTTTATATTTTAACTGCTTGCTGACCAGCGCACGACTATATACGTCAGAAGCATGGCACAGACAGGCAGAAGGACGTATACATATATGTCCCCTTTAACCACTTCCATACTGAGCACTTAAACACCCTCCTGACCAGACCAATTTTCAGCTTTCAGCGCTCTCACACTTTGAATGACAATTACTCAGTCATGCAACACTGTACTCAAATGATTTTTTTGTCCTTTTTTTCCCACAAATAGAGCTTTCTTTTGGTGGTATTTGATCACCTCTGTGGTTTTTATTTTTTGCGCTATTAATGAAAAAAGACCGAAAATTTGGGAAAAAAATGATTTTTTCTTAGTTTCTGTGATAAAATTTTGCAAATTATTAATTTGTCTTCATAAATTTTAGCCATAATTTATACTGCTACATGTCTTTGATAAAAATAACCCAACGTTTTTGGAAATGTTTTGGTCTGTGTGAAAGTCTACAAGCTATAGTGCAAATCGTAAAAAAAATATCACATCTGATCACACCTGATGTACTGAAGGCCTCTCTCATTTCTTGAGACCCTAACAAGCCAGGAAAGTACAAATGTTCACAGATGGCACTGAGGTGGCACAGATGGCACTGTGGCGGCACAGATGGCACTGAGATGGGTACTGATGTGCTCCGATGAGGCACTGATGTGCTCCGACGAGGTGGGCACTAATGAGGCGGCACAGATGGCACTAATGAGGCGGCACAGATGGCACTGAGATGGGTAGTGATGAGATGGGTACTGATGTGCACTGATTAACTGCGGCACAGGTGGGCACTGATTGCAGATGGGCACTGGGCACAGGTGGTACTGGTGGCACAGATGGGCACTGATGGGCACAGTGGTACTGGTGGTACGGATGGGCACGGTGATACTGATGGGCAAGGTGGTACTGATGGGCACGGTGGTACTGGTGGGCGCACGGTAAGCACAGGTGGGCACGGTGGGCATGGTGGTACTGGTGGGCACGGTGGAACTGGTGAGTACAGTGGTACTGGTGGGCACAGATGGGCACGGTGGTACTGGTGGGCACACGGGGGTACTGGTGGGCACACGGTGGTACTGGTGGGTACTGGTGGGCACAGTGGTACTGGTGGGCACAGTGGTACTGGTGGGTACTGGTGGGCACAGTGGTACTGGTGGGCACAGGTGGGCACGGTGGTACTGGTGGGCACATGGTGGTACTGGTGGGCACATGGTGGTACTGGTGGGTACTGGTGGTCACACGGTGGTACTGGTGGGCACAGTGGTACTGGTGGGCAGTGGTACTGGTGGGCACAGGTGGTCCTGGGGGGCACAGGTGGTCCTGGGGGCACTGTGGTACTGGAGGGCACAGATGGTCCTGGGGGCACAGATGGTCCTGGGGGCACAGATTGTTTACCTTTTTTTCCCCCAAAGTGCTGCAGCTCTGTTCGCTCTCCCTCCTCACACGTGCTGTCTGTGTGAGGAGGGAGAGTCGCCAATGAGAGATGATCTCATATGTTTACATATGAGATCATCTCTCATTGGCCGCACAGATCGCGCTGTAAATAGCCGCTGTGATTGGCTATTTACCGCAATCTGTGTTTGGCTGTGTCCGAGGCACACGGCCAGCACAGGAGTTCCCTGCTGCGTGCTCGGGAGCGTGCACGGGGAACACCAAAAGGGGTGGCTGTAAAAACACAGCCTGTTAGGAATTCAGGGCTGTGCTGGGGCCATACAAAGTCGTACTGCCGTCAGAGTGCGGCATTGTGGACGTGCGCGCCCACTGCGAGCTCCGTGATCCTGTAATCGGAAAAGGTGATCACTGTCTTGTCACGTGTAGCCCATCCCCCCTACAGCATAAATCACTCACTAGGGCACACTTAACCCCTTCACTGCCAGTGACATTTTCACAGCAATCAGTGCATTTTTATAGCACTGATCGCTGTAAAAATGACAATTCACCCAAAAATGTGTCAAAAGTGTCCGATGTGTGCGCCATAATGTCGCAGCCACAATAAAAATCACTGATCTATGTAACAAAATGTGTGAACAGAAGGATAATTGATAAGATAAAAACTGATCAATTAATAAAATGTCCAAACAAATATCCTTCTGTTCACCCATTTAGTTACAAAGTTATTCAGTCAGTGAGCGCCCACTACCTTCTTCTTTTTAATATTATTATTTATGTACGGACATTTTTATGTGGCTGCTGCTATTTATTTTTTAGATTAGGTTTTAGGTTTAGGTTTTAGATTATTATTTGAATTTAAAAAATCACTGATCGCCTCCATTGCTAGTAAAAAAAAAACAAAAAAACATAAAAATACCATAAATCTATGCCCTATTTTGTAGACGCTATAACTTTTGCACAAACCGATCAATAAATGTTTACATGTAGAAGAATATGTATCGGCCTAAAATGAGGATTTTTTTTAATATATTTTTTAAGGATATTTATTATAGCAAAAAGTAAAAAAATATAGAATTGTTTATAAAATTGTTGCTCTATTTTTGTATATAGTGCAAAAAATTAAAACTGCAGAGGTGATCAAATACAACCAAAATAAATCTCTATTTGTGGGAAAAAATAACGGTATGCCAATTTTGTTTGGGAGCCACACCGGTTAAATCGACGCAGTGCCGAATCGCAAAAAGTGGCCCGGTCATTTGGCTGCATAATGGCCTGGGGCTTAAGTGGTTAAACTAAAAGTGTATCTTAAGCAAAACACCTTGACCAAACAGTATAACCTTTTTTTTTAATCATAACAAAAAGGTGTGCTCACAGGCACTTCCTTCTCTAGGGTGACAATGGTTCAGTACATCTGCAGGGTTGTCACACTTTGCTGCATGCTCTTAAAGTGGTTGTAAACCCTGTCTGACATGTTTTACCTACAGATAAGCCTAGATTAAATCTTACCTGTAGGTCTTTGCAATATCTCTTAAACCTACACGGTTTAGGAGATATTTGCCAAAAATAATGCACCGATGTCTACGGCGGATGCACGCCATAGGCAACAGCGCATGCGCACTGAGAATGCTGGTTTTGTGAATGGCTTTGATGGCTCCCACATGCAGGCGCGGAGTGACGTCTTCGCCGATCTGGCCAATCACATCGCCGGGTTAACCTTGCGGAGAGATGTCTGGGGCCGGTGGGGGAGACGATGATGGCTTCAGGGGCTTCGATCAAAGGTAAGTAATTCATAATGAGCTAGTATGCTAGTCATACTAGCAAATTATGCCTTTGTCTTGCAGATTTTTTTTTTGGTTTTACAACCGCTTTAAATTGTACCAGAAACTGTTGTTACAATGTAGAGTACATTGCCACATACTGTAGTAGTCACTACAGTAAAATGGTGATGTTAACCTTTACTGGAGTTCACATACATCCACACAAAGGGTGAGATTTACTAAAACTGCACCATGCAAAATCGGATGCAGTTCTGCATAGAAACCAATCAGCTTCCAGATTTTATTGTCAAAGCTTAAATTAACAAGCTGCAATTATAAGCTGGTTGGCTGCTGTGCACAGCTGAATCAGATTCTGAATGCTCCAGTTTTAGTAAATTGACCCCACAATTTATAGAAAAATCACAGGATGTGCTTAGCAGAAGGAGAAAAAACATGAACTAATTTAGGGTAGAATCTTTTAACAAAAAAGCACTTCTATTTACCCTGGAAGCATTCTGCAGAAGTATTTTTAGTTCTACATTAATTTTAATGTTTTTCTGAAATGAACCATTTTCTCTTCTGATTACCCAGTAAAGGAATACCTATAAAAATAATTACTACATCAGGAAATAAATAAGAATACTTTCTGAAGTTCATCGTAATGTGTTTTTTTGTTGTTGTTGTTGTTGTGGTTAAATTAACCCCCTCACATCTAAGGGCAAAACAAATCAAAATTCCTGAGCACAAATTTGACATGTGTTAGTAAAACCATACCTATCATCACAACTACTTTGTGGTAAATGATAATGAATATCTCCTGTTTTGTATTATTATAATCACAGGAAACTACCGTACATTTTGTTAGCTGTACATTTTGTTTTTTGTATTTTGTTACTACCATAACCTATCACCAAAGAACAACCAAAAATAAATTCTCCTGCTCCTGACGATCACAACAATATCACATGTGTGTATGTTATTTGTTGTTTGTACATGTGACGTAGAATCAATAGTGATTTTTTTTTGGTCCTAAGTAAATAACACCGACACTAACTGACACTGATGCTAATTAAAAAAAAAATCCTGTCCAAAATATACTGACCCTGACCTTGATATTTGACCCTGACCTTGACCCATATACTGACCCTGACCTTGACCCAAACACTAACCCTGTCACTGACCTTGAGCTAGATATTTTTCTTCTTCTTCTTTTCTTTGGGAGATCCAGGTCCAAATCATTAGTGTGGGGCCTGGAGCTCTCGGTGAGAACCTGGTCTCTGTGCGCATCGCTCTCCCAGCACAAAGGTAGAAACACATATATGCGGCCCAGCGTAAAAAAGTCCAGTGCAATGAGGCCGCATATATGTGTTATGTCAGCGTGAAGGGGTTACGATTTGATTATTTTAGCCAATTATATCCAGTTTGGGTTGATAATCTTGGAGTTCTATATCATGCTAGCATATCCCGTTAGTATATATATATATATATATATATATATATATATATATATATATATATATATATATATATATATATTCCACAGTGATTCTTGTACAATTTGTTATTAAGTTGAAGTCTTTTGTGAGCATATAATATTATCCAACAACACATAGTGATCACACTTTAAAGGGGTTGTATACTCTGGTGCACCACTTGGTAAATCTATAATAAGTCTTACCTGTAGGTACTGTAAATATCTCCTAAACTTTCACAGTTTAGGTAGTATTCACTATATACACTTTTGGCAATATCAACAGCACATGCGCACTGAAGAAACGTGCCGCTGGTGCCGTTTCTCCAGGGCCCGGCCGTGACCGATGGTGTCATCATGGCTCTGGCCAATGATATCACTGGAGCCTGCGATCATGGAAGTCGTCGGCCATGTACTCGGTTTGCCGGTGCCAATTCAGGGCATCGTTCTAATATAAGTATTTCATATTGAGCTAGTATGCAATGCATACTAGCTTGTTATGCATTTGTCTTGCAGTTTTTTTTTGGAGGGAGTCTTGTTTGGAGGTTTAGGACCTCTTTAAATTGTCTCTTTAAATTGTCACAAGGACCTATTTTGTAGCTTGTAGATGTCAAAGAAAAAAAGAAAATTCAACAGCACTTCAGGTATCTTGACAGATTTCACACATCGTCCCACAAGAGTGTGTGGTATAACAGAGAGCCTTGAAAGAATATCCAACTCCCCAAGCGTGAGATAATTTAGAAAAATTGTGTGGATCAACTCCTCCAGCTCTGCTGTACGAGTAATTTGTTGATTACAGATTGACTGCAAGTGAATTGGCACACAAGCCTAGCAGCGTTAATCATATGCATAGCAATGCATTTGTAATACTGTCATATAGGGATCCTGGAAGAATGAAGAAGGTATTATGCTGTAGAAAAATCCAATAGGAATGAGAAAATTTTGTCATGTCATGGAACTTACGCCAGAAAGGCTGGAGAACCGACCAGGTCCACCAAACATGAAGAAAGGCACCCGCCTCCTGATCACACCTCTAGAAATGATCGGAAACTGTAGGCATGATTTTGTGGAGCAGAGACAGTGTTTTGTACCAGCAAGTTTTTATCTTATAACCAATCGCCTGAATGGAGATGTTCAAGGATCGTTATGAATATATAAATGAATGCGCTCACAACCCTCATCATCTATATCTATGCCTTGTTCAGTCTCCCATTAGGTATGGTCAGAGCGCAAGCTAGCTGGAAGATCACTAAACAGAGAAGCATATACAGTAGAGTCAAAATTACATGACTCTGGGGAGTGGTCCGAGAGCACAGAGACTCCAACACCACGAGTGACCTACAGTACTAAAGCATTCCCTATGTAATGGATTGTCTATGAATTGTTTAAGTTGGAGATAAGGCCAGAAATAAAATGAAGCAGTGTTGAAAATCTCCACCAGTTCAGTGAGCCACGATAAATGGCCTATGTGAAACAAGTTTGGCCAGCACCTCTGAGTACAGCCATTCAGTGGCTTAAAAGGCTTTGGATTGTTTGGGGGAGAACTCCAGCTTACCTCTGACTGGGATGGTAGGGCATAGTTTTAAAGATACCGCATGAGAGTCACAGGCCCTGTCAAAGGCATGAAAAGTGTCCCCCAATAAGGGGATGTGAGGGGGCATATGCTCCCTGGAAAACCAGGGAACCAAGCGCAAATCAAGCCCCAATACTAAATGTTCCAAGCCCACCCACCATTTACAGCGAGCATGAACCTTTTAGTCCACCACCTGGGTTAGGTGGACTTCCCAAGAATAGCAATGTAAATTTGGTAGACCAATACCTCTGCTAGCCTTGGGCATCACAAACTTCGCCCACTCTCTCCGCGCAAGTTAATTATTATAATAAGCAAAGAAAGAATAAGTCAAGTGTATCGGCAGAGTTTGAAGTTTGTAAAGAAGGCACGGGAGGACCGTCATCTTTAGAATGAATGCATGTCCAAACCAGAAGATGGTGAGTTTATACCACCTATGGAGATCCTGGCGAACTTCATGTAATTCCGATAGAAAATGTCTAGTATTGAGTTCTGATATATCTTCAGGCAATTGTAATCCCGGATAAATCATAGTATCCACTTTCCACTGGAAGAGAAACTTAGCCTGACATTGTTCAACCAAACTCAGATGGTAGAGACACATTTATAGCAAAGGACTTTGAGTAATTAATTTTCAGGTTGGCAAGGAGGTTAAAGTGTTCAAGGTCCTGAATAAGGTTGGGTAGAGACATCAGGGATGAAGAGAGGAAAATAAGAACATCATCCGCAAAGGCTGCGACCTTGAACTCTCAATTCCTTACCATCACCCATTTAATATCAGAGTTCCCCCAGATGTGAAGCAGCAAAGGTTCCAGTGTAAGAATTTAAAGCATTGTGGATGTAGAAGGTGTTCGATAGGTGGCCATTGACTCTGACTTTGGCTCTAGGATTTGCGTACAGCGACATGATGAAAGCTTGCATGATCAGTCTAAGCCCCAAAGCTCCACACAATGCCTCCATAGAGACCAAGGCCACTCTATTGAATGCCTTTTCTGCATCCATTGCGAGAAAGAATCCTTCCTGTTGGTTGGAGATAAGCCAATGATGCAGGTCCAGGGCTTTTACGGTATGTCCCTGGTCTTTCTGCCAGGGACAACATGATCAAGGTCAATACAGACTGGTACATCGTAGGATAGACATGTTGCCAAGATCTTAGAAAAAAGCTTGATGTCCATGTTGAGGAGGTATATCAGGCAGTAATTACTTTGCTTGAGGATAACAGTGATATATGCCTCAAGGAAATGCTCCAAATTACAAGAATTAGTGGAAAGCAAATTAAAGGCTCTAAGAATGCCTGGGGACAGGAAGTCTAAAAAGCTTTTATAATATTGCACCGGGAAGTCCAGGCTTTTCCCCAGTTTCATACTTTTCAATGCTACCGCATATTCCTCCACAGGTTTTCCTTGTCCATTTTAAAATTAATGGTTTTATTGTAGTGATACCAGCTTACATTTTTTTTTACCTAGGTGCTGCCTTGAGATGTTGAATTAGGTGAAATACAGTTAAGCATAATTTCTGTAAAATACATTTCAATATTGTTAAGCTCTCCTTTAGAATGTTTTGAATTTTTTTCTTTATGTTCTGGCAAATAAAAATTGGAAATTTGCTTTATATTGTTGCATGTGATTATTTATATAAACATTTTTTTTCACAATCCAAGGTTTATTAGAAGATGGTTAAAGATGAGAAACAGTAAACAAATCGTGTACATACAGAGCAAAACAATTACAAGTATCAACATGTAACAGTAAATCAAACATATGATTATTAACACTGGAAATTAAAATTGGGGGGGTGATCAATGGGGTAGGTAAAGAAGGTAAATAGAAAGGGAGGGATATGGGAACAGTTGGGAAATAAGGAAGTGAAGGAAAAGGAAGGGGATAAGGGGAGAAAGGGGGGGACAAGCAAGGAGAAGGGGGAGGACGATGGTGGGGGAAAAGAAAGGAATCAAAGGTGGAGAAGGTTAGGGGTATTCAAAGAGCGGGGTATAAGTAGTTATGTCATCAATTGTACACTCCAAATCATCAAGGGAACAAAGCATTAGACCAAGTGAAAAACAAAAAGACATCTGGGGAGAATTAGGGGAATCAAGCAGAGGGGAGACAGAGTTAGTCAGCGACCAATTGCTTGTATATGGATGAGTAAGTGAAGGAAACCCAAGGCTGCCATGTTTCGATTATTTATATAATTTATACCATTTTTTTTTTAATTAGTCCTATTCTTTTTTGATAAAGCTAATACAAAATGTATAAAATACAATTTTAATATTATACAACAACACACAACAACAACAACAAATAATAATAATAATAATAATAATAATAATAATTATTATTATTATTATTATTATGTATTTTTTATTTATTTTTTATGTTCAGCTGCTAACAGATATGCTATCAATAATACTATACTATTCACTGGTGAAAATCTGGTAGTTGAGGACAAGTTGTACTTTATTTGCTACATTTCCATTTCCTACAAAGCAAAAAATAAAACTGCCATTAGGTAATACTTTTATTTTGATGTATTGCTTGAAAGCTTCCTCTCCTCACAGTTAAACCAAGAACAAAGTACCAAATCAGCATTGATACCAACTGTGACTATCCATGAATTGCAATCACACTATTAACTTTAAGCCTTAAAGTCTATGTGAGGTATGCACCAGAATTACTCTTCACGATGAGATGAAATCATTTTCTACTACTGAGCCTGCATATATTATATTGGGATCTGTTGTACTGAATCCTGACAAAAAACTAGAGCACTATTATCTGAAAATATAGTACCACAGACATCAGCTGCTGAATGATAAAGAAAAATGAGCTCAACTGGCATACACTGTAAATGATAAAATGTTGCTTCAAATAAAAATGCTGAGTGAAAAAAATGTTTTAGAACTTGCATTTGATACAAAATGGTTTCTTTTTGACGCTGTTCTTTCTTTGGACATTTTTTTCCAAAATGACTTATAAGATGTTCTTTATTTCCCCCCAAAAAAGAATATAGCAGAAAATGCAGCAATGTGGAAAAAATATGTTGAAATATTCTCTGAATCAAATCATAAAAAATTGGTTGGTTAGCTGGCTTGCTTGATAAATTCTCTTTTAAACAATGTTTAACACTGCAAAATGACCGGTGCTGCCTATTACTGCTAGTGTGCACACAGGGAAATATTATGAGGCGATTTAAGAAGTACAGACCGTTAACTTTCTTAAAAAAAAAAAAAGGGGTTGTGTCCTGCCAATGACCAAGTGAAGATATTCCTGCCATGAACCCCTGCTACATCTCCCCCAAACCAATCCACTGGAGTATGATAGAGTTCCCTGAACCCTGGACAGGGAACACAGACCCAACAATCCTCCACCTTGTGATATGATATATCATGTGCACTATTTCAGTATTAAGGAAGAAATTCTCTGTAAAGCACGGGCTATAGGTGTTATTGATGGGGCTCAACTAACCCTGTACCCAGATCAATTGAATCAAATGCTGGAGAAGTGGAATGCCTTACAAACGCCCACCAAAGCACTTGTGGATGCTGGCACCCCATAGACATGATTATACACCTTTGCCTTCTCTGCCAACAAAAACAGTCATGTCTATATTCTTCACTCTTCAGATGACCTGGACTCTTTGCTTTCAGAGATAGATCTTCCATGAAGAAACAAGCACAATTAGACTCTGCTCTGGCTCTAAGCTCATTTCTGCCTTGCTGTGGGTTCTTCCCTCCCTAGAGCCTATTATTTTTCAGCATAGAGAGACTAATTATAATGCTATTCATAACATATAACGCCTGGATAGAGATAAGATTCACATATGCCACATTCAGTTTAACCTTTTTGTTTCTTCTTAATCAGTGGTGTTTCTCTTAAACATTAGTGCTGTCTTTCACTCACATGGGTGGTTTGCTTCTTCTTTTATTTAACCTCTTCTTTAATATAGCATATGTTACTCATTGGTTAAACTCATGCTTACTCATTAAACTGTTATTATATATAGCTAGGACCTATGTGGATTTACATTATATTGTCCATTTCATCTCTTTTGCATATAGTCAATTTGTGTGCCTTGTGTCTTGGGAAGGTGCCTATTGCTCACAGAATATCAATTCTAACTTTAGGGCCTGGCATATTATAATTTGAGGCATTTATCTATTTTCCTGGAAGCCCATCTCAATCAAATATCTTGGAATACAAATCCCATCCAACCTATACACCTTTATGACTTAAACTAACAAACCCTTATTTGTCACTACTAAGTAGTAAACTAAGGGAGTAGTTGTATCTTAACCACTTTAGCCCCGGACCATATTGCTGTCCAATGACCGGAGCACTTTTTGTGATTCAGCACTGCGTCGCTTTAACTGACAATTGCGCAGTCGTGCGACGTGGCTCCCAAACAAAATTGGCGTCCTTTTTTTTCCACAAATAGAGCTTTCTTTTGGTGGTATTTGATCATCTCTGCGTTTATTTTTTGTGCTATAAACAAAAATAGAGCAACCATTTTGAAAAAAATGCAATATTTTTAACTTTTTGCTATAATAAATATCCCCCAAAAATATATAAAAAAACATTTTTTTCCCTCAGTTTAGGCCGATACATATTCTTCTACATATTTTTCATTAAAAAATCGCAATAAGCGTTCATTGATTGGTTTGCACAAAAGTTATAGCGTTTACCAAATAGGGGGTCGTTTTATGGCATTTTTATTAATATTTTTTTTTTTACTAGTAATGGCGGCGATCAGCGTTTTTTTTTTCGGTACTGCGATATTATGGCGGACACATCGGACACTTTTGACACATTTTTGGGATCATTGGCATTTTTATAGCGATCAATGCTATAAAAATGCATTGTATTACTATAAAAATGCCATTGGCAGTGAAGGGGTTAACACTAGGGGGCGGGGAAGGGGTTAAGTGTGTTCCTGGTGTGTTCTAACTGTATGGGGGGGGGGGTGGCCTCACTAGGGAAAAACACTGATCTTCTGTTCAAACATTGTATGAACAGGAGATCAGCGTTTCCCCCGCTGAGCATGCGTGCGGGACTCAGGGGCAAGCGGGGACGTGCGCGCCGCCGGACGTGGCCGCTTTATTGCAGACGTATAGCTACGGGCTCTCGCTCAGCAGTGCCACCGTCCCGCAGTAATATGACGGCGGGCGGTCGGCAAGTAGTTAAACACTTGTGGGTTGGAAGGATGTCACAAAAAAAATGGACATCCTACTTTGTATCCTTTGTGTTTTTCAAATGGTGCCATTAAACCTAGCCTATTCCTTTTTTAGATCATTAAAATCTTCATTCCTGCAATACATCTGGGCTGGTTTCTCTTCGAGAATTCACTATGAGACTTGAACCAGACATTAACGAGGCATGAATCGCCACCATTTACTATTATATCATTAAGCCTCCCTTATGACTTGCCACTTAAAACTTGTTTACAGCCTGTATAGCCTCATCCAAACTGTATCCTACCCCAATAGACCTCCCTACTTAAATTGGAAAGGCACCTCAATGTGACTTTCTGTCAGGAAAAGATGCATACATGTGCACAGGCTCATGGTTCCTGTAAGCCCTATTTGTGGCTGTTTAGTGAGTGTGCGGTCGTGAGTGTGCATTGGCACCAGGCAGGCTATTTAACCACTATTTAACCAAAATCGAAATGAGCGTATATTGATTGGTTATCACAAAAGTTATAGGGCCAGATTCAGATACACCTAATTTTGCGCTGCGTAATCGAAATACTCTATGCTGCCGTATTTTACCAGGCTCTACATCGAATTCTGGTAGATTTTTGCCCGTACGCTACGGCGGCGTAGTATATTTTTTCGCCGCGTAATCGAAATACGCGATTAGGGGGCGTGAAGCATTTAAATTAAGCGCGTCCCCGCGGCGATCGAACTGCGCATGCTCCGTTCAGACATTTCCCGCCGTGCATTGCGCGAAATCACGTCGTTACGTCATTCGTTGTTTGAGTAGCGTCGTTTACGAACATTCCTATTCCCAGACGTCTTACGTTAAAAATAATAAAAGACGTCGGAAAACATAGAAATTCGACGCGAGAACGACGGCCATACTTAACATGGGCTGTCTAATATTAGACCAGCAAAAAGCTGGTATAGTGTTACGCAAAAAAAGTTGACTAAAGGTGCCGTAAGAGATTGCGATTGAAGATCGTAATTTCTGGGATCGCCGGCAAAAGCTCATTAGCATACCCCGACACGGAAAACGACGGGAAGTCCACCCAGTGGCCGCAATTTTATTGCAGCGTAGATCCGAAGGCGTACGAACACGTAATCCAGTCGAATTGAAGCCCGCAGCCGTCTATTGAGGTTTGAGGTTTCCGACTAGCTAAAAAACGCGCGTAATTTGAAATTACTCCAGTCTAACACTAGTTAGACAGGAGTTACGACTCTCTGAATCTGGCTCATAGTGTTTACAAAATAGGGAACAGATTTATGTCATTTTATTGCATTTTTTATTTTATTTTACTAGCAATGGCAGCGATTTTTAGTGGGACTGTGACATTGCGGCAGACAGATTGGACACTGTTGACACTTTTTTGGGACCACTGACATTTATACAGTGATCAGTTCTATAAAAATGCACTGATTACTCTATAAATGTCACTGGCAGGGAAGGGGTTAACACTAGGGTGACCAAGGGGTTAACTGTGTTTCCTAGGTGTTACTAACTGTGGGGGGTTGTGACTAACTAGAGGAGGAACCAGATCGCTGTTCTTACGATTTGCCCCTCCTCCCCTGTTTACACACACAAATCCCCATTCTGGCTCTCATGCCCCCTCTCATGGCTGGCAGCGATCACTATGGCCTTTAAAGGAGCCACCGTACAGATAAGGTGATTTTTGCAACGGTGCCACTCTGCTGCCGTATATCGGTGTGAGCCAGTCAACAAGTGGTTAAACTGCACTAGTTCCTTGTGTCAATGCCAATTGGTCTATTACGTTCCTGAAGCATCTGTTCCTGTACTGCTCTTCCCTTGACAACCCGATCTTCTCCTGAACTCTGGTTTTACAGCTATTGAACATGCTTTTTCAATAATCCTTTATTGAAAAAGCATGTACAATAGCTGTAAAACCAGAGTTCAGGCAAAGTCAGGAGAAGATCGGTTCTGCAACAGAAGAGCAATATTAGATTATATATAATAATAGATTATTTTTAAATGCTATCCTGAGTGCCAACTATCTTTTTTGTGTTCATGTTTTAAAGGTGTTTCCAGGCTCAGAGTCAGACTGGAGCTGTTATGCATGAAGGTGGAAAAGACCATACGCTTGTTTCCATTCTTTCTACAATGATCCTCTTTGTAATCTTTGCTATAACCTCATTAAAAATGATATTGCTTTACAAAAAATTAAGGTTACTAATATTGCTGTGCTAGCTTTGAAAATGTAACCTTGCATCTTCCAGTTCTGGTGACAACCTCATCTCTCATTTATTGCTTAGAACAACAGGAAATGTGAACACAGACTTTAACAAGAACTTGAAAAAATCACTTTTTCCATGTCTATTTAAAAAAATATATATATATATTGGTGTTCAGATGTCAATGTGAGTACTGCTCCCATTGTACTCTCTATCATTTAGAAAAAAAAAAACATATATTCTGGTGGTTAATTTCAAGGGCCTGCATCTATTAGAAAACATAAATACACTTTTTTAGATGGACTAAAACATTGAAGGGGTTGTAAAGGTAAATGTCCTATGCATTCAGGTGAAAAAAAAAACATCCGACAATACCACCCCCCTCCCCCACCGTAGTCCCATTTTACTTACCTGAGTCTTCGAAAGTCCCGCACTTGCCCCCGTCATCCTCCTCGTTTCTGAGCCTGCCTGTTGATTGGCTACTATGGATAGATTGAAAGCAGCGCAGCCATAGGCTCGCGCTGCTGTCAATCACATCCAATGATGCGGTGCGCCGGGGGCGGGGCCGAGTGATACAGTGAGCGGCAATAGCCGCCGGCTGTAATGTGTTGTACCCAGATGGGCTTAATCGTAGAGACTAACCACCCAAGTGAAATATGTTCGAGGAGTATGTGTCCACAGAAGGATCTCAGTGTTCACTGTCAAATTAAATAAAGTGTTTTGAATAAACTTATGTCACTGGTGTGTGACCTTAACCACTTCCTGCCCATAGGATGTCATAAGCTGTCCTGGACTTTGAGAGGAGATACTGGGATCATGCCTGAAGCTACAGGCATCATCCTGGTATCTATTTTTTTAGGCCGGCAATGCTCTGTAATATAAAAGCAATTCTAACAACTAATTAGATGCTGGATTGCTTTTACAAGTGATGAGAGTGGTGCCTGCTTACTTCCTATTGCTGGCTTACTATAGAGTTGAATGGGGACTGGAACATCCACGATCATCTCTATGGTTTTGACGGATGTAAACAAAGCCATTTTTGGCTTGGGAAAGGATATGATCACACATATCTTGGTATGATCAGATGCTTTTAAGGGCAGAGGAGACATCTGGGGTCTAATAGATCCCAGATCTGTCATTAAAGAGTACTTCTCCCTGCTTATTGTTATCACAAGGAATGTTTACATTCCTTGTAATATAAATAAACGTGTTAAAACAGAGACATTGTAAATACAAAAATAAATAATAATGAAAACATATTTAAAGTGTCTCCATCCCCCTATGCTCACGTACTGTACAAAGGCCAATGCATATGTAGATTGTGCACACTTATAGAAACATGTGAGGTATCACCGCAAATGTTATAGCAAAAGCAATGATTCTAGCACCAGACCTGTAAAAGATTTTAGAACACTGCCTATGGATATTTTTAGGTATCATAGTTTGGTGTCATTCTATGGGTGTACTCAATTTTAAAGCATGACATGTTAGGTATAATACATTTATTTGGCGTAACATCATCTGTTATAGTTTACTAAAAATGTATATTATATTGTGTTTCCAAAACATTTGCAAAAATGAAAAACGCACCATGGCCTCTGCATATATATATATATATATATATATATATATATATATTTATATATATATATATATATATATATATATATATATATATATATATATATATATATATACAGGGAGTGCAGAATTATTAGGCAAATTAGTATTTTGACCACATCATCCTCTTTATGCATGTTGTCTTACTCCAAGCTGTATAGGCTCGAAAGCCTACTACCAATTAAGCATATTAGGTGATGTGCATCTCTGTAATGAGAAGGGGTGTGGTCTAATGACATCAACACCCTATATCAGGTGTGCATAATTATTGGGCAACTTCCTTTCCTTTGGCAAAATGGGTCAAAAGAAGGACTTGACAGGCTCAGAAAAGTCAAAAATAGTGAGATATCTTGCAGAGGGATGCAGCACTCTTAAAATTGCAAAGCTTCTGAAGCGTGATCATCGAACAATCAAGCGTTTCATTCAAAATAGTCAACAGGGTCGCAAGAAGCGTGTGGAAAAACCAAGGCGCAAAATAACTGCCCATGAACTGAGAAAAGTCAAGCGTGCAGCTGCCAAGATGCCACTTGCCACCAGTTTGGCCATATTTCAGAGCTGCAACATCACTGGAGTGCCCAAAAGCACAAGGTGTGCAATACTCAGAGACATGGCCAAGGTAAGAAAGGCTGAAAGACGACCACCACTGAACAAGACACACAAGCTGAAACGTCAAGACTGGGCCAAGAAATATCTCAAGACTGATTTTTCTAAGGTTTTATGAACTGATGAAATGAGAGTGAGTCTTGATGGGCCAGATGGATGGGCCCGTGGCTGGATTGGTAAAGGGCAGAGAGCTCCAGTCCGACTCAGACGCCAGCAAGGTGGAGGTGGAGTACTGGTTTGGGCTGGTATCATCAAAGATGAGTTTGTGGGGCCTTTTCGGGTTGAGGATGGAATCAAGCTCAACTCCCAGTCCTACTGCCAGTTTGTGGAAGACACCTTCTTCAAGCAGTGGTACAGGAAGAAGTCTGCATCCTTCAAGAAAAACATGATTTTCATGCAGGACAATGCTCCATCACACGCGTCCAAGTAATCCACAGCGTGGCTGGCAAGAAAGGGTATAAAAGAAGAAAAACTAATGACATGGCCTCCTTGTTCACCTGATCTGAACCCCATTGAGAACCTGTGGTCCATCATCAAATGTGAGATTTACAAGGAGGGAAAACAGTACACCTCTCTGAACAGTGTCTGGGAGGCTGTGGTTGCTGCTGCACGCAATGTTGATGGTGAACAGATCAAAACACTGACAGAATCCATGGATGGCAGGCTGCATGAGTGTCCTTGCAAAGAAAGGTGGCTATATTGGTCACTGATTTGTTTTTGTTTTGTTTTTGAATGTCAGAAATGTATATTTGTGAATGTTGAGATGTTATATTGGTTTCACTGGTAAAAATAAATAATTGAAATGGGTATATATTTGTTTTTTGTTAAGTTGCCTAATAATTATGCACAGTAATAGTCACCTGCACACACAGATATCCCCCTAAAATAGCTAAAACTAAAAACAAACTAAAAACGACTTACACAAATATTCAGCTTTGATATTAATGAGTTTTTTGGGTTCATTGAGAACTTGGTTGTTGTTCAATAATAAAATTAATCCTCAAAAATACAACTTGCCTAATAATTCTGCACTCCCTGTATATATATATATATATATATATAGTGGAGATGCAACCCCGTGTCACAGGTGCATATGAGCAGTGTATACCTGATTTTGGCAAGAATACTAATTATACACCTGTGGGTTCATAAACCTCTCAGGAATAGAGGTCAGTGCTCATCCTTGGAGACAGCTCCACCTGGCAGACAGGAGTTCTGGCCTAGGAGTCAGTGTACACGTGGTCGGAATTTCCGATGGAAAAAGTCAGATGGAATTTTTTCATCGGATATTCTGACCATGCCTCATCGGACTTTTTCTGTTGGAAATTCCGACAGACTTAAAAAGAGAACATGTCAGAAATTCTTTTTTTTTTTAAACATCAAGAGTTTATTAGTAAAGTTATTGAGCAATACAGGTCATAGCATATACACCGTATAGATAGCATTGTACATTCCAAACAGCAGTAACATGTCATTTTCATAGCAGGGCAAAAAGATATAACCTAAGGCACTATAGTAAAACATAAGGCCCCTTCAGCGATAACGGTCGCCCTTACAATAGGGGTGTGGACATTGGCTATATTGCCGTAAAGATTATTGTTATAACATTTGTCTAACAACCGTAACTATCCATAGGTAAATGCTAAGCAAAATATTGGGAATTTCGATTTTAATCAATCAAGAACAGCGAGAACAGATAAGAATAAGAAGAGGAGAGAAGTTAAGGTGGGGAGTAGGGGGGGGGGGAGGGGTGGAGGGAAGGGATCTGAGGGGTGTGACCCCATTCAACACGGCCAAGGGTTACCATCAAGGAAGAAACTACGGACCTCAGAACTCATTTCAGTAGTCACAGGTGTGGGGTACACTGTCCATTCCTCGCATTCTACAGAGCCAGTAATGTGTCATACTGGCGTGAAAATCTAAAGGCAAACCACGGGGACCATGTGTCATGGTATTTTTCAGCTCCGTCAGTGGCTTGGGCGAAAGTGTCCTCCATGTAGCAAGTCTCCGACACCCTCCTCAGCCATTCTGGTATTGAGGGGGGAGAAGTGCTCTTCCAGTGGAGAGGAATCAGGGACTTGGCTGCGTTCAGCAGGTGTTTGGTCAAGGAATGCTTATAACGTCTGAGTGGTGAGTCAGAGATATGGAGTAGGCAGCAGGCCGCGGAGAGGTTCAGTGTGGTCCCCGTGATCTGCCTCACAACCTCCCTAACCTCATCCCAGAAGGGGCTCAGAACCCCACAGTCCCACCAGACATGGATGAAGGTTCCTGTTTCGGCACCACACCTCCAACACAAATCTGAGGTACCAGGGTACCATTTCTTGAGCTTGTCTGGTGTGGCATACCACTGTGTGAGGAGCTTATATGAGGTTTCTTGTGTCCTGGTGTTGATTGAGCACTTGTGTGAAAGGATGCATGCCGTCGTCCACTGCCTATCAGTGATGTCAGTGTGAAGAGCACTGGACCATGACCTGCGAAACCTGTCCGGAGAGTCTGTATGGGAAGTCTGCAACCAGGTGTAAGCAAGTGAGGTCGCCCTGTCGCATCGGTTCCCCTTGGCACAAGTGTCCTCCAAGGCAGTCAGTGTCCTGGAGAAGTCAGGTGCTCTCGAGACTTTATTAGCGTAGTTGCGGATTTGTAGGTAAGTCCACCAGTGAAGTTTCAGGAGGCTATTGTCCTCTCTGAGTGCTATGTGACTTTTGAATTGTCCTCCCCTGAAACAATCCCCCATCTTGAGCTGCCTCCTCCCGTCCTCAGATAAGAGGATGGAGCTATCAGTACCAGGCGGGAAGTCAGGGTTGTCCGTCAGAAGCGATAATGGGCTGAGAGTCGAAGTCAGGTCAGTTTTGTCAGCTATTGTCCTAAACAGACTGAGAGTGGTGCCTGTCAGCGGGTGATTCTTAAGGAGTGTCCTCTGATTCTGCCAGGACGTCCATGGGGAGAATTTCAGGCAGCACTGCGTTAGGGCGTTCTCAAGAGGTACCCAGTCCTTTGAATCACCGTGGCAGTGCCAATCGATGACCCTAGTCAGGTGTGAAGCTAAGTAATAATTGTGGAAGTTGGGCAACCCCATTCCTCCGCGTTCTTTCGGCCTGGTGAGTAGTAAGAATTTGATTCTGGGCTTTTTCTGTTTCCATAGAAAGTGCAGGAGGGTAGATTGCAGGGTGCTAAAGAATTTCTGAGGAATCTTAACAGGAAGCGCTCTAAACAGATATAGCAACCTCGGAAGGACGACCATCTTTATGATCGCAGCCCTTCCGAACCACGAGAAGAATTTAGGCTGCCAACCCTGCAGGTCTCTCCTGATTTCCGAAAGCAATTTGGGGAAATTGCGTTCAAAAATTGATGTCAATTTTGGCGTCAACCACGTACCTAGATACTTGAGCTCGGTAGTAACCCACCGGAAGGGGCAATTAATTGTTGCCCCATGCAGTGGGCCCGCACCCCGGGAAATGTTCATCGCCTCCGATTTTTCAAAGTTTATTTTGAGGTTTGACAAGAAGCCGTAAACTGTAAAATGCTGCATCAGGTTGGGGATTGTCGTCTGGGGGTCAGTCAAAAAGAACAGAAGGTCGTCGGCATATGCCGCGACCTTGTATTCAGAGCCTGCTATGTCAAATCCGGTAACTGTCCTGTCCTTGTTCACCATTCTAATGAGCGGTTCCAGTGTCAGGATGAATAGTAATGGGGATAGTGGGCACCCCTGGCATGTCCCATTCCTGATCCTGACCTCCTTGGACAAAGTGCCGTTAATTTTCAGTCTAGCGGTCGGGTCACTATATAGGGCAGCCACCCAAGACAACATGCTCGCGCCTAGTCCCACATGCCGGCATACGGCCATCATGTAGTCCCAAGCGACTCTATCGAAGGCCTTCTCCGCGTCCGTAGACAGGAGAAGGCCTCCAGAATCCCGACCACTCCCCTCATGAATCAGGAGTAGCGCTTTAATCACGTTGTCCCTGGCCTCCCTGCCCGGCATGAAACCCACCTGTTCAGGGCCTATCAGGGTTGGAAGGAGCGGACGTAGCCTGTTGGCTATCACTTTCGCTAGTATCTTAAGGTCTAGGTTCAGTAAAGAAATGGGCCTATAGCTGGAGCATGCATTTGGGTCCTTGCCCGGTTTCGGGATGACGGTGATGTGGGCAGAGAGGAAGTCAGGAGGAATAGGTCTGGGGGAGGACAGGGAGTTCAATGCCGTCAAGAGGGGCGGGGACAAAATGTCACTAAACGTTTTGTAGTAGAGAGACGTAAAGCCGTCAGGACCCGGACTCTTTCCTGCTTTGAGTCCCTTGATTGCTAGTCTAATCTCAGATTCCGAGATTGGTTCTTCTAGGGGGGCTAGTTCCTCGGGTCTTAGTTTTGGCAAGCCACTTTCCAGTAAATAATCCTGAATAGCTTGGGGTCTATCAGGGCCTACCCCTTGGGGCCTATGGTGTTTTGGTAAGTTGTAAAGTTTTGTGTAGTACTGGTGAAAGTGAGTGGCAATGGAGTCTGTCGTGACGTCCAGGGTCCCCCCCTGAGATCTAATCCCTGTTATATGGTTAGTAGAGCTGACTTCCTTCAGGGCCCTGGCCAAGATCCTGCCCGATTTGTCACCCGCCTCATAGAATAATTTCTTCCTGAAAAACAGCAGTCGTTTGGCTTTGTCCTCAAATATTTGTTGCAGTCGCTTGCGGGTCTCTAGCAGTTCTTTCGCAGACTGCACCGAGAGAGATTGTTTATGTAGCCCCTCTAGACTGCGGATTTTGTCCGCCAGTCTCTTAACTTCTTGCTCCTGCTTCTTTTTCCTCTGGGCCCCAATCTGATCAACTCCCCCCTGACACAGCATTTATGTGCTTGCCACACCATCATCGGGTCCATGCCCGGTGTGTTATTTAGTGTGAAGTAGTCTGTCAATTTAGTGGTCACCTGGGGGAGCAGGTCAGGGTCCGTCAGCAGTGAGGCGTTCAGTCTCCAGGTGTCCGGTCTAGGGGGTTGAGCTCCCAGATCGGCCACCAGTGAAATCGGAGCGTGGTCCGAAATCGACTGCACGCCTATATGTGCACCCTTTACAATCTGTAGATCTCTTTGGGTGACAAATAGATAGTCCAGCCTGGAGTAGCGGTCATGCGGGATCGAGTGGAACGTGAAGTCCCTGGAGTCCGGGTGTTTAAATCTCCAGGTGTCTATCAGGTGTAAAGAGCTCAGTAGTGATTTTATCTTCCTAAGTGCTCTATATGTCACACAGGACTTCCCCGAAGAGGAGTCAACTGTGGGGTCAAGAGTTAGATTGAAGTCGCCTCCTAAGATCACCATTCCTGTTGCAAAACCCTTCAATTCCCTGACCAATTTCTGACAAAAAGTTACTTGTGACTTATTGGGGAAGTACACGTTAGCTAGTGTTACAGTCTTGTCGTAGTAAGTGCCCCTCAGAAAGACATAACGACCCTCGGGGTCCGTCAGGCAGTCCGAAAGCGTAAAGGGGGCTCGTCTGCTGATCAAAGTCGAGACCCCTTTAGTCTTTGCCAGGTCATTTGTGGAGTGGTATGCTGATGTGAAAAAGGGATCAGTGAGTTTCTGTATGTGGCCTGTCTTGAAATGGGTTTCCTGTAAGAAAACAAAATGTGGCTTACCCTTCTTAATCTCCCTGAGTAACGTTGACCTCTTTTCAGGGACATTCAGGCCTTTCAGATTGTGGGAGACCACCATGGGATGTCGGCCCAACGAGGAGTATGCCATTTGTGCGGTCCTTGTGTCAGATGGTATTGGTATAACCTGTAATATATCTACTGTGAGCTGTTATATATCAAAACTCAGAGGGGTGGCCCCTATATAATAGGCGCCGGGGGGGGGGGTGGGGGTTATGGACAAAGAGGGACAGTGGATAGGGATAGGGTAAACCAGGAGAGTAAGGAAAAGATCTAGAAAAGGGAGGAAGAGGAAGCAGTGAATTTGGTTAGTCAAAACCAACTATAGAGAGAGTAAAACACGTCACACTGCTGGCGAAATCAGTGTCCGCCAACAGAGAAAATAGTGTACCGGTGCGAGAAAATTCCCAAACCGGCACTCTGTGTGGTGGCGTGGGAAGCAAGCAAACAGTGAACTAAAACAGTTACGGAGAACTAATGAGTAGTCCGTAAGTATTTCAAATGTAAAATAACAAGTATAGAGTCGTAAGACACAGCCTCTAGAAGCTGAATGGTCAACTGGCCCATATTGGGCGAACAAAATGCAAATATAAATGAGCAAGATATGAACATCAAAACATATCGTGTATTATCAAACAGCATCCGGGGTAAAGTAGGTAGGGCTTAGGGCGGGTATGGCGGGGTCTCACATCCCAGCTTCAAGAGCAACAACAGCAAGGTGATGGGGGAGGTATACACACACATAAAAAAAAAAAAAAAAAAGGAGGGGATAGAGCCCCCCCATTCTGAAGTCCTCGCTCCCGCCGCATTAGCGGGATGAAGCCTAAGGTAGGTGCGGGTCCTTCCTTAATCCGGTGTTCTTCATAGATATCCCTGTGTCAGCCTCAAAGGGAAAACTGAGTTCAGACCCATCTGGTGGGGATAGCCGGGTGCCTTTTTCACATCAGACCGTCATACCTCCTATTCGTACCGGCACATACGTCCCCATGGGGTACAGCAAATAAAATAAAAATAAAATAAAAGAACCGAAACAAAACAAAAGCCCCCAGCAAAAACAGGAGAGTCGATGTAAAGCCTTTCTCAGAGCATATGTAGGGAGGGAGCCTCTTAAAACATCCCGGGTGGTTGGCTTGACAGTATCACATCAAAGTCAGTGTAAAAGTTCCGGGTAGGGAGGGGAACATCAAACCGCATTGCGTGATCTGGAGGGGGTAGCGCGTGATGCAGGGGTCCCGGCCTGTGATCCGCCGCCATGGCGCAATTTTTTGTACGCCTGCTTGTCGGGGGTGGAGAACGGTGAATCGGGTGGGCTCCGAACCGGGGGTGGCAGGATGAATTCCTGGTACCATTCAGGGAGGGCAATCGGGTCCAAGTCCAGGGCATCACAAAAGGCAGGCAGCTCAGAAGGGAAACGCAAAACATGTTGTTTACCAGCAGTCGTGACAACCAGGGCGAACGGGAAGCGCCACGTGTACCTAATGTCTCTCTCCCTGAGCTTGTCCAGTAGAGGCCGTGGGGCCCGTCTGTTCTTCAGCGTGATCTGGGACAGGTCCTGGTAAAGCATTATTTGCGCGCCATTAAAGATAATTTGATCGTTTCTCCTCGCTTTCCTCATAATCTCCTCTTTAAGTGGGTAGTTCTGTAGGCAGCAAATAACATCCCTTGGGGGTGCATTGTCTGGACCTTTGGGCCTAAGAGCCCTATGAGCTCTAACAAACTCAATGGCCGAGTCCTCTTGGCGTTCCAGCAGGCTGTTGAACACCCTCTGGAGAGCGGGGATAAATGTCAGAAATTCTGTTCATCTGTATGGAATTCTGACGGAGAAAAAAAACATGCATGCTCGGAAACAATTTGACGCATGCTCGGGAGCATTTAACTTAATTTTTCTCGGCTCGTCGTAGTGTTGTATGTCACTGCATTTTTGACGGTCAGAATTTGGTGTGTCCATGTGTATGCAAGACAGCTTGAGCAGAATTCAGAAAGAAAACCCTTCAGAGTTTATTCCGACGGAAAAACTGGTCATGCGTACGCGGCATTAGGTGTATGGCCTGAGCAGGAGTGCTGTGTTTTTAGCCAGGAAGACGGTATGCTGTTTGTTCTGAAGCAGGACTGTAATGCTGAATACCCCTGTGAGGGAATCTGCTGTTTATTTTTTTTTTACTTTCTGTTTCTTTTGAATAAAAATGGGCTGCCATGCCCTTGAAAATGCAGTCGGGACTGACACAATTTCTTCAACTTGCATGCACCACTAGAGCTTAATCACCCAGACATTTTATAACATAAATATGTTTGGGGGTTCTACGTAATTAAATAAAATAAAATATAAGGGGGCGGAGCTAGCCGGAGACCAGAATGACCACACTGTAGCCGAGCTCCGGTTCCAGCGGACACTAAGTGGCTAATCACAGCTCATCCAGCGGGGTTTCCACCACCCCAACACAGCGATCTACCTCCCTGTAACCCGGGGGAGCTGTCCTGGCGATGGGTAGATGCAAGAAGGAGGGGAATCGGCCTCTCAAACTCACAGAGTTCTTCTCCACTGGGCCTAATCAAGATGGCGCCGTCGCGTCCTCCACACCGCGGCCTAAGGATTCGCAGGACCCGTTTCAAACAGGAAAATCAATGAAACGGAGCAGTCCACCTAGGAGCCTGAACTCTCCACCTGCTACCCTATCCTCAGGAAGCCCAGAGAAGGCGAGATATCGGATGGAGGCAACAGATCCCATCCATGAGTTGAGCGCACATGAATCAGGGGATGACAACAGGGAACTGCCAGACTCTATAGACATGTTTTCTACTAACAACAAGCATGTACTAGATATGGTGCTAAAGGAAATGCTGGTGTCCCTTAGGAGCTCCCTCCACTCAGATATGGTCTCCTGTGTGCATAAATTTAGCTCTTAACTGAGGAGTGTAGCTGACAGGGTCTCACACATGGAGAACAAGATGGGAGAATATGCCTCCACCATCAATGCTCTAGTTGATGCCAATGAGAACACTGAGGATGACGTAGAGACACTGAGGGCCAAAATAGCAGAAATGGAGGACAGGTCCAGGAGAAATAATGTCAAGATAAGGGGGATCCCTGAATCTGTTAAACAGCAAGAACTGCGTGAGTATGTGAAGCAGCTATTTACTGCAGCGATGCCTGACTTGTTCAACTTGGACTTTACTGTGGACAGGATTCACAGGCTTCCCAAACCCTTCTATCTTTCTGACAACATCCCTAGGGATGTGATCCTCAGGCTTCACTTTTTTCACAGCAAGGAAAAACTCATGGCGGCCTCGCGCCAGAGAGATGTGATCCCGGAAAAATATTCTAACCTTCAGTTTTATGCAGACTTGTCGCAATACACATTGCAGAAACGCAGAAACCCTGCTACAGTAACAAAGGCCCTCAGAAATCACAAAGTGGGAGTTTCCAACAAAGCTCATTGTTACTAAAGATGACAGAGAATATGTATTGGAATCCCTGGAGAAAGGAATGACCATGCTCCAAACATGGGGAATAGTCCAAGACCTGCAACCTTCTTCCCAACTGCATTATGACAAGGGGGGCCACGATCAAGAATGGTGTACAGTTAACCACAAGAATGCTCGCTCTCACAAATAATCTGGATTGAGCTCTAATGTGCAAATTCTCCGCTGGGGAGAAGAAATTTTATTTTTTTCTCTTTTTTTTTCTCCTCTCCCAGTTCCAATTTATCCCCGATTTACCTCCTGAGTGACCGGATGTCACACTCTGTGCACTTTTTACTTTGGCCTCAGCCACTGCTGTTTTGTTCTGTTATGTTTTTTGTGTTTAGACAGTTCCTTTTTGCCCTACTGGTCGGACTCGCTGAGATACCCCTCATTGTCAAGATCCTGGAAGCTGACCTACCTCCACCTCAAAGGCCGGACAGCATCTCTGCGCCCACCATCCTGGTACTGTGACCTTCACCTTATATAAGTGACTCATTACATTTTTACTCTGAATACCAAGGGCCTCAACCACCCAGCCAAGAGGAGGTCTCTCTGGAAAGACGCTCTGCAGAATAATTGTGATGTTTTGTGTGTTCAAGAGACACACTTTCGTCTCCATGCACACCCCAAATGCGCTCACCCTAAATTTCCTCACGTATACATGGCCAATGCGGAGTCTAAAAATAGGGGGGTGATGGTGGCGATTAGAGACTTTGTAGCTTTTCGTCTTAATAATGTCATCTCTGATCCACAGGGGCACTACCTCATTATAGTGTGTGAGATCAATTCCTCCATGTACACTGTAGCGAACATATATGCACCTAATGCTAGGCAAATCACTTTTTTCCACAAGATTATGAGAAAGGTGAGAGCAGTCCAGAAAGGATCGCTAATAGTGTGCGGTGACTTCAATATAACCCCTGATCCGTTAGTGGATATGACCTTCTCCCCTAAGAGGACCCCGCCCTCTTTGAAGGACTCCATACAGTCCCATAAACTGTTTGATGTGTGGAGATGTCTTAATGCTAATGAGAACGATTTTACTTTTTTTTCTTCTGCACATGTTTCCTATAGTAGAATTGATGTTCTTGGTTGAGAGACCACTGCTATTTCAATGTAAATCAGCCAAGATCAATAGTATCACCTGGTCGGACCATGCCTCGGTGAGTTTGACTGTGGGAGCCTCCTCATCACATAGTCCAACTTACTTATGGAGAGCTAACCCCACCTTGCTGAGGGAGGGCCCGTCCAGATCCTACATTGGACAGAGGCTAGTGGAATTTTTTGATGTGAACCAAGGGTCGGTGGTTGATCCGTCTGCCTTGTGGAATGCCCACAAGGCCTATGTGAGCGGTCTCATGATACAACAAGGAGTGAGATTGAAAAGGGAAAGGCAGCAGCAGACCATGCAACTTATCTCCCAAATAGATGCTTTGGACAGACAAGATATGACTCATCCTTCCCACTCCTTAAATAAATCTAATTTCCCATTCACGTACAGAACTCCGAATTAAGTTCCTTGAGGACTTTGAGAGGGCTTCTAGGAGACTGAAACTTTCCTACTACACTAGCGGCAATATAGCTGGGAAACTTTTGGCCAATAAATTAAAGGGGCATAGACTCAGAACCCAGATATCCCACATATTACAACCCCACACATTAATCTAACAAACACATCCCAAGGCAATTGCTGACACATTCAGCCAATACTATAGCTCTCTTTACAACCTCAAAGACGACCACTCCACTCCACAACCTACAGATGGCACTATTAGAACTTTTCTTGAAAAAAATGCTCTTCCCACACTCACACAGGACCAACTTGACCTTCTCAATTCACCCATTACAGACCTAGAGGTCAAAGAAATTATGCAATCTCTCCCACTCAACAAATCACTAGGTCCAGACGGATACACTGGGGAATACTATAGAGCATTCCAGGACATTCTTTGCCCGCACCTGACTAGAGTTTTTGGATCTGCTGCTGCGTCTTCCTCATTCCCTCAAGAGATGCTTAAGGCAACAATTATAGCTCTGCCAAAGCAGGGAAAGTCCCCTGATGTCCCACAGAACTTCAGGCCGATCTCGCTCTTGAATAACGATGTAAAGATGTATGCCGAGCTACTGGCCACTAGGTTAATGACCATTCTGCCCGATTATGTGGATGCTGATCAGACGGGGTTCACCAAGGGCAGACAGACGGCTGACTTCACTAGACGCTTGGTTGACCTAATGCATATAGCTAGGAGAAGGGGAATGCCTTCTCTGCTCCTTTCTTTGGATGCAGAGAAGGCGTTCGACAGAATCCACTAGGGATTCCTAGCTGCGGTTCTGGAGAAGTTTGGCTTTCAGGGATGGGTGTTTTTGGCCATTATGGCCCTGTACACAAGGCCATCAGCTCAAGTATTCATAGCAGGAGCTCTCTTAACACTATTTCAAATCACAAATGGTACACGCCATGGGTGTCCCATATCCCCACTTATTTTCAATCTAATGATAGAACCTTTGGCTGCCCATATACGAACACACCCTCGAATCACTGGGTTGCTAGTAGGCCCAAAAAAGCATGTCATAAGCTTAGTCGCTGACATCATACTAATTTTATCTGAAGTGCAGGAATCCTTGGCCACAGTTCAATCGTTGCTGCAGACATTCTCTGCAGTTTCGTATTATAAGGTGAACGAGGCTAAGTCCCATATACTCAACATGGGGGTGAACACTGAGACTAAGGTGACCTTACAAAAAAAATTCCCCTATGTGTGGAGAGACGAGGGTATAACCTACCTGGGGATAACGCTGACTCCTACTCCTGAGGGTTTGGTAGCTGCGAATTACACTTGCTTACTGACTTCCCTTTGGTCCAAACTTCAGAAATTAGCTGTCTCAGAGTTATCTTGGCTGGGGAGATTAGCGGCCCTCAAGATGTTAATTTTACCCCAACTTTTATATCTTTTTAGGACCCTCCCTGTCCCTCTACCCAATATCTATTTTAAATCCCTACAATCGATCATAAACAACTTCTTGTGGCAGGGCAAGAGAGCTAGGTGTGCTTTTGGTAGGATAATTAAAAGTAGAGAAGCAGGGGGGGTGGGTCACGTTCACTTACATGATTACTAGTTCGCATCTATTCTATCCGAACTAGTCCACTGGTTCAACCCCGCTTCTACAGTGTTGTGGAAAGATTTAGAACAGAGAAAAATCCCGAAGGGGAGTCTTAAAGACTTCTTGATATCAGCCTCTCTCAATAAATCCTTCGGTAAAAATGACGCATCTCCCATACTAGCCTCATTGAGGGCTTGGACCCACTTGTGTATGGCTCACGGTTGGACAGGGCCCACAGAATTGTTTAAATTCCCTATAACTGCAGTCCATAACCTAATTCCAAATATTAATCTTAGTCTCTGGAAAAGAAGGGTATAGCCAACCTGGAGGATGTAATAGTAGACTCCAGTGTGCTGTCATTCGAAGCTTTGCGACAAAAGTTCGGCCTTTCAGCCAGTGAACAGGTCAGATACATCCAGGTTTCCTAATTACTTAAGAAAAATTCCCTGATCCTCACACATCTCCCGATTAAAATTACCAAGTTCTTTTATCAGCGGACCCTTAGATCTAAAGGTATAACCATCCTATACAAGGGGTTACAGGAAAAAGACGTTATGGTCAAGACCCAGAATATTATCGTATGGGAACGTGACTTTGGGGTAGAGTACCCAATTAACTCCTGGGAAAAATCAATAAGACTCCAAATGGCATCCACTAGAAGTACTAATCTCCTGGAGATGCACCAAAAACTACTTCTTTGCTGGTACCTCACCCCCCACAGGTTGGTCAAAATGTTTCCGAATGCCCCTGCAGGCTGCTGGAGGCTATGTGGAGGGAGGGGTACCCTTTTCCACATAATGTGGGAATGCCCAAATATCAGACCCCTGTAGTCTCAGGTGGAGGGCATCTTGAATAGTATCTCAGACTCTATTCCCCCACTTCACCGTGCTATGGCTATTTTATCCTTGGGAATTGAGGAGATTCCCATCTCCTTGATAATGGTAGTCTTACACATTCTTCTGGCTACACGCCTGGTAGGACATTGCTTCTCCTACATTGACAGAAATCACAAACACAGTGCAGACTCACAGCACCTATGAAATACTACATGCTTTAGCCATAGGGAAATATGAGAAGGTCTCCAAACTTTGGCCTCCATGGCAAGATTGTAAACTTGGCAAATAAAAATTTAACTGATCTTTATAGGGTATGTCGAGCAGTCTACGCTGGTAAGGGCAAATACTATTGTTGTTGTTGTTAGAGTTCTTGGGCAGGTGTTAATCTGCCTTGTTAACTTTAATTTGGTTTTTACCTTTTGATTGTTTTGACATATTCACTCTCATGTCACATTCCTTGTACCCAACAGTACAACAGTGGAGATTAACTCTGTGCAATGTATATAGGGGTATAGGTTTTTTCTCATTTGATTGAAGCTGGCTACCGCGATCAATGAGAGGGATCGCAAGGGGCTAGCTATAGTGACTTCCCTAATACAAATTCGCAGGCAACCTCGCAGGGTTCCTTACCTTTGATTGGGATCCGCTTTAGTATATTATCCTTTATTACTACCAAAGACTGCTTGAATATCTTTGACAAACTTTATATGTCTCTGGAATGTGCTTTTTCTGATTTTGTCTACTTCTACGTTTTGTATGTTTTGTATTGTTTCTATTGAAAAACCCAATAAAAACCATTGGAAATAAAAAATAAAATATAAGACATCATGGCACACCAATGCACAATTCTATTTTCGAGCACCCCTAGCTGAATTCTAAATATTATAAAATATATAATGTACATATAATATGCATTATATTACAATGTTTAATATAAATAATTGAACATACAGCATAAATGCATCAATAATTATAATTTATAAATGCAATACAGCAGAGAGACAACTCCTCGTCACAGCCACAAGCAGTTTTGCAGACCCAAGAGTTAGAGGAAAATGTAAGGTTATTTCCCTTTTCAGCATACACTGAAATATATGTTTTGGTGGAATGACTCAATAGTTAGAAAGCAGACAAGGGCATATCAGGAGAAATAATGTTACTTACTATTATTGAGATTACTAAAAATCATATTTAAACAGAAAAAAAAAATTAACATCTCTTTTACCTCAGTGAAAATTTTTAACCACCTAAGACCCGGACCTTTAGGCAGCTAAAGGACTGGCCAGTTTTTTTCGATACGGCACTGCATCGCTTTAACATACATTTGCACGGTCGTGGTTGGTTTGCGCAAAATTTATAGCGTTTACAACATAGGGGATAGTTTTATTGCATTTTTATTATTTTTTTATTTTACTACTAATGGCGGAGATCAGCAATTTCTTTCATGACTGCGACATTATGGCGGACACTTCGGACAATTTTGACACATTTTGGGACCATTGTAATTTTCACAGCAAAAAAATGCATTTAAAATGCATAGTTTACTGTGAAAATGACAATTGCAGTTTGGGAGTTAACCACAAGGGGGCGCTGAAGGGGTTATGTATGACCTCATCTGTGTTTCTAACTGTAGGGGGGTGTGGCTGTAGGTGTGACGTCATTGATTGTATTTCCCTATAAAAGGGATGACACGATCGATGACGGCGCCACAGTGAAGAACAGGGAAGCTGGGTTTACACCCAGCTCTCTCCGTTCTTCAGCTCCAGGGACAAATCACAGGACTCCAGTGGCGATCGGGTCCGCAGGTCCCACGGACACGGTCACTTGCGCCAGCGACCCACGGCTGGGCACTTAAACAGGACGTACCTGTACATGCATGTGCCCAGCCGTGCCATTCTGCCAATGTAAATGTGCAGGAGGCGGTTCTTAAGTGTTTAATTGGCAGTATTGTAGGCTGCGTGGCTGTATGGATTGTAAAATACAATTTTCATTGCCAATGTTCTTGTTATAATGTACGTTTCATCAAATTTTTAAATACCGCTGTTTAATAATAATAATTATTATCATATGTTACAGTTATTAATCAGAAAAAATATTGATAAAATATTATTACTGGTTGCCATGAACAACATTAATATTTGATTTGCTTAATTTTCTTTTGCAGGAAAAAAAGGCCCCCCATCCCAATTTTATTAATGCAGTTTAGAACATACTGTTGCAGTGTTATTGGTCTTCTTTGGCAGGCTTGGCCTATTGATAGTAAATAAGACCCACAAGCTATTATTAACAACTAATAGACTTCACTAGATTCTATAACTGGTGGCTTGAACTACTGTATAATTTTTGGTTCTACACCACTGACCTAGCCACCAATATTAACTAATTAGAGTTTCAAGACCTGTCTATTAGCTTTAAGTTGCAGGACTTTCCGGAACCTGGATGGGTGGCATTACGCGCAGCTAGCTCACTTTGTTCGGCAACTCCCCCAACCATTACGGACGGGGGTGGAGCTGACACCATTAGAAACGGTTTGCACAGCTGAGAACACTAAGGGCACGATTTCTAAATGACATAAAATACTAATTAAGATTGGGGCACGAGGAGCAGCACCTTTAGTCGAAAAATGGGAAAGGGAGTTAGGCATGGATAGGGGGGATAATTGGGTAAATAAGATAATGAGCCTGACCCACTCTTCCGCCATAGATTTGCAAACAGCGGAGATGAACTATAAGTGTATCTCGGGCTGGTATTTTACACTGGTTAAAGCCAGTAAATTTAAAACAGACCAGTCAGCTAAATGCTGGCATGGCTGCCCCGAGAGAGGCAATATGGCACACTTCTGGTGGATCTGTCCGATAATCCAAAAATATTGGGAGTCTATATTACGTCAAGTAAAAAAAAATTACAGGTACAGAGATTAAGAAAGACCCATGGGCCGTATTGTTTCATTGCAGTGGCGAGGGATTAAAAAAATATAAACAGTCACTACTTCCACATCTATTGAATGCAGCAAAAAAACTGATCCCAAAAAAATGGCAAGATACTGAAAGCCCACAGATATGGGAGTGGTTGGAGGCGATAGAACACACCTATAGGATGGAGGAGCTGAAGGATAGCGTCTCAGAAACCAACGATTCTCGGGCTAAATGGCATAAATGGAAGGATTACAAAAAAACATGGAACTACATAGAGGGACTAAGACCGTCGCTTTGAGTAGGATGGGGTGGATACAAGGGAAGGCCCTTAATAGAAAGCATGAGTTTCGACTCTTATAACATAAGTTTGACATTCGTATCCTTATATACTATCACATTGTAACAATATATTTGGAGTCCTGGGAGCCACGAGGAGGGGAAGGGAGGGGGGTTTAAGGGTTGGTCCCCGATTTGTCTTCCCCTCTTCTTCTTTTTTCTCCATTTGTATGAAACTGAAGTTTATTTCGAAGACAAAGGATGGAGAATTGGGAGGGGGAGGAAAGGGGAAAGGAAAAAAAATAAAATAACAAATGAGATGAAGCGAATATCGCAAAGTTTCACAGATGATGCAAAAACCACTAGTAGAGACGATTGAAGCCTCAAATATGAGCGGGTCTCAAACGATAGATATCAGCTGATGTGAAAAAAAAAGAAAAGGTTGCAGGACTTTCTTTGAGAAAGCAGACAAAATATTTACTTTATCCTAAAAGTAGACACATTTACGTTGCTACCAACTTCGGGGAGAACAGAAGGAAAAAACATTGGAACTAAAATAAACATTGTATAATGAACGAAGATAGAACTAAAATAGACATGTTTTAATGAAATAATGCAAAAGACTCAATTAGACAAATGGTGACAAAATATACTTAATATATTAACTTTCACATACTCCACTTTTTTTTAACAATGAATAGGAGAGATGGAAAATGTGTTAGATTGTTGTAACAATGGAAAACAGTAACAGCAGTCTGTAACAAAACTAATTTGAGCGCATTTTCATTGCTAAAAGCACAGAAATAAAATCTTGAAAACTTTGCATTAGCTGTTAATAACTGAAAAGTTTAGTCAATGCTACATTTATAGTGATTATAAATTAGCTGTTTGAGTTTTTCGTAAATGCCTCAAAATTTTCTTCACAAAATAAAAAAATATTTATCAGGGGAGAATGACGGAGCTAATTATACTTCATGTCCTATGTCAGTAATTTTAGATGCATTTAAAATGATGATTAATAAAGTATATTTAGAGGACGTGTTGCATGTCCTCTAAGTGTCATGACTGTAGAGAAGACTGGCAACATACAAAAAAAGAAAAAAACAAAACAATTTTGTCTTAACAGTAATTGGAAATGGCAGGGTCAGTAAAACTATTATTGCTTAATATCTAACATCTACCTAAAGTGAACCTGTACCCAGACTATGCACACACAAATATTAATGTATTCTGAACAAGCATTTTAAAACTTCACAACAGAGGCACTAAAATTGCAGCTATTTCAATGGAGAACATTATCTTGTCAGCATGCCAGCCTTCTAATGTAAACATGCATCTGGTTTAGAAACAAATTGAAACCCAACCAAGTAATATAAAAACCCATGTTTTTTTTTTTCATTTTTAAATGCTGATGTATTTTTCTACCCCCTTCCAAGCTCTTTTTCTTTATTGGTGAAAAGTTCACAGTACTGGACAGCGACAAGACTGCTAATGTATTGCAGCTAAAAACCCATAGTCATAGCTATCCTGTGTATGCACATTTTTATTCAGCTAAGGTTTTGAAGTTTATAGTTGAGCTCTGGCTTTCTGTACTTGTGAATGGACATGAGTGTGCAGGAGAACAGCCAGGAGCCAACAGTCCTTGGGCCATATAGGTTGAGAATTAGTCTAGGCTCACACTGAATGCGGCTTCAGAATTGTATGACTTTACTTGAAATTGCACGATTTTAAAGCTGCATGTCAGTTTGACTTTGGGTGCAACTTTGGTGTCATCTGTGCAACTTCATGCAGATGTCTAAGAAAGGCACACCTGAAATTGCCAAAAGTAGTGTTGTAAAAGTAGCTATACAAGAAATACCAGACAGCAGGCAACACCACAACAGAGGAAGACAGTCTTAGAAAAAGAGTGTTTTTTTTTTTTTTTTTTTTTTTAGCAGGTAACTGGCTGTGAGGAAGGAGATAGCACAAGGAGAAGACAGCTCAGGGAGAAGACAGTTCAGGGAGAAGACAGCTTAGGGAGAAGACAGCTTAGGGAGAAAACAGTTAATGGAGTAGACAGCTCATGGAGAAGACAGCTCAGGGAGAATATAGCTTGGAAAGAAGGCAGCTGGGGGCTTCTTTTTAATAAAGGACTTGCCAAAAAAAACATCTCTTGTTTCTTTTTTAACATTTCACTGCTTTTTCGGGTAAATGGGTATTGGGTACATGAGGGGGGGGAGTGGGACCTGGGGTCCCCCTTGTTAAAGGGTGCTTCTGGATTCCTATAAGCCCCCCAGCCAGCAGACCCCCAGAACCATAATCTAGGGTTGTCGGGAAGAGTCCCATTTTTCGTCTGATCCCTTTAGTTAATGAAACAAAATAGGGCTTTATATCATTTCAAAATACATGTTGATAAAAGTGGATGTAAACAGATGTAAATGGATGATCATTCATTCACATTCACTTTTCCATAGAGATGCATTGATGTCCTTTTCATTCATCAACGGATGGACACAAATAAAATAAACGGTCCACATGTGTGAAAGGGGTCTTAGTTTATCTTTAATAATTTGTGTTACTATTTAAAAAAAACATAGGCCCAGATTCACAAAGCACTTGCGCCGATGTAAAGCAAGTTACTCCGACGTAAGTGCAAATGTGTGCGGGCGTATGTGTGCGCCAGAGTCACAAACAAATATACGCCTAAAAACTGGCCACCCTACACCGACGTAGGTTGCATATGCCGGCGTAGCGTGGGTGCAAATATGGGCTTGAAGCACGGTGCTGCTCCCATTGATTAGCTATTCAAATATGCAAATGAGGAAAATACGCCGATTCACAAACGTGAGTGCGCCTGACTCATGCTGCGCGAGGTGCGCGTAAGTTGTACGTCCGGCGCAAAGTTATTCCCCATAAAGGAGGTGAAACCCGGCAACAGACGTGCACATGTCAGATGGAGAGCAGCTGCAGCAGCACCGTTACGGATGAGCTGAGCAACCACACTTGCAGGACAACACATCTGTATGCCAACCTGCCAGGGGCAGCCATGGTCATACCACTACTGCGTCCACAGGCACGGAGGAGGGTACAGGAGAGGAAATACTGAACGTGCATGAACGTCTTTGGCATGGGGGGATCGGAGGTGTATCGCATCTTCAGATTCAGCCCTGATGCCATCCTGGAATTAGCCACAGCCTTGCATGATGAAATTACCAGCCAGACGGGACGCTTACATCCAGTGCAGCCACTGGTCAAGTTACTGGCAACACTCCATTTCCTTGCCAGTGGATCTTTCCAACGTACAAGTGGAGTCGTGTCTGGGATGTCACAATCCACCATGAGCAGATGTGTGCACCAGGTTGTCCCCGCAATCCTCACATGCATGTCCCACCACATAATCAAACCGACCCATGAGCACCTGTGGCAGAAGGCAATGCAGGATTTCTACAGCATTGCCGGATTCCCACACACCGTCGGGGCCATTGATTGCACACATGTGGCACTACGGCCCCCGTGCCACAGAGCACATATACCGCAATTGTAAGCAGTGGCATTCCATCAACGTACAGGTGATAGCCGATGCCCTATGCCTCATATGGCACGTCTGTGCCAAACACCCCGGGGCCAGCCACGACAGCTACATATACCATCAAAGCACCATCCCAACAGAATTCGAACAGAACATGTACAGGGACAGCTGGCTGGTTGGTGAGTGACATGGGAGTCAGGCACGACTGTCCAACTTCATGATGCAGACATCACGAGGGGCACACGCACGGCTAACATCCTCCTGTCTATTCCCTTCCAGGTGACTCGGCATATGCACTTGGGCCCCATCTCCTGACTCCATACCGGAATCCCCAAACCAGAGGCGAGAGAAGATACAATGCTGCACACATACGCACCCGTGCAGTGGAGGAGCACACATTTGACATCCTGAAGTTTCAGAAATGTAGGCCAATATGTATTCTGCTACATATTTTTGGAATTTTGTTTTTATCAAAAATATGTAACAAGCATGCATGCTTAGAACCAATGTTAAAATCAACCAGAAAATAGCACAAGTTGACCAAAGGGTGGTAGTAAAGAGCAGAAAAGAGCTGAAAAAACACGTGATTTTGGGAAAGTTTGTTGAAAAAGTCCTGCCGTGTGTATGCATACCAAGTTCACGGACAATAGTTTGTTTGAAGTCCGATCGTGTGTATGAGGCTTTATATGGAGGATACAGAACTTAAAACTAGAGTATCATAAAAATCTCATTCATTAATGTTCTTAATAGTACCACTAAACTTTTCCTTTTAACTAATACATTATAATAGTAAAATAATTAAGTAGAACAAAGAAAAAGGACCTTCATACTTTGAGGAAATCTTGGTGGATTATCGTTGACATCGATGAGTGTAACATTGATGGTAGTTGACCCAGATAGTCCACCAACTTGACCCGCCATATCTTTGGCTTGAATAACAACAGAATAGTGCTCTCTTGCTTCTCTATCCATATTAGGTAATGCTGTTCTGATAACTCCTAAAAGAGAAAACAAATTAACACCTTAAAATCAAAATATATTGTAAAAGGTAAATTTTGCATATATTTAGGTCAAACTGCATATTCTGTAATTCACTGGATTAAAAGGACATGACTTGATGTGGCAATGTGTAAAGGTAATACTGTTATCTGGTGCAGAAATGCCATAAAACTTGCATATAAACATGCAAAATAGCAACATCCTTCACTGGCTACCATCTTGTACAGAATGCAGGGACCTATTCCTGCATGTCCCCTGTAGCTTTGGAGGTGACATAGGCTACATGACAACCACAAAGAACATGTGTAAACATGCCTCTGAGCTTAGAATCAAGCAATAGTCAGCAGAGAATACTACCACTGTGCTCTGCATGCCAACATGACAACTTTTGCATAATACCAATACTTGTGTGTTTTTTATAAATACTGGATAGCACTATCTGACCTTTAACTGTCGTGTACTATGTTCACAATCTCAAAAACATAGTACCCATACACTGGAGATGGATGCTTACTCTAAATTCTAACACACATGGGCAGGGGCGGACTGACCATTGGGGCTCTCGGGCACTGCCCGAGGGCCCCATGCCACTAAGGGGGCCCATCAGGGTTGCCGGGCTCAATAAAACCAGGGACAGTATGTAAAAATCTGTGTTTTTTTTACATCTGTCCCTGACATGTTAGAAACCGACATGCTTTTGATGTGAAAATCCTGAGATTTTAGCTGCCCCGCCTTTGCACTGCCTTCTGGCATGGTGGCAATCTGTAAGCCCAGGAGCCCCATAATCTTCTATTGCCCGGGGGCCCCATGAGTTGTCAGTCCGCCCCTGCACATGGGTGATTTAGTGTGACTTTACCACAAATCCTGCCTGCAATTATATGCCATTTATCACTAGAAATCAATGCATATGTAGTTACAAATAGCAGCAACCAATCACACAAATTTGGAGCACTTTGTTATCTATAGCAATTGATCAATACTACATGCTACACTCCTTTGCTCCATATGTGTTGTGATTATTCACTAATTGCTAGAAATTGATGTGCAGAGCAATCAGTAATTATAGTTTTAGCAAACATTATACTGATAAGTGTATATTAATTGGTTTCTGTAACTGTTATAGCATCTACAAACTATGGTATGTACAGGTATTTTAAAACTGATCAATTCTGATGTACTGATCTCATTTCTTGAGGACCCAAAATGGCAGGACAATACTAATACCCCCATGTTTAAACCCTTTTTGTAAAGTAAACAGTCTAAGGCATTTAATAAGAGGCATGGGGAGTTTTTTAAAGTTGTATTTTTTTCTCTCAAAACTTTTTGAAAAATTAATATATATTTTTTCTCTTTTTTTTTTTTACTGTCACCAGTTCAGTACAGAATCAGCATATGACAGTTTAACCACTTAACCCCCGGACCATATTGCTGCCCAATGACCAGAGCACTTTTTGCGATTCGGCACTGCGTCGATTTAACAGACAATTGCGTGGTCGTGAGACGTGGCTCCCAAACAAAATTGGCGTTCTTTTTTTCCCACAAATAGAGCTTTCTTTTGGTGGTATTTGATCATCTCTGCGGTTTTTATTTTTTGCGCTATAAACAAAAATAGAGCGACTATTTTGAAAAAAAATCTATATTTTTTACTTTTTTCTGTAATAAAATAAAAAAGCAATAATGGTTTATTGATTGGTTTGCGCAAAAGTTATAGCGTTTACAAAATAGGGGGTAGTTTTATGGCATTTTTATTATTATTTTTTTTACTAGTAATGGCGGCGATCAGCGTTTTTGTTTTCAGTACTGCGACCTTATGGCGGACACTTCAGACACTTTTGACACATTTTTGGGACCATTGGCATTTTCTTTGCGATCAATGCTATAAAAATGCATTGGATTACTATAAAAATGCCATTGGCAGTGAAGGGGTTAAACACTAGGGGGCGGGGAAGGGGTTAAGTATGTTCCTGGGTGTGTTCTAACTGTATGGGGGGTGGCCTCACTAGGGGAAATCACTGATCTTCTGTTCATACATTGTATGAACAGAAAATCAGCATTTCCACCTCTGACAGGACCGAGAGCTGTGTGTTTACACACATAGCTCCCGGTCCCCGCTCTGCAACGAGCGTTCGCGTGTGCCCAGTGGTGATCGTGCCCGCCAGGCACGCGCACAGGACTCGGGGGCGAACGGGCCGCCGGCGGCGTGCACGCGCCCCCTAGTGGCCACAGAAATCCTAACGTAGAGCTACGGGCTCTCGCCCAGGAGAGCCGACCTGCCGCCGTATAACCGGCGGCTGGTCGGCAAGCGGTTAAGGATGACAGTATAAAAATATAAAAAAAATACAAAAAAATTATATTTTTTCAACTTTTTTCTTTTACATATTGTCATAAAATGAATTCTGTGTCACTATAACACTGTACTACTCTGAGGGTGATCAGGGACTTTTGTTTTACACTGTTATTGCATATACAGTGATTGTCAGTCACTGTATGAGCAATAGTTTTAGCTATCATAAATGGGTTAACCAATCATGAGAAGCTTGCTTTTAGTTGTGATCTGTGACTGGCTCAGCTAATTACATGGTAAAGATAGCCAGGTACCATGTGATTGATTTTGGTCAATCACAGATCACAACAACAAGCAAGCTGTTCGTGAATGGAAATAAGACAGTTGCACTGGGTGACTGGGACAAAAATTAATAATTTTACCTTCTTTTGCAAGTGATCATCAGAGGTTAGTAACTACTACCTGTAGTGTCTCATTCTCTGCATTACTTACTACTGACTAGAGTTGAGCGGACACCTGGATGTTCGGGTTTGGACCCGAACCCGAACTTTAAAAAAAAAGTTTGTGTTCGGGAACCCAAACCCAAGCCCGGACTCCGAACCCCAATGGGACATAGACTTTTAGTAAAAGAAAAAAAATGCGTGGGGGTCCCCCCAAATTCAATAACCAGACCCTTTAGGTCTGGTATGGATATTAAGAGGAACCCCAAGGTTAATTTAAAAAAAAATTACGTGGGATTCCCCCCAAATATCCATAACCAGACCCCTTACCCAAGCACATTGACCTGGCCGGACGCAGAAAAGAGGGGGGGACATAGTGCGCCCCCCCTCTCCTGAACCACACAAGGCCACATGCCCTCAACTTTGGAAAGGGTGCTTTGGGGTGCCCCCCAAAGCACCTTGTCCCCATGTTGTTGGGGACAAGGGTCTCATCCCCACAACCCTTGCCCGATGGTTGTGGGGGTATGCGGGCAGGGGGCTTATCAGAATCTGGAAGACCCCTTTAACAAAGGGGACCCCCAGATCCTGCCCCCCTGTGTGAAATGGTAATGGGGTACACTGTACCCCTACCATTTTACGAAGGAAGTGTAAATAGTAGTTTTCAGGAAAAAAAAAACACACACACCATAGAAAAAATTACTTTATTAATTAAACCAAATAAAAATCCAGCGGTGAAAATAGACGATTGATGCTGCTCCCTGCTCCAACGTTGTCTTCTATCCAGCGCCGGGTGATCTCTCCAGTGACGGGTGATCGGCCCAGCGATGAGAAGATCCATCCATTCAGAGCACAGCTCAGCGAATGACACGACGGAGCTTTGACATTTATTTTATAGGGGAGGCGGGCCACGCGTCACGTGACCCTGTCCCACTCTGATGCAAGGGGCATGTCTGGGCTGTCCCAGTGACGTAGCAAAGTGTGCGTCAGAGGGGGGCAGGGTCACGTGATGCGTGACCTGCCTCCCCTATAAAAGAAATGTCAAAGCTCTGGCGCGTCATTCGCTGAGCTGTGCTCTGAATGGATGGATCTTCTCGTCGCTGGACCAACCAGCCATCACTGGAGAGGTCACCCCGTTACCATTTCACACAGGGGGGGGCAGGATCTGGGGGTCCCCTTTGTTAAAGGGGTCTTCCAGATTCTGATAAGCCCCCTTCCCGCATACCCCCACAACCGCCGGGCAAGGGTTGTGGGGATGAGACCCTTGTCCCCATCAACATGGGGACAAGGTGCTTTGGGGGGCACCCCAAAACACCCTCCCAATGTTGAGGGCATGTTGCCTGGTACGGTTCAGGAGAGGGGGGGCACACTCTGTCCCCCCTCTTTTCTGCGGCCGGCCAGGTCAACATGCTCGGATAAGGGGGCTGGTGTGGATTTTAGTGGGAACCTAAAGGGTCTGGTTATTGAATTTGGGGGGACCCCCACGCATTTTTTTCCCGATCTCCAAACCCGAACCCGAACCAGAACTTTCAGCAATTATTCGGGTTCGGGTCCGGGTTCGGGAAAAACCCAAAGTCTGCCCGATTTTTACAGTTCGGGTTCACTTAACTCTACTACTGACCCCTGCATTCGATGTTACGTACTTCTGACTTCTGCACTGTGTTACTTACTGCTAACTCCTACTCTCTGCGTTAATTACTTCTGACTGCAAAAACTTGCATTATTAATGCTGATTTATGCTCTCTGGCTGACCTACTATGGACCCATGCATTCTGTTATTTCTGATGTCTGTACTCAGCGTTATTTGTTCCTAAACCCTCTACTCTGCGCCTTGACGGGGCCTGCAGCTTACACATGCATTTGCAAATGCGTGTAACTAAACCTCTGTTTTTAATGCACACAGTTGACAGGTGAATTTGGTTGGTTGCCGATTGGTCGGTAAGTTTGAGCCTGGATATTCTATGTTTTTGTATGGTGGAGGTGAGCACTTGCACTTTGGAAATGTACTTTTGCAAAATTTGGTGAAGCAAGACCCAACTTTTTTGCATCTTTTTTTAATATTTTTGTTTAATGTTTGTTTTGGTTTCCACATGGACCTATTCATACAGAATATATATATTTTTAATGTGTAATAGTTTATCGGTTTATTTTTGATTATTCACTATTTAGTAGATCATCCAAAAAGTTTCTGCTACAGCCCCGCCAACACTGTGAAATGAATCCTGCATGCCTAACACATTCTTTTCAAAGCCTGCTAAAAAAAATCTTTAAAAGTTCTGCAAAAACACAGTTTAACCTACCTGGTGGTATGATTATGTCAGATTTTTTATGCTGAAAGCGGTACAATGTTTTGCATGGAAATTTGGCATTTTATACTGTAGGCCTGTAATTCTTAGAAAAAACTCTCGTAAATGTGTCTAAACAAGAGTCTAGTAGACATCCCAGGTATGATACATTTTGAAACACTAAATCATAAATTATAATATAATAAGTAACTATAAACAATTATGACAAATAATAATATAATAATAATACAAATTATTCAATAATATAATCAAATAAAAAACATTGAAATTTGCTCAGTTGCAGAATTGTCACTGTCATTACTTTCAGTGTTTGATGACAAATTTTTCCAGAAAACACCTTCGCTCAATTCTGCAAGTGTTTCTAATTTATTATCGCTGTTTTCTAGCTGATCTAAAAGCACTTTTGATGTAAATGGACACTTTTTGGTTGCTATGGGCAACCTCCAGTTTCCAGGCAGAAAGAACAGTATTTATAATATAATACTGCATGCAGGGCATTGGACAAACCACTAGGGACAAAAGGGAGGTGAAACTCTTTGATACGGTACTGCAATCTGTAAGATTTCAGTGTACTGTATGTATTGTGTGTTTTTCACTTTTTGAATTTGGCGCCGTACTTCGTCCCTGTACGTCACAACGCTCGCAGGGAACGGAGCTTGGCACTGGGAATCGTGTAGAGACACAGCTCACAGACACACCAGGGAGACATCGCTGGACCCAGGGGACAAGGTAAGTAAGCTGTACATGGATCCTGCAATGCGATCTCGAGTCTGGCTTGGGGCTACCGCTTTTGGTACTGAAAATTCACCCCGAGCCACACTTGGGAATACAGCTAAGGAGGTTAAAGGTGTTTGTATATGAAAGCTTATAGTAATTGTGCCATATTATAAAAATATTTTTATTATTATTATTATTAAATTCACTGTTACTATATGTAATTAATACTACTACTACTACTCCCAGGGCCTAAAGATCAATTACCCATAAAAAGCTAAGGTGAGCAGTCCAACGGCTTAGAAAGGTAGAAACAGAACACAAGCACATAAATACGACAGAAACTCTATCGGAAGCAGTAGCAGCCCGAACTAGCTTACGCAACCTATACGAATCCTCAGCACGTACATACTCAAGTAAAGGGGCGCTACATCAATATAAATTTAGTGGTAAATGTGGAAAACTATTAGCCAATTCTTTAAAAACATATCAGAGTCCTACTTTTATCTCAAAGCTTCAGAGCCCAAATGGGGAAATAATAACTTCACCATCATTAATTATGAAAACATTTAATGATTTTTTCCAGTCCTTATATAATATACCTCCATACCAAGCTTTGAATCCACTGGATAACGAAGCGGACAAGGTAACAACCTATATATCAGATACCTCATTACCTATGCTGGAGGAAAATGTTGTAGAAGAACTGGAAATGTTGATTACTGAAGAAGAGGTGGCCAAAGCTATTACCAACACCCCGGGGGGTAAAAGCCCTGGCCCAGATGGCTTTACGCCAAAATTTTATAAACATTTTTCTCCCCTGCTTACCCCGTTTTTGACTCGGGTATTTAACTCTATAGCGAATGGTTCAATATTCCCTAAACAAACTCTGGAAGCACACATTTCACTTATTCCGAAAGTAGATAAAGATCTCTCACTATGTACGAATTATCGACCCATATCTTTAATTGGGGTAGATGTAAAATTTTTTTCGAAAATCATAGCTGGCCGCCTACAATCACTACTACCCAAACTTATTCATTTAGACCAAGTCGGCTTTGTTAGCGGTCGAGAGGCAAGAGACAATACGCTTAAAACTCTTTTGCTGACGGATTACGCTCAATCTCAAGGTATTCCTCTATGTCTACTAACTGTCGACGCCGAAAAGGCGTTCGACCGGGTAAGCTGGGCGTTCTTACGAGCCTCTCTTATACAGATTGGTTTGGGTCCACATATGATAGCAAGGATTATGTCTTTATACCAATCACCCTCAGCTAGAGTTAGGGTGAATGGTTCGTTATCCCCAGCTTTCCCAATTTCCAATGGAACGCGCCAAGGGTGCCCTTTATCCCCATTGTTATATGTTATAATAATGGAACACCTTGCAAATGCATTGAGACAAAATGAAAATATAGCTGGTATCCAAATAGGTCCTTTACAAGAAAAATTAGCTCTTTTTGCGGATGACCTTTTAATATTTGTAACAAAACCACATACTTCCCTTCCAGCTATACTTTTGGAATTTCAGAGATTTGGCGAAGTCAGTAACTTTAAGGTTAACTGTAATAAATCAGAACTTCTTAATATATCCATACCGCGAACAAAAATGAAGCGTTTATTAAAGGATTTTTCGTTCAGGTCCTGCCCAGATTCGATCCGGTACTTAGGGATTAGTATCCCAGCTTCAATGACACAACTATATTCGTTAAATTATCTTCCGCTACTTAATAAAATCCAAAAGATACTAGCATCCTATGTATTCAAGAGACTCTCATGGTTTGGTAGAATTAATACTCTTAAGATGGATATACTCCCTAGACTAATATACTTGTTCCAAACAATCCCAATCCATATTCCAGCTACATATTTTCGTAAAATCCACCAGATCTTTTCTAAGTTTATATGGAATTCAAACCAGTCAAGAATTAATTACGCTACATTATCTCTTCCAAAAGATAGAGGTGGAGTGGGAGTACCAGATGTCTCTATATATCATAAGGCATCTATACTAACACGTATTATTGATTGGTTTCACCACTCTGAATCTAAATTATGGGTTCAATTGGAAGGGCATATGAGTCCTATAGACTTACGTGCACTTCCATGGACCTCATGTAATCTTAGAAAAGGGCATTCAATACCGGTAGATCTTACTAGACAAACACTGTACATATGGGACCGCCTGATACCTATCTATAAAATATCAAAACAACATAGCCCTATGACCCCCTTTTGTGGAACGCCAGACTTTCTACCAGCCCTACACTCAGTTACGTTTGGGCCTTGGCATAAAGAAGAACACAGACGAATTGCTCAAGTTCTACAGACTGACTCGGTATCATTGGTAGATTTCACATCAACAAGAACAAACCATAACCCGACACAATGGTTGCAGAGACATCAAGCGCTAGGGTATATAAGATCAATCCCATCAAAGCAAGATATCTGTGCCGATCCAACCACATTTGAAGCTTTGCTTCTACAAGAAGAGCCAATAACACACTCAATCTCTGTACTATATTCTATTCTTCTATTAGCAACTCGATCAAATCTTCCTACGTACACACAGAAATGGGAAAGAGAAATTTAAGAGAACATAGCTATATCAGATTGGGAAAAGGATTTATTTTGACCCTTAAGGCGCCAACAGATACAAGAATGCAAGAAAAATCATATAAAGTGATGAGTAGATGGTATAGGTGTCCCTCTACTATGCACCAAATCAACCATGAAATATCTGATATCTGCTGGCGCTGTAATAAATCAAAAGGGAATATGATACACATTTGGTGGGAGTGTCCCCAGATAAGAATGTTTTGGAAACAAATCTTTGATCTCTATGGAAAATTAGGAGAAACACCAATCCATGCCTCTCCAAAAATAGCTCTCTTAAATATGATCCCGGGACCTTTTAAGAAAGTAAAAGAAGATGTGTTCAGGTACTTCATTGCAGCAGCTAGAGTAGTTATCCCTCGATATTGGAAAACAGAGACAATACCTTCCCTGGGGGAATGGGCAAAGGAACTAGAACGTATTAAAGAATTGGAAGGCCTAATGGCACGGGAAATGGGAAAGGAGGAGCAGTTTCGCGACACATGGTCTATATGGTCTGAATTTCGAAAATCGGATGAATTCCCTACTTGGGCTACAGGTAACCCTAATGTCGAGTAGCCATGAATATTTAATATTCAATATTAATTATTTATTTTCTCTGTATTATTTACATAATATACTATGGTTAGCGTGTCCCCTCCCCCTCTTTTTTTCCTCTTATGAAAGAGATAAAATTAAAATATTTATCTCTAAATGTAAATAGCGTCCGTACTTAAAGTAAAGGGACGCTACATATATAGCAGGAGATATATCGATATATCTGATGTATAAATCTTGATTGGAACAGGATCACAGAGGGGAGTGCCCTCGATTGTATTGAACCTATACTGAGGAGGGTTTTTCTTTTTCCCTTTTTTTTTTTTTTGTTTGTAGTTTGAACAGACGAGACAAAAGACGAATGGTTTATACTTTGGTAACTGTATTTATATGTTTATTGAAAGGGAGTAATAGATGTTTGACAGGATATGCATCGTCTATTCATGCACTACTTAGTTTTGATCAAAACCTAATGATGTTATATTGTAAGTATACAGGTGTGCAATGGTTTATGTATAATATGGTTAAAAATTCTCAATAAAAAGAAAATTTGCAAAAAAGCTAAGGTGATGTTAAAAAGACATTGGTGAACCACCATTAGTTGGCTGTAAAATTAAAGATTTAACTTTACTTTTGGAACATATTTAGTAATCCTCCATCCCTGTTACAGTGGGCAAGGTTTCTTCTCTCCGCACCTGCTGTTACTTTTTAAAACAGCGTGGATGTGCGGGGCTCCATTCACACAGCACCATCATTTATTCAGAGATTTCTGTGCATGAAAAAACTACAATCATGGTAGACGGACGTGTAGTTTCAAAGGGGTGCAGGGGCACTGATGAGCACTCACATAGTCCACTGACACATATTTTAAACAGAAAGTCCTTATAGTGGTCTGAGCTGAAAGCCAGAGGACATGTCTGTAGGAGCCCATACTACATTTATGGGATAGCGCAATGCTTTTCAGGCTCCTGCAGGTAAAAATAATAAATGCACACTTTGTTCGGGAAGAATATGTACATTTTTTTTTTCTGTAAAGATGAAACTACGCTTTTTTAAAGATAAATCCCTAAACTACAGCCTCCTCCCCACCTCGTCTTTCTTGGCAACATACTGTATATCCACAGAATTGCTCTATATTGACTATGATTACAACTCTTCTGCTATCTGTACTTGATTAAGACATACCTTTGGTTGAGATCAGTGATACATCACATTTGACCATACTGATGAATAGATCTGCAGGAATTTTAATGTGCTTAAATTTCATAGGAAATATATTTATACTGATATTCTGTTTATTCTTGTTATTTTTTCCCAACGTGTACACATAGGAGCAGTGTTTAGATGTATTTCTGTATTTCTTCTTCTCAACAACCAAACATATTGCTAGTGTGTTTTCCAACGAGCATGCACAATTATAATTGTATTCTCTACACTTTTATGTCAGTGCAATACAATCACAGATGGACACATACCACTAATACAAGCTGCTTTCATCGGCAGTCCCAAGAACACAGGCACACAGTATGGATTGAAAGCTGACTCAGTTTATTGCACATAAACAACAGCATCACAGTGTAGCGCTTATCAGAGGATGCCAGATTTTGATAAATCACTACAGGGGTGAAGCAGGCCTAACAGAATAAAACCAGAATGATAAGTCTTTCTTAAAGTAGTAAAAAGTTTTCTTCAACGGCAAAGAAAAGGTTGTCAACTTTGGCCTGGAGCTTTGTGCTACATTAGCACATGATAGAATGTGAACCAGATTTGCTCAATGTAAATTCCAAATCCTATACTCCTCAATACACCCAGAGAAGTTGAGTTCTTTCCTCATATCTTGTTCTTCAAAATAAAATTCCCTGCATCGAAATAATAAATATGGGGGGCGTGGCCTGGACATGGCTGAGTGAAGCTGCTTTCCATCTGAGCTCCCGGCCTGATCCCCCAATTCCGGCCAAATAACGCTTTTAAACCGGCATGAACCCCAATAAAAGATACGGGACCAGAGCAGCAACGAAAGGTACCCCATCCGGGAAGGCCACGGGAGAAATCCAGAAATATTTTAAGACCTTACAGGAGACCCCTCCTGACCTGGGCCTACCGGAGACACGAGGCCCCGCACGTGAGGCTGCAGAAGACCCGCAATTGCAGGAGCCGAGTCCCTGCGGATCGGAGGACTGGTTTCCATCTGCCCAGGAGCCCCTGGAAGACCCCCACCGGGAGGGAATGTCTGCCCTTCAAGCATCAGAGCCGGCTGGCATGGACCCGGACATTAAGGCCCTGCTTCAGGCCTTGCCCACCAGGATGGACATCGAGGCCCTGATATTGAAGCTGGAGGAGACACATAGAAGGGACATACAGGAGGTGAGAGGAGAGGTCTCCACACTTACCGACCGGGTGGCCTCGGGTGAGGAGTCCGTGTCTTCCCTGGCGGATCAGGTGGCAGCGCTGGAGCAGTCCCGGGACCAGCATCGTGAAGCGGCCATCACTTTACAGCTCCACCTAGAGGATGTGGAGGACAGGAGCCGCCGCTGTAATCTGAGGCTCTGCGGTGTACCCAAGTCGGTGGATGCAGTGAATGTCGGGGCCAAAGTGACCGGGATCTTCCTCGATGTCCTGGGGGATCCGGAGGCGGTGATCCTGCTAGACAGAGCGCATAGAGCGCTCGGGCCTAAGCCTACAGTCCAGGATAGGCTGCGCGATATAGTGTGCCGCCTCCACCGCTACACCCAGAAAGAGGCCATCCTCCGTAGAGCTTGGGACCTGGGGGACATTGAGGCGGAAGGGGCGCAGATCCGGATTCTGCCCGACCTTTCCAGGGCGACCCTGCGCCGTAGGGCACTGCTGTGACCTCTCTTGGAGCTAGCCAGGCAAACAGGACACACGTACCGTTGGGGATACCCACTGGCAGTCACCTTCCGGAAAGATGCAGGAGCCTTCACCCTTCAGACCGCGTCGGACCTGCCGGCCCTCTTTCGTTTCCTGGGCTCTGACCCAATTCAAGTGCCGGATTGGCTCCAGTTTTTTCCCCGCCAGATCAGTCGTTCGGGAGCTCCAGCCTACAGAGGACCCTTTGTGCCACAACCACAGCGGGGCAGGCGACGACGGAACTCGGCCCGAGGTGAAGCGGCACGTGAGTAGGCCATAGGCCTCACATTGAGGTCTCCTGCCCCGAGTTGCTCGCCACCCCTACCACACAACACCCCCATCGGACATTTGCTCTTTTCCCTTTACCGGAACACCTAGAGACTGCCATATGCCAGATGTGATCCCCTGCGGGGGGCTGCCCCCCCTCCATCTCCTGCCCGCATCGCTCGTGGCCGCCCGTTCCCGGGTCATTGCCTGTTGGAATGTTCCTGGCGGCCCCCCTTTTTTTTTTTTCCGGATGATTTGGGGGTTCACCCCCCCCTCCCTGGCTCCGAGACTGCTCGGCTGAGCGTGCCCCCCTGGCTGGACGGGGGATGCGGGCTGACCCCCCCTTACTCCCTACTAGAAGGACACCCTGATGCTCCAGCCCAGCCACTGCGAGAGCCCTGCAGACACTGAGACTGTGAATTCTACAGTTTCCCTACAAGCCGAGGCTATGGTCGGGACACACGGAACTAAGGATATGGAGCTCAGGTTTGACATTTTCTTGCATGGAGGGGGACACATGATCCGGTGTTGTTGGGGGGGGTGGGGGGGTTTCCCGGTTGGGGGCTACATTTTCCACGAGGGGGGGTCACCCTTATTGATTGCACCCGCTATGGCCGGGGCAGCTGTGACAGCTGTCTGGGGGAGTGGGTTACTTGCCGGGTGGCGGTGGTGGGGGGCTTGGGGCCTAGAGGGTGGACCAGCTCTTGACCTCAGGAAGATTACGTTTGGGGCCCTGGGCTGGTCACACCCCTGGATACTTTGTTTGCACTTTCTGCACCATGGTGCCTCACTTAAGTACTTGTATTTAAACTGTTCCTATGGTTACCGGTTTTACTGTTGTTGATGTCTGTGATGTTTAATGCCGGTTTATGTTAAGTTAATATGTGATATTTCATGCTATACAGTGTTTGGCTGGGACTGGGTGGAGAGGGTCGGGGGCTCGACTCCCTTCCCTGTCTAGCCCATATCCCCCAATTAGGGTTGCGCTCGATTCCTGGGAATATCCCAGAGAGTGCTTATAGCTGATTTAGCTATCTTAGTAGAAGCTTCTTGGAGGCCCCACCTGGAGCATACCCTTTGAGCTCTTTCTATATCTCTACCAAATACCTCCCCTTCTCTTCCTACTCCATTAAACCCCCCCCCCCACCTCTCCCCCCCACACCTCACCCCCCCCTTCTCTGGCCCGCCACCCTGCGTTACTGTGGGGAGACAAACGTCACCCCCCACTTTGACACATCCGCTCACCCCCCCTCCTCCCCACCACTGCACGAGCATGGACCTGCTCACGGTAGTATCTTTTAACGTCAAGGGCCTTAACACCCCCGAAAAAAGGCGCATGCTACTGCAAGATATGCGGCGCTTGAGAGCTGACGTGGTACTCCTTCAGGAGACACATTTTAAGAAGTCTAACCTACCGCTCCTGAAAAACAGGTTTTACCCCACGACACATCACTCCCAATATACAGAGGCCAAGTCTAGGGGGGTCTCTATCCTTATCTCTGCAGGGGTGCCCTGGACTCCCCTGGATACCCTGGCAGACAATGAGGGACGCTTCCTCTTTTTGAAGGGCAGGGTGGGAGATAGGACGGTGACATTTGCCAACCTCTATGCCCCCAATGCCCAACAGGACGTTTTCCTTAAGAAAACCCTGACACAGCTCCGACGTTTCATGGAGGGCCATCTGATACTAGGGGGAGACCTGAATATATCCCTGATCCCGACTGAAGACACGTCCACCGGGAAGACTTCCCTGACCCGAGACATGCGGAAACGAATTGACACTACCCTAAATTCAGTGCAACTGATAGATGCCTGGCGCCTCTTGCACCCTGGAGACAGGGACTACACTTTCTTCTCCAAACCACACCAAACGTATTCCAGACTTGACTACTTCCTTATCCCACACGGACAACTGGACGCGATCCGGGACATTGCCATTGGCTCAATCACGTGGTCCGACCACGCTCCAGTTACCCTGAAGACCAATGTGGCGCCTGAACGAAGGTCTTTTGCAAAATTCCGACGTCATGACAGAGATCATCACAGAATTAGGACATTACTTCACCACTAATAGCTCCCCTGACAGTGACACGGGGGTGATATGGGAGGCCCATAAAGCGGTGATCCGGGGGGTGCTTATAAAGCACGGCGTGCGGCTGAAGAAGGAGCGTTTAGCACAACTGAACTCACTCCTTACTAGACTACAGGGCCTAGAATTCACACACAAAATAAGCCCGAACAGACAGACTGGAGCGGAACTGGATGTCATTCGCTCGCAGGTCACGGACCTCTTGCACTTTAAAGCCAAAGCGGCACTTCAGACCTGTCAACGCTACACTTACGAATCGGGCAATAAATGTGGTAAGTTGTTGGCTAACACACTGCGCTCGCGTCGCCTGGCCTCATATATCCCGCACGTACAATCCTCAAGAGGGCAGAAACAGTCCACTCCACAGCAGATTTCACGTGAATTTAGACAATTTTACAGCTCCCTATATAATTTGGCCAAACCCCCCGCTCCCCGAGACTCGCTACGGGACTATATCGCCGCATCCCTTATGCCCTCCCTTTCTACTGAAGACCGGGATAGTCTAGAGGCTCCCATTACACTATCAGAGATCCAGCTCGCACTAAAAAGCGCCAAACCGGGCAAGGCCCCAGGCCCTGATGGCCTCACCATAGCATACTACAAAGCGGTGCTGCCATCCGTGGGACAGCATATGGCGAAGCTGTTCAACGAACTAGGCTTGGGGACATCCTTCCACGCCACCACATTACAAGCCCAAATATCCGTGATTTTGAAACCCGACAAAGACCCAGCTCTCTGCGGTAGCTACCGTCCCATTTCCCTCCTTAACACAGACCTCAAACTGTTCACTAAAATCCTGGCATCCAGACTTCAGAGACATCTCCCATCTCTGATACACCTAGACCAGGTGGGATTCGTGCCCACCAGAGAGGCCCGGGACAACACTATTAAAGTACTCAACCTCCTATACATAGTCTCCTCCAGTAAGACCCCTAGCCTGTTTGTAGGGACGGATGCCGAAAAGGCATTTGACCGGGTAGACTGGCAGTTTATGATGTCTACTTTGGAATACATAGGCCTGGGTGATAGGATGAGGAATTGGGTAACAGCAGTCTACGACGGACCGACGGCAAGGGTGAGGGCCAATGGGGTACTGTCAGATTCATTCCCAAAAACCAACGGGACGAGACAGGGTTGCCCCCTGTCACCCCTCCTGTTGGCACTGTCACTGGAGCCCTTCCTGTGCCATGTGCGGATAAACCCCGACATTAAAGGTATTCTAACTACAAAGGCTCACTACAAAGTCTCTGCATACGCAGATGACCTGCTTTTCACCCTTACGGAACCTGATACCTCCCTCCCGGCCCAGTTACGGGAATTTGAAACTTACGGTAGACTCTCCAATCTAAAAATTAACTTCACAAAGTCAGAGGCCATGGGCATAGGGATCCCACAGCGACAGCACTAGCCCAGCTTAAAGCCGGGTTCAACCTAAAATGGACGGCAGTAGCACTGAAATACTTAGGGACATACATCCCCCCTACATTTACACGCCTATTCCAGTTGAATTTTCCCCCCCTCTTGACAGAAGTTCGGAGACTATTGACTCAGTGGACTGGAGGACTACATTCTTGGGTGGGCAGGTGCAACATTTTAAAGATGACAATACTGCCCAAATTCCTGTACCTCCTGCAGGCCCTCCCGATCTCCATCCCGGGAAGCTACTTTAGGCAGGTTCACTCCGCGTTCAATCACTTCCTTTGGGCGGGGAAAAGGTCGCGGATATGCAGATAAGTCCTCTCCCTCCCCAAACTACAAGGGGGCCTAGCCCTACCGGACATCCGGACATATTATCGCTCAACACACCTATGGTTAGATTAATTGACTGGTGCCGACATGGACACAATAAGTTGTGGACACAGGTCGAACAGGGCCAGACCGAGATTCCCTTACATCGCGCCCCGTGGTGTTCAGCCTCGCTCCCTCTTGTGATTAAACGCCACCCTCTCGTGGGGACCACGATTAGGGTATGCTCGGATCTTTTTGACCGGCTTTCCCTGACCTCCAGAGACTCCCCCCTTAGACCCATCATTGGACACCCACTATTTGACCCGGGCTTACAAGATAGGAAGTTCTTGGACCTCGGGAAGGCGGGCCTCTATCAGGCATCACACTTTAGCTCAGGGGGACAGTGGTTATCAGCAACTGAATTGACAGACCCGGAAGGCGACTACCGCCTTGACTTTCTGAGGGCAAACCAGTTGACTCATTTCTTGAGCTCCATCCCGGCACCCCCGACCGGACAGGTACCATTGACAGAGTTGGAGGAGCTATGCGGAGGGGCGGGAGTGCTCCCACACGCCCTGTCCCTTCTATATGCTATGCTGATCGCCCCCCCTGGGGACTATCAGATACCGGCCCTGACAAAATGGGAAAGAGACTTAAACACACAGTTCTCGCCCACTGAAAGACAGACCATACTACGCTTCGCACATAGGTCATCTCTATGCGCGAAAACTCAGGAGACGAACTACAAGGTTCTCACTCGCTGGTACAGAACACCGGATCTCCTGAATAAACTATTCCCCAACACTACCGACACCTGCTGGAGATGCCAACAAGACAAGGGTACTCTGCTTCATGTGTCTTGGTCCTGCCCGCGGGTCAGGGGCTTCTGGGGAGAGGTACGCCGGATCACCCAAAAGTTTACGGGGTACACCGTACCAGACGACCCGGCTTACTTTCTCCTACAGGCAACTAATATACCACCTGGAACTTACAAAAAATCGGTGAGGGGCGTGGCCGGACCGAGCAGGAAGATGGACGCTTAAATCCTCAGCTCCAGCCACCCCGGGGTGAATTAACGTACTTAAGCCAAGACATCTCTCCCTCACTAACCCCTCAACATGGGAACTGCTTCCAGGACCAACTCGACCTCCAGATCCCGCTCCCCGAGGGAGCCGGCCGCCTCACAGGGGCAAAATATTCCGGACATGTTCCGCTCCGCCAGAGGCAACATGGCTCCTTCCCGCCAGGCCATCGTACTAGGTCCTGCTCTATCTCCTCCAACACCCAACAATGCTGCGGATGTAATCCTGACGGCACAACCACCGCCTCATCCACAACTGCTGGGGATGGCCGCGGGGAGTACAGGGACCCCCCCGCTCCTGGACCTGAAGGCAGTGGCAACTGACATCAAGGGAGCGCTCGCAGCCGCCATTGCGGACCTGAAGCTTGAACTCTGCTCCCTCACGGACAGGGTTACTAACACTGAAAAAACCCTGGAGGATCATAACCAAGTCCTAGTCAGATCCACCTGCAAAATAGACGATCACACCCTCCAACTGAGGGATGTGAACAGACACCTAGAGGACCTTGATAACCGGGGCCGACGCCGAAACCTACGCGTGAGGGGCCTACCGGAATCGGTGGAAGGGGAAAATGTTCAACGTGAGGTAACCGCCATCTTCAATGATATCATGGGCACACCACCGCAAACGGTTGTGGGGATGGAAAGAATCCACCGTGCTTTGCGCCCCAGGGGGAGGGATGCCGACCCCCCCAGAGATGTGATATGCTGTCTTTTAGACTTTCAGCTTAAAGAGGACATCCTCAGGCGGGCAAGGACCCAGAGACCATCGTATAATGGGTCCCCCATCCAAATCTATCAGGATCTCTCGGGAATCACCCTCCAGAACCGTCGGGACCTCAGGCCGCTACTGGATGCTCTACGTGACCGGGAGATCCGATACAAGTGGAAGTTTCCTTTTTGCCTGGAAGCCTCTCACCAGGGCCGCACCGCCAAGCTGAAGGTCCCTGAGGACCTCCCTCACTTCTGCGAATCCCTAGGCCTGCCACTGATCTCAGTCCCTGATTGGTACGCGCCATACCGTAAGTCCGTGGGTAGATGGCCACCCAAATGCCAAGAGGTCCCGATGGACACACAAGCTTCGCGCCGCCGCAGGAGAAGGTCCCCGTCCGACCAAGGACGCTCGTCAGAGGCGCGTGACTCTCGCGGAAACCGCGGCTCACCATTTGCCCACGGCCCCAGGAGAGCTAGGAGGGACTACTAGTCCCGCGGGCAGACCACACAATGGGAGAAGTTCCTCCAGGTCATACAGATTAAGTATATTGTGCCTTGGAACATGTTCTGTTTGTTTTACTTTTTACTTATTTTTTTTTTACTTCATGGAATCCGCCTATGCTACCTTTGCCCGGGATTGCGGAGAGATGCTACTGCCTGTGATCCTGTTGGAGACTGCACTGTTTGGTCGGCGCCAGGCTCATTGCCTCATCCCACACTGCAGGATGTCACAACTAGTGGATACGTAACCGGTACCTCCGCCTACTGTTGGGACGGCCCCACCCGGAACTACATCTCCCACACTGCACAGCGCGAACCTCCACTAGAAATCGACTTTCACCGTGGCGTGTGACGCGGCACGCTCCTTTTCTGACGTCGGACACCACCTACATGCTCGGGAAGGAGATTCTTCTTACCCAACCATTGCTGATGCTCCACAACCGTGATCCTGCTGAAGACCCACACTCGTTCGCTCGGACCCACACTCCCTCCGCTCTCCATCACTGCCGCCTGCTCACGATAAGGCCCGGACATCGCTCCACTGACATCCCACTTGGTGAAGACGGTACTGCCGGGCCGATGGTCTGCGCTAAGCTAAGACTGCCTAATAGTCCATCCACCAGTCTACGTTCCCACCTATGAGCCAGGTGGAACCTCATCGCGACCCCACCGCTCAGAGACTGACCCGTTTCATCTAATGTGGTATGTGTTTACTCAAAGTTTTGTTCTGCACAGGTCTCAAGTCTGAACTGAATGTTACAGGACAATCCATACTAGGCCAAGGCCCCTGCTACTGTCTTAACTTGATGGCCTGGTTGCATTGTTTATGTGGATACTGGTTATAACCCGGATAGGTTGCCTCACCTGGGCTTCACTACCCCCTTAATGATGTAGCCCCTTCTAGTGTCACCGCCTCTGTTTGCCGCACCAAGTTTTAGGGGCCCGGGTTGCTGCCCTCGCCTGTACTAGCCCCGGAGACCCCCTCGGCCTACACGCCCCTTTGCTCCTCCTGCCTCCCTGGTCTTGGCTGCACTCTGCTGCTTTAGGTCCCCTGAGGCAGTGGGACCACCGTCACCACTGGGGGGTCTCCCCCGCCAGCCCAGGTCATACAGATGCCGTACCACCATGATTCCCTGATTTATACTGCCGGGATTATACTCCCGTGACACAGAGACTCTCTATTCCCGACAGTTTTTATACAAGTTAGGGAGGGAGGTAGCTTTCTCATTCTGGTTGTAGCTAATCTTAATGTTTACCCTGGGGTGGTCCCCTGTTGATTTACCTACCTAGTTTTAGTATTGGATTTTTCATGTCAAGACCGGTACTACCGCACTGGCGCTAGGCCCCCTGCCCTGACCCCGGTCAACCCCCATACGGTATTGGACCGTTACCTCGCACCCCTTCTGGGGGCGGGGTGACCTTTCACACGCCGTACATCACCGATCTGATCTAGTGACACTAGGCGACTGGACAACGTCCTCTCGTCTAATCGGTTATCTCTGACTTGATTTTTTTTTTTTTCTTTTCTCTCTTCCCCTTTCCTAGCTCCCCCTCCCCCCGCCACATGGGGCCCTCCCCAAATCACAGACCTTGGCACAGACTTTACATATTTCTCCCCTCTACACGCCAAGTACTCACGGATAGATCACTTCTTCCTCGCGCAAAATAGCCTTACCTCTCTGGTAGATGCCACCATCGAACCCATGTGGTTCTCAGATCACCACCCGATCACCATGACGCTACTTCTTCCCTCGCTCCGTCCCAAATCGCAAATCTGGAGGCTAGACGACTCGCTCCTTCTAGACGACGCAAACGTAAGTCACATCTCCGAAACTCTTGCTAACTATTTCGCCGAAAACGCGACAGACACCCATTCCCCTACTCTAATTTGGGCCGCCCACAAATGTGTGGTGAGGGGGGAGTTCATGTCCCTGGCGGCGAAACGTGCGAAACTCCGGCGAGCCCGACAAACTGAACTGATGGACAGGGTCAAAACCCTGGAACGCGCACACAAACTCTCCCTAGCGAAGAGCACGCATGACGAACTGTTAGTGGCTCGGAGGGAACTCCTGGAGGAACTCCAGACACAACTAAATCGAAAATACGCACTCACAAACAAACTCTTCTATGAGTTCGGGAACAAGTCGGGCAAGCTTCTGGCAGCGGCCCTTCAGAAAAAAAAAGCGTCGCACACTATCCACACAATAACGTCCCCGTCGGGAGACAAATTGGCTAAATCGGACGAAATCGCAGACCAATTTGTGCGCTATTTTTCTAGCCTCTATAATTTGCCCAAACCTGCAGACGCCCCTACGACTACGGACAGGACCTCCCTCATTAACTCGTTTCGTACAGACTACTGCCCCACTATTGACGCATCCAGAGACTTATCATGCCTGGACTCTCCGATCACGTCTGAGGAAACTCTTCTCGCCCTGAAACAGCTTAAGGCGGGCAAAAGCCTCGGCCCGGACGGTCTTCCGACCGGATACTACAGAACGTTCGCCCACTCTTTGCTACCACGCTTCATGGCGGCCTACAACACCCTCCCTGACTCGACGGCACAAACTAAAGACTTACTGGAAGCCCATATTACCCTAATCCCCAAACCTGGTAAAGATGTCACCATTGTTTCAAACTACCGCCCCATATCCCTCCTGAATGTCGACCTGAACCTCTATGCAAAGATACTGGCCAACAGGCTCCTGCCCCTTCTCCCTGAACTTATATCCTCGGACCAGGTTGGTTTTGTCCCAGGACGGGAGGCCAGGGACAACACCACCAAGGCCCTCAACATCCACCATTGGCTCTCATCGTCCCGCAGGCCAGGTTTTCTTCTATCCTTGGATGCGGAGAAGGCGTTTGACAGGGTGGCATGGGACTATATGTCGGCGGTCCTGCACAAATTGGGATTGCCGTCTAGAGAACCATTCAACTGATGATGGCATTGTACTCCGTTCCTACCGCCAGACTTAGGGTGAACGGTCACCTGTCGAGCGCCTTCTCCGTATCCAACGGTACTAGACAGGGCTGCCCCCTGTCCCCCATTCTATTTGTCCTGTCACTGGAACCCTTCCTGCGTCGACTGTCCTCGAACCCTGCAATCAGGGGCATCGAGATTCCCGGGAACCACTGTAAGCTGGCCGCCTACGCAGATGACGTTTTGCTGTTTCTCTCAGACCCTCTGACTACGTTACCTAACCTCCTAGCTGACTTCCGACTTTTTAACTCCCTGTCCAACCTCCAAATAAATTTTGAAAAATCGACGGCCCTGAATGTCTCCATGCCTGACTCGACAATATCTCTTTGCAAGCAAAACTTCCCTTTCAAGTGGGCCACTAACTCCATTACCTACTTGGGCATAGAGATACCACCTGACCTGAAAGATTTATACAGTCTCAACTTCGTCCCTGCTCTCCAGGCCATCAAACATGACTTGGAGAGCTGGGACAGGGTCGGCTCTCATGGTTTGGTAGGGCCGCGACCTTCAAAATGAATGTCCTCCCTCGACTCCTATACCTCCTACAGGCCATCCCGATTGATCTGCCACCATCATTCTTCGCCCTCTACAAAAAATGCTGCAGAACCTTCCTGTGGGCGGGCCGTCCACCCAGGTTGAGCTGGGCTAAACTTATCCTCCCAAAACTGAAGGGTGGCCTAGGGTTGCCAGACATAACACATTATCATACGGCCTGCCACCTTGTTCGACTGATTGACTGGCATCATCATGCTCACGACAAAGGTTGGGTTAACTTGGAAAATGCTTTCCTAGACTTCCCCATTTCACACCTCCCGTGGATACCACCGCATGCGGTTCCAAAATCTTGCCTGACCCACCCTCTCATTGGCCCCACCCTCCTCAAGTTTAAAGCGGCCTGCCGTTCACTCGCTCTAACCCCCTCTCCGGGCCCCATGACTCCACTACTCTGCAATCCTGCTTTCGAACCGGGCATCCTTACAAACACCACAGACACCCAAATCTGAAACACTGAAAACACGCGCGGCACGATTCTTCCGCAATGGCGCCCTCCTCCCTTATCCGGAGATGGTAGCTGCCCTCCCACACTTGAAAATATCCATTTTCAAATTCATACAACTGAAACACTTCTTCGACAGTGCACGGTCACCCTCTTCCTGGTGTAGGGACCTTACACCTTTGGAGCAACTTTGTGCAGCCGAGGACCCTCCGCGACACCTGATCTCCTCCCTGTACTCACAGCTGATCTCGACGGCAACCCCAGTTACCAATACCCGCACTGCCTGGCAGACCGACTTATCCCTCGACCTGACAGATGCAGATTGGGAACTAATCTGGGAACACACACACAAGGGGTCAATCAATGTCTCAGCTCAAGAGAACAGATACAAACTAGGTACACGTTGGTACAAGACACCTGACAAGCTGCATAAAATCTTACCTTCAGTCCCCACCAGATTGCTGGAGGTGTGGTGGGGGTCCAGGCTCCCTCCTCCACATCTGGTGGGAATGTCCCACTCTACAACCGTTCTGGAAGGAGATACATGAACAAATTGTACGTATCACCACCCACCAAATTGAATTCTCACCAGCACAGTACCTGCTGCACCACTCGGTTCTACCACGTTCGCAATATCGTCGATCTCTTCCCTTGCACCTTATAAACGCAGCCACCCAATGCATTCCCTTACGATGGAAGTCTAAGACCCCGCCTACGATTAGTGACTGGCACACCAGAGTCACAAAGATTGAAGAACTAGAACGACTCATCCACCAATCCAAAGATACACATGACAAATACAGATTTACATGGGCCTGTTGGACTCACTACAGAGAATCACTTGACCACCCGCCCCCCCCACCCAATCCATGCCCACTGTCGCAATGAACCACGCCCTCAGTACTGGCCACCAACACCCCCATAAATCGTGCTACTCCCCCCTTTATATACCGCTCCCCTCCCCTCCATTTTTTTTTTCTCTCTCTCTCCTCCACTACTTCCCCCCCCCCCCCGCTCTGAGTTTTCGGAGTTGTGTCCCTTACCCCTACCCGTCCACAGTCTGACCCCAATGGGGTGGACGGGTTCGGATGGGACCTTCATCCTACTACTACCAATGACGATGAAATCCTCTCACTCCACAGTCACGGTCACGGGGGGGGACACTTCCAGATGGACAGGAGGTTCCATCCCCACACCCTGTTGTATCTTCTCTCTGGTACGGCCCCCCCTCAGACCACCCTGCCTACTATGTTGGACCCCAGGATTAACAATCGATACGCCACTTTAAGCGGTTTGCATGCCTTACTGATGAAGACTGTTGCTATATATGCCTGTTATGTAGTTTTTATCATATGGATGCTGTTGCACACATTTTGATTACTGTTACCCTGTACACGTACCTCCCATTGTGATGTGCTCTATGCTATATTGTATTGTATTTGATTCTCTTATACTCAATAAAAATTGTTTGAAAAAAAAAAAAAATCGGTGGTGCGCCACCTTTTGGACGCAGCCAGGGCCTGCGTGCCTCTCCGCTGGAAGTCCCCTCACCCTCCGACTATTGCTCTCTGGCTGAATAGGGTAGACGAGATCAGTCGAATGGAAGACTTGATCCTCTCCGGCCAACAGCGCCAGGAGACATACTCTGAGACATGGCAGTTATACAACTTTTTCAAATACTCGGATGAAGGACAGAAGCTCAGAGAGACCGACTGCCATATGCCCACCCAGCCACAGGTCTAAAACCTGCTCTTCCTGGCAAGCTGTCTATCTGGGATCAGAATAGGAACACCCTACGCCCTTTTAGGGCGCTTTATATTAACCTTGCTCGTGCAGCCCCCCCCCCCCACCTACCTTTTACTATGCCTCTCCCTGCTCCATTCTATGTTGCTCTTTAACCTCTATTCTACTTCTTCTTGCTCTGAAAATGGAAAAACGGACCTGGAGGCCGGACCGATCGGGCCCCGCCACTATGTCACGAATTGCTACCCACCGCCTTGAAAGTCACCCCCTCATCGGGACCTAGTTACATTCTACTGCTACGAGGATGTACGGTGTCTATGACTATAGTTTTACATGTATTATTGTACCTGTATACGAGAGCTGTTATCTCGAATGTCATATGTGTATGTTGCGGGTCCGCGAGGACTGGCCTTTTTGGTGATAAAAAAAAAAAAAAAAAGAAATGATAAATATTTACTAGTAATGATGTAACATAAATTTCAGCTAGATACCTCTCCAGGGTTACTTGTGAACCTATGCTGGGATCACACACACACACTTATTTACCAGAGGTAGAGACACTCCAAGGGATGCTGCTGGAACTTTGAAGATAGTTTTTAATAACAATATTCAATATTGTATTGTCTGTGTTTTTTTAATTTGCTTGCACTTGCCCGCTTGTTTGGTAAACAAATTGGGGTCCCAAAAGGAGGCATATGGGTGGCACAAATGTCACCTAATACCTTGCTGCTATCCTCTTCTGTGCATTGGAGTTGGTAGGGAAGTGGTGCCTGTAAGCATCACACGCCTGTGCTTTTGGAGAAGTACTGTACTGTTTTTTGGTGGAACTTTAGCAAAGTGCCCCTTCAATGAGGAAAGCTATGTGAGCTGATATTATTGTAGTAGGGGGTTGAATCGTAGCTGCCCCCCTTACCATGGTTATGTCTAGAGTGGAGTTATGCAAATTTAAAATAACCTTTTTATCTCCAACTTATTTAACTTACTTGCTGTTAATGAAACCTTGCTTCTGGAATCTGACTCTGCCTTTCCAGCTGCTCCATCACATGGTGGTCTCCACCATGTGAAATGGACCAGAAAATGTACAAGACGCCTGTGCAATTCGCACCAGAGCCACTCCGAAGATGTGTGAATCGGCTCCATAGAGAGCCGATCACAATCTCCTTGCATGCAAATTGGATGTGGGGAAACCTGCATTCAATTCTCACTGGTCTGAACCCAGCATTAATGATTTCATATTATAGCACTACAGATTTATGTCCTGGATGTAAAGGGTTACTTTAAGTTAAATTGGGGGCAAGCTTTTTCAGTGCTTAAAAGTTTGTTTTTAACTAAGCTGTTTTTTTTTTAATGTCAAACTGCCCTAAGTAAAATACATGAAAACAGAGCAGTGTGCTCCAGGCACAACTGGTAAAGTATGGAGGTGTACTTTTCCAAAAGCTATTTCTACTTCCTCAGATTTTGAAACACTGTTTTTTATGTTGTTCGCAATCAGATTCTTTATACTTTAAAGTAGAAAATAACAACCACTTAAGGATTACCATCTGTTAAAAAATCCACAAAATGTTGTGATTGCTGCTCAAACAAATGTGTTAAAACTCTAAATATATTTCTATGCATAGAATTTAAAGAAGACATTCACTTTGGAGCCAATTTTACTAAACATGTTCATTAATTATGAGAATTAAATGGCTTCTTTAGGTCAAATTTTCTTTTTTCCAATGTGCGTGTATATGTATATATATATATATATATATATATATATATATTTATATACACAAGCCTTAACCCATCAGTAGGACTGGTATTTTCTCCTTTGTGCAAGGAGGAACAGGATGAGCAAACAATCAGAAACAGACTTCATGGGGGTGGCCTGAGGGCCCGATGTCCTCTAGTGTGCTCTGTGCTCACTGACAGTTACTGTGGAGTTCGATTGGCATTTTCCATTGAACACCAGAATTGGCAGGTCCGCCACTGGTGCTCCATGCTTTTCACACATGAGAGCAGGTTCATCCTGAGCATATGTGACAGATGTGAAAGGGTCTGGAGGAGCTGCGGAGAACTTTATGCTGCCTGTAACATCATTCAGCATGACCGATTTGGTGGTGGGTCAGTGATGGTCTGGGGAGGCATATCCATGCAGGAATGCACAGACCTCTACAGGCTACACAATAGCACCATGACTGCCATTAGGTATCAGGATGAAATCCTTGGACCCATTGTCAGACCCTACCCTGGTGCAGTGGGTCCTGGGTTCCTCCTGGTGCACGACAATGCCTGGCCTCATGTGGCGAGAGCATGCAGCCAGTTCTTGGAGGATGAAGAAATTGATACCATTGAAAGTCCCCACGCTCATCTGACCTAAATCCAAAAGAACAGGTCCATCCGGTGCCGCCAATTTGCACCTCAGTCTGTTCAGGATCTCAGTGGTGCTCTGGTCCAGATCTGGGAGGAAATACCCCATCTGTTGTCTCATAAGGAGCATGCCATGATGTTGTCAGGCACGCATACAAGCACTTGGGGGCCATACAAACTTCTGAGGACCATTTTGAGTTGTTGCAATGAAATTTCAGCAAAATGGACTAGCTTGCTGCATATTTTTTTCAGTTTGATTTTCAGGGTGTCCTTGAATTCAGCCTTCTGTAGGTGGATAATTTTCATTTCCATCAAATGATGTGTCATCCTGTCATTCATTTCTAACACATTACCCAGTCCAGGGCTGGTGCAAGAATTTTTGACACCCTAGGCGAAATCTTAATTTGCCGCCCCCCATAGGCTCCGCCCCTCACTGAGATTTTTGCAGTGCCTCTTCACTTATTTCTTCAGCCGTGGTCCACAGGCCTGCACCTGTGCCTCTGGACCCGGCCTGAAGTCAAATAGTGGATTGCAACAGCTCGCTTCCTCACACCAGCCGTGGTCCACAGGCTAGGACAGTATACAGACAGACTAACTGTGTACTGTAACTGCCTGTCTGTACGAGCAGACAGATACGCTGACAATGTTTTACAGGTTCCTACTAAAAAATAATAAATGCACATTTTTGAACCTGCAAATATATCTGCATTTTTTTATATTTTACAAAGGTGGAATGAACCTTCACACCTCACCATCAACCCAATTCCTGTATGTTCAGGTCTCAGATCACCACTATTATTTCACCTTCAACACTTCAGGTCCACCTAAATGCCTGTTCCCCTCTGTTCCCCTCCGCACTCCTTCCACACCTATGTTCCCCTCCGCATCCCCTTCACACACTCTGTTCCCCTCCGCACCCCCCTTCCTCACCTCTGTTCCCCTCCGCAACACCCTTCCACACCTCTGTTCCCTCCGCACGCCCTGAATCACCTCTGTTCCCCTCCGCATCCCCTTCCACGCCTCTGTTCCCCTCCGCATACCCCTTCGACACCTATGTTCCCCTCCGCACCCACTTCCACACCTCTGTTCCCTCCGCACCCCCCTTCCTCTGCACCTCTGTTCCCCTCCGCACCCCCCCCTCCTCTGCACCTCTGTTCCCCTCCGCTCCCCCTTTCTTGCACCTTGTCCCCTCCGCACCCCCCTCCTGCACCTCTGTTCCCCTCCGCACCCCCCCTCCTTGCACCTCTGTTCCCTCCGCACCCCCCCTCCCTTCTGTTCACCTCTGTTTCCCCTCCGCACCTCTGCACCCCCCTCTCTGCACCCCCCCTCTCTGCACCCCCCTCTCTGCACCATTGTTCCCCTCTGCACCTCTATTCCCTCTGCACCCCCCCCCTCCGCACCTCTGTTCCCCCTGCACCACCCCCCTCTGTACTCTTTTCCCTTCTGCTACACACGCCACACACAAATCTCCTCTCTGTAACCCCCCTGCACATCTGCCCCCCCTGCATGTCTGTTCACCCCTCACCACACATATATCTGTACCCCTCTGCACCACTGTTTCCCTCTGCAACCCCCCTCCGCACTCACCACCCACCTATCATTTCCTCTCTGTGCCCCATGCACGTCTGTCCCCCCCCCAATATATCTGATCCCCCTCCCACACACATCTGTACCCCCTGCACGTATGCCCCCCCTCTGTATACAGTACACTGCAGTATAAACTTGACACTGACAGCAGAGTACATTTTTTTTATTTCATGTGACACAGGTTGCAGCACCGAGCGTGCTGCCTATATTTTCACTATACCTGAGGCTGAGCCAGGAGCGGGTCATGGCTTTGAGAGCGGCGTTGCTGCTGCCTGTCCGTCCTCTCACAGCAGATCCCCATTCCCTGAGCGACCAGGAGGAGGGGGAGCAGATATGCAGGGCTTCCATCTCATTCTCATCTGCCCGAGTCGGTTCCATTGAGCACTTCCGGTCGGCTGCTCCTGGTCTTGGCTCTCTCCCCCTCATCTTCTCTACTGCTAGGCGGCACTGCAAGGTGTCCTAAGGGATGTCTTCAGACGCAGCCGACCCCTAGCCTGGCGGCTCACGCCATTATCAATAAGGCAACATGTATTTAAAAAATGTCAGTCCTGAAGGTCTTTTAATAATCCGAATCCGGATTGTGCCGCCTCCCTTACCCTGGCGCTCTAGGCAGCCGCCTGATCGGCCTATTGCTAGCGCCGGCCCTGACCCAGTCCATATCAGTATAGATATCCAGCATGAGATTTTTGCCCATTGAGATCTGACAAGTTTTCAAAGTGTTCCTTTATTTTTCTTGAGCAGTATATATATATATATATATATATATATATATATATATATATATATACACACACACTGATGGCACTATATACTACACTGGCTGCACTATATACTCTAAACTGTATTATATATACTACACTGACTGCATTATATACTCTCCACTGCATTATATATTCTAGACGGACTGCATGATATACTCTGAACTGTATTATATATACTACACAGAATACACCATATACTATGCACTGTATTATATATACTACACAGACTGCACTATATACTCTGAACTGAATTACATACTGTATACTACACAGACTGCACTATATTATCTGAACTGTATTATATATACTACATGGACTGCACTATATACTCTGAACTGTATTCTACAGTATATACTACACAGACTGCACTATATATTCTGCCCTGTATTATATACACTACACTGACTGCACTATATACTCTCCACTGCATTATATATACTACACTGACTGCACTATATACTCTGAACTGTATTATATATACTACACTGAATAAACTATACACTAACTACCTGCCTAATCTATATTTATTCACTATTATTGGCCGCAGTGTTAGCAGAAGCCTTATATAGTGTGGGGCATGGACTTGGTCCCTGAGCCATGATTGGCCAAAAGCACCCTGCTTTTTGGCCAGTCATGGCTCTCACAGCTGTGATTGGCCAAAGCATGCAGGTCAGGTGCATGTTTTGGCCAATCAGCAGCCGTCAATGCACTGCGATCTTGCAGTGCATTATGGGGCACTCCACGGTGGGTAAACCCATATGTTTGTTTGTTCTGTAAACAAACAGCTGATGTTCGAATCAAACTTATGCTCGACTCGAACATTAAGCCTACCCCTACTAATTGCTCCTGGGCCTGCAAACGGACAAGTGGAGCCCAGAATACATGGAGGGGGCATAAACGTGGGGGGGTGTTGATACACGGGGTGTGTGGAAGCAATCAGGCGGCAGCGCAGCCACCCTTCCACCTGACAGGTAGTTTTACACACAATCCCAGTGGTTGGACTCACTGGATTGTGTATGAAACCCCCTGCTGTCAGGTCTGAACAATGTACGGACCTGTCAGCAAAAGGGTTAACATCTAAGTCCACCTTCTGAACATGTTACACCTGTATTTAGGATGTAACATGTTTAGCACCCCCAAATACCCCCTTTACTCTGAAACTGGGTATTATTGTTTCTCCCTGCACAGATAACAGTCCATATGACATACATTCCTGGAATGAGCTCTCAAAAGTATCAGGTGCTGTAGCAACCACCATCTAGATACTGGAAAAAAAAAATCACATCACAAACAGTGTAGTGCAAGGTTTCAGAACCGCACAGATCCCTTTGTCACATGCCCTGTTTGTGATGTGATCTTTCTTCAATAAACAGTTTGAACACAATTGAACATCCTTGATGTGCTGGTGAATACAGTATTTACATTCTCCTCCATGCAACCACTGTCAGCCACTCTGCCCCAATAGTCACATCATTCATTCACAGGAACCTGTGAATGAATGAACTACAAGGCTTATAGTTCTTAAATACAAGCATGCTGATCAGTGCCTTCATAGATCATTGACTCTTCTTGCAGCTCAGTGACTGTCTGCTTGTATAGGGATGCAGAGCTGTACTGAATGTCTGTAGGAGCCTGAAATTCTACGAATTTTGGGTGAAATGCTTTGCATGATCCAGTGTTAAATAAATAAATAAATGCACTTTCACTTCTTTTACCTGCAAATTCATGTGGATTTTTTTTTTTTTTTTAGAGACAAAAAAAACGCAGGTGTGGCCATTACTATTGAATTAAAACACTGCTGAAGGGGATACAGAAGTGTAAAATTGGCCAGCCGCAGGAAAGTTTTAATCATGGGATAATATTCCTAGCTGCTATATGCCTTGCTTTAATGCCTCATACACACAATTCTTTTTTTCCGAAAAGGAAAACCGCGTTTTTTTTTTCTCAGCAGGAAAATGGCTGAAATTTGTCTTGCATACACACAGTCACTCAAATCTTGGCTGAAATTCCGAACGTCAACAACACATACGACGAACCAAGATCAATGAAGTTCAATAGGCAGTTTGGCTATTCTGCTTGATTCTGAGCATGCACTTTTTTTGCACATCGTAATTGCATACAGACGAACGTGATTCGCGATAGGAATTTTTCCTGTCACAAAAATTGAGATCCTGCTCGCAACATATTCTTGGCAGGAAAACTGACAGAAAAAGTGTGATGGAGCATACACACGGTCCGTTTTCCTGACAAAAACCTCACATCGCACTTTTCCTGTCACGAAAACCGATCGTGTGTACGAGGCATAACTTTATCTATTGGGATAGGGGTGCTGTGAATGTGAGGGATATATTTTTAGATGCACAAAAGGGGAACATATGCTCAGTCACAACTGAATGTTGTACTTTGAGCACCCAAAAAAAAAAAAACATAACAAAAAAGTCCCTCAAAAAACAAAAAAATAAACCACAAAATATCACCCCTGAAATAAAATAAACTAAAATAAAGTCCCACCATTTCAAAGGGAAGCTTTGAAAAAGAAAAACAAGTTTCCCATGGCTGGAACAGCAGCTAACATAACTGCTGACCTTAAATGAACCACTCCTACTTACATAAATATAATCACTTTGCAGTTTTTCAGTTTGCCTTATCACTTCCCTACAGAAAATTTCCATACAGTAACACTATAGCTGCACTGTGTCTCCCCATTTTACAATGAGAGGGCTAGCATATTTCTAAGCCCCCTTATTGGCATATGCCTTATGGCATTTTTTTTTATGTTTTTGTAGGTTATAAAGAAATGTTTATATAATACATTTATTTTTTATTTTTTATAATATATGGTTATGTATAGCCTTTGTATGGTACCATTAAAGTCCAAACAGCCTCAAAACCATTTCTCCATTTGATAGGACGTAGGTACCACTTTTCTGTGAATCTTCATCTATTGGCACTCATTTTTCTTAGAGTGAGCATATGTACCTTTTATATTTTTTAATAGGTTAGATTCCAGTAAATACACATTAATTTTTACAGAGAAAACAAGTTCATTACAGAACTAAAACTGAAGGTTAGAAAAAAAAAAGTGGTGTGAAACCTGGCACTTCAGTAAGGCTTTTCATAGTACTGGAAATCTTTTAATGTTTAGTGGTGTAGAAAAAAGTGCTAAAGAACAAAAACACAGGGGGGTTCCATTCCATTTCTACAAGCTAAAGCAATATGCATTTTCAAGAGTCAGAGCCTTGGGGCTTTAATGAAAATAACTATTCTGTTACATTTCTAGGAGATGAATTTAATCACAATAGTACTTTGGATTTGATTTAGAGATTAGTGCTATTACATATAGATTAGTATGCTTGTTTTCTTAAAAAAATACATCAGTTGCTTGACAACGCAGAAATCATTTGTGATTAATTCTACTTTTGTGTATGCACTTATCTTTTTTTTCTTTACCTACTTTTTTTAGGTCTTTGGTTGCTACCCACCATGCATGTATAATGTAATGTCAAATATATGATTTCATAAATTATCAATATAATCTATAAACATGCTCATCATACAGCTTGCACATCAAACAGTACTAGACCTAAGCTATGTAAGTAGTTAGAACCAAAACCCCTTTCATTACGAAGACTAATTAGTATTGGGTTATGACTCTTACCACCTTTTTTGAAAAACAGGCTACAGTCCAAAACTCACACACATTTCATTATAAGGTAAACTAAACTGAAGCTTTCAAATATTAACTGGAGGTTAAAAGACATTCTAAACTATTAACCACTTGACGACCGCAACACGGTGATATACGTTGACAGAATGGCACGGGCGGGCAGATGGTCATATATATACATCCCTGCCTCCCAGCAGTCGGGGGGGGGCAATCGCCTGCGGTGGTCGCCATCGTTCCAGGAGCGATCTGAGATGAGGGGGAAGCCACGATTCATTGCCACCCACTAACGATCGCTCCTGGCGAATGAGAAGCTTGCTCTGCTTCTATAGATGTAAACAGAAGCAGAGGAAGTGGTGTCACTCTCCTCGTGCTGGTCTTTTCGTCTGGCGCCAAAGGAGAAAAGACATCAATAGTAAGTTGCACCAACAGTACACTTACACCAGTACTCATAGGCACACGTTTCACCCCCCTAATCACCCCCTGATCACCACCCTGATTACCCTCTGCACCCCCAGTCACAGTGTCACTGTTTGCTGTGTTCATTTTTTTACTGATCAAAGCATTTGTGATTGTAAAAAGTGTCAGGGCAGTTAGTGGTAGGCCCATTTAGGTGTAGGGTACCCCCCTAAGCCCCCTAATAAAGCCCCGTGATCACCCCAAGGTAACCCTTTTACCCACTGTCTCCAGTGTCACTAAGCAATCTTTTTTCTGATCATTGTATTAGTGTTGCAAATGACGCTAGTTAGACAGTTATTTAGGTTCACTATCAGGTTTTTATAGCTTCAGGTACCCCCTTATACTACCTAATAAAGGTTTTAACCCCCTGATTGCCTCTAGTTAACCCTTTCACCAGTGATCACGTATAAGGCTGCGTACACACGATCGGTCCAAACCGATGAAAATGGACTTAAGTCCAGTTTCATCAGTCCAAACCGACAGTGTGTACAGCCCATTGGTCCGTCGTCCGTTGGACCAAAGTTTTAATACTTGCTTTAAAATCGGACCGATGGATCCCTGACCATCGGTCCAAACCAATGGTTAGTACACAAAAGCATCAGTCGGAAAACCTGCGCATGCTCAGAATCACGTTGCATAATCCTCAGAGGCATTGAACTTCATTTTTTTCAGCAGTTGTTGTGTTTTACGTCACCACGTACTGACACAATCGGTTTTTGAACTGATGGTGTTTACGCACATCAGACCATCAGACCATCAGTCTGTGAACCAATGAAAACGGTCTGTCGGACCATTCTCATCGGGTTGGACCGATCGTGTGTACGCGGCCTAAGTGTCACTGGTGACCCTAGTTAGCCAGTTAGCTATTTAGGTTCACTGTCAGATTTTTTTAGTGTCAGGTACCCATATACTACCTAGTAGGGAAGAGCTGAACACCCCCAGTTCGGTTCGCACCAGAACTTGCAAACACACCAAATGTTCGTGTGAACTTTAGAATCCTGTTAAAGTCTATGGGACTCGAACATTTGAACTCTAAAGTGCTAATTTTAAAGGCTAATATGCAAGTTATTGTCCTAAAAAGTGTTTGGGGACCTGGGTCCTGCCCCAGGGGACATGTATCAATGCAAAACAAAGTTTTAAAAACTTCCATTTTTTCGGGGAGCATTGAATTTAATAATGCTAAAAGTGAAACAATAAAAGTAAAATATTCCTTTAAATTTCGTACCTGGCGGGGTGTAAAGTTAGCATGTGAAATATTGCATGTTTCCCGTACATAGAACTGTCCCTGCACAAAGTGTCATTTCTGAGAGGAAAAAAAGTCATTTAAAACCGGACTTGCGGCTATAATGAATTGTCAGCTCCGGCAATTCAGAGAGAATTCATTCATAAAAAAAAAGCGTGGGGGTCCCCCCAAATTCAATTACCAGGCCCTTCAGGTCTGGTATGGATATTAAGGGGAACCCCGCTGTCAATTAAAAAAAATGACGGGGGGTTTCCCCCAAATATCCATTCCAGACCCTTCAGTCTGGTGTGGATTTTAAGGGGAACTCCACCCCATTTTTTTTTAAAAATGGCATAGAGTTCCCCCAAAAATCCACACCAGACCCCTTATGGCCGGCCGCAGAAAAGAGGGGGGGGACAGAGTGCGCCCCCCCTCTCCTGAACCGTACCAGGCCACATGCCCTCAACATGGGGAGGATGTCCCCATGTTGATGGGGACAAGGGTCTCATCCCCACAACCCTTGCCCGGTGGTTGTGGGGGTCCGCGGGCGGGGGGCTTATCAGAATCTGGAAGACCCCTTTAACAAAGGGGACCCCCATATCCTGGCCCCCCCTATGTGAATTGGTAATGGGGTACATTGTACCCCTACCATTTCACAAAGGAAGTGTAAATAGTTGTAAAAAACACACACACTGTAGAAAAAAGTCCTTTACTAATAAAAAATAAATACAAAAAATCCAGCAGTGGAAATCGACTCGGTCCCGGCTCCCTGCTCCAACCTTGTCTGTATCCAGCGACGGGTGATCTCCTCTCCGGTCCAGTGATGAGAAGATCATCCAGGATCCAGAGCGCAGCATCGCCAGCCTTCTCTCTCCGCCTGACATCGCCGGCAAATGAGCAGCTGAAGCTGTGACATTTCTTTTATTGGTGAGGTGGAGCCACCCGTCACGTGACCCGGCCCTCTCTGACGCAAAGGGGAAGCCAGGCTTCCCCAGTGACGTAGCAGATGGTGCGTCAGAGGGGGACAGGGTCACATGATGGGTGGCCCGCCTCAAAAGAAATGTCACAGCTTCAGCCGCTCTTTCGCCAGGCGGTGTCTGGCGGAGAGAAAAGGCCGGCGATGCTGCGCTCTAGATCCCAGATGATCTTCTCATCGCTGGACCGGAGAGGAGATCACCCATCGCTGGATACAGACAACGTTGGAGCAGGGAGCTGGGACCGAGTGAATTACCACCACTGGATTTTTTTTCTTTTTTTATTAATAAAGGACTTTTTTCTACGGTGTGTGTGTTTTTTACAACTATTTACACTTCCTTCGTGAAATGGTAGGGATACAATGTACCCCATTACCAATTCACATGGGGGGCAGGATCTGGGGGTCCCCTTTGTTAAACGGGTCTACCAGATTCTGATAAGCCCCCCTGCCTGCAGACCCCCACAACCACCGGGCATGGGGTTGTGGGGATGAGGCCCTTGTCCCCATCAACATCCTCCCCATATTGAGGGTATGTGGCCTGGTACGGTTCAGGAGAGGGGGGGCCGCACTCTGCCCCCCCCTCTTTTCTGTGGCCGGCCAGGTTAACGTGCTCCGATAATGGGTCTGGTGTGGATTTTTGGGGGAACTCCACGTCATTTTTTTTTTACGCATGAATTCTCTCTGAATTGTCAGAGCCGACCATTAATTATAGCCGCAAGTCCGGTTTTAAATGACTTTTTTTTCCTTTCAGAAATTACACTTTGTGCAAGGACAGTTCTAAGTAAGGGAAACAGGCAATGTTCGAGTCAAACATGAGTTCGATTCAAACTCGAAGCTCATCCCTACTACCTAATAAAGGTTTTAACCCCCTGATTGCCCCCTAGTTTACCCTTTTACCAGTGATTACCCTATAAGTGTTACAGGTGACGCTGGTTAGTTAGTTTGCTTTTATAGCCTTAAGGGCACCCGCCATTTATTAACCACTTAAGGACCGGACCAATATGCTGCTAAATGACCCAAGGGGTTTTTACAATTCGGCACTGCGTCGCTTTAACAGACAATTGCGCGGTCGTGCGACGTGGCTACCAAACAAAATTTGCGTCCTTTTCTTCCCACAAATAGAGCTTTTTTTTGGTGGTATTTGATCGCCTCTGCAATTTTTTTTTTTGGGCTATATACAAAAATAGAGCGACATTTTTAAAAGAAAATCAATATTTTTTACTTTTTGTTATAAGAAAAATCAAATAAACTAAATTTTAGTCAAACATTTAGGCCAAAATTTATTTAGCCACATGTCTTTAGTAAAAAAAAAAAAAATCGCAATTAAAAAAACATTAGCTACCTAGCGGGAACAGCGACACTAATACAGCGATCAGAAAAAATTATCGCTTAGTGACACTGGCAATAGGGAGTGAAAGGGTTAACTAGGGAGGTGATCAAGGGGTTAAAACTTTATTAGGTCCTTGCACGGACTGTCTGGAGCTAGTTGCTATATGTATGTGTATGTTTACATATGACTATGTTTGAGATGGTCTGTACTCCTTTGTTCTCTTTTTTATGTCTACATTAATAAAAACCTTAAAAGTAAAAAAAAAAAAAAACTTTATTAGGGGGGGTACGTTGGCTACCCTGGACCTAACACTAACTGCCTGTCACACTGACACTAAATGCAGTGATCAGTACATATATGATCACTGTGACAGAGGGGTGGGGGGGGTGATCGCAAGGGGTTAATGTGCCTGCGTGTCCTGGTGTCAGTGTAGTGTTGTGCAGACTTACAGTGTGATGTGACCTCTCCTCAGCGGCGGTTAAAAAAAAACGCAGAGAGCAGAGATCACATCACTTCCCTCTTCCTGTGTTTACACAGGAGGAGGAAGTGACACTGCAGGGAGCATGCGCATTGGCTGGGAGCGATCCGGAGGGGGCGGACAAAAACGAACAGCCGCCCCCTCAGCACGGATCGCTCCTACAGCAAACCAGACCGCCGTATGTACCGGGGGGGTCCCGATCGGACCCCCGACCCACGTCAAGGCAGCCACGTACAGGTACGTTGATGTGCCTGTCCGTGCCATTCTGCTGACGTAAATGTACATGCGGCGGTCCTTAAGTGGTTAACCAATGTTGGTTTAACCCCCTAATCACGAGGGAAAGGATAGTCATGTAGATCCGGAGAACTGCTTAGATTACATAGGGAGCGCCGGCAAGATAGTGTGGGACTTAGTGTCACCCTTATTCGGAATGGAGTATTATTTGTATGTGGATAATTATTACACAAGCGTGCCATATTTTAGTCACTTGTTTGATCATCAAATTGGCACATTTGGCACTGTAAAACCTAATCGCCAGGGCTTACCCCAGAGGCTTGTAGATTCCCATCTTAGGCTGGGGGAAAGAGCCTGCTCAAGGTGTACAGTAATAATTTGCTCGCTGTGAAGTGGAAGGATAATAAGAATGTTTTTGTTCTGTCCTCCCTTCACGCAGTCACGACAGTCCAAATTTGTACGGCGACTGGTGTTGTGGAGAAACCTCTTTGTGTCCACAAATATAACCAAAATATGGGAGGGGTGGACCTCAACGACCAGTTGTTGGCACCATACCCAGTTGTCCGTAAGACCTGTAAGACGCTGGTACAAAAAAGTGTCTGTATACTTATTTCCATTGGGTTTGCTGAACGCTCATGTGCTATACTGAGCTTTAGGATTGAATGGATCTTGGCGGTGCTCAGGCGGTGCTGCACCTCACCATCCCCAACCAAATGCAGTAAGGCGGCTGCATGAGAGCCATTTTCCGTATGCCATTCCTAGTACCGCTAGCCAACGATCCCCCAAAGAAAATGTTGTGTCTGTAGAAAGCACGGATATAGGTGTGACACCCGTTATTTTTGTCCACGCTGTCCTGACAATCCTGGTCTTTGCATTGGTGAATGTTTTAAACGCTACCACACACTAGTGCAGTTTTATCCTAGGGTACAGCATTTCACAGATTAGGACACACTTATACAGGTTCTCCCAAGATTCAATTGCATTTTGAGAGACCCAAATCTGGAACCGAACCACTACAGTTACAGTTACAAAAAAAAGTGTAAAAAAAAACACAAAACAATATAAAGTAAAAAAAAACAGTTGTTGTTTTATTATTCTCTCTCTCTCTATTCTCTCTCTATTGTTCTGCTCTTTTTTTACTGTATTCTATTCTGCAATGTTTTATTGTTATGTTTAACATGTTTGCTTTTCAGGTATGTAATTTTTGTATACTTTACTGTTTACTGATTTTCATTGTTAACCATTTTTTTGTTTTTTTTTAGGTACGCCATTCAGGTACAGTGCAAATGTATTTATCCGCCACAGTTAAAAAAAAAAGAGAATATATGCTGAAGCATGGGGGCAACAGGGGTGGAGGAGCGATTTGCTCTGAACTATTGCGGAAGGGTGCCCATCATTAGAAGTGGGTGGATGAAGGGAGATATTCTAATAGTGGGCATACCCACCGATCAATCTTTCATGTAAAAGCAATCCTAACGTCTAATTAGCCTCTAGACTGCTTTTACAAGCAGTGGGAGGGAATGACCCTTCTCACACCATCTTACATGGTTTTCTCTGGCTCTCCTGTCCCAATAGGGAACCTGAGAATGCAGTCGGTGGTTCCGTCAGCTGACCATAGAGCTGATCAGAGACCAGAATGGCTTCAATCATCTCTATTGCCTAAGAAATCGGAAACGACTAGCATTTCATGACTTTGATTTTGCCAGATATATACAGCGTCTTGGGAAATTGGGAAAGCATTTTATCACACCGATCTTGGTGTGGTCAGATGCTTTGAGGGCAGAAGAGAGATCTAGGATCTAATAGACCCTAATTTTTTCAAAAAAGAGTACACGTCACTACCTATTGGTATCATAGGGGATATTTACATTCCCTTTAAATAAAGATGAACGCAAGCGTCAGTCTGGCGTCATATGTAAACAGCAATTGCACCATACATGTGAGGTATCATCACAAAGGTCAGATAAAGGGCAGTAGATTTAACAGTAGACCTCCTCTGCAAATCTAAAATGGTAACCTGTAAAGGCTTGTAAAGGCTTTTAACCACTTAAGGACCTCTGCACGCACATATACGGCCACAGAATGGCACGGATGGGCACAAGGGCGTAAATTTACGTCCTCGCCCAGTAGCGGGTCGGGGGTCCGATCGGGACCCCCTCCGCGGCGTGCGGAGGTCCCCGTGTCTCCGGGAGCGATCCGGGACGAGCGGGCGAATGTCAGTGTTTACCTGCCCCCCCGCGATCGCTCCCAGCCAATGCACGCGCTCCCCCTTTGTGTCACTTCCTCCTTCTGTGTAAACACAGGAAGGGGGAAGTGATGTAATCTCCCATCGCAGCGGTATTTACAATCTACGATCTAATCACTGCATTTAGTGTCAGTGTGACAGGCAGTGTAAAATCAGTTAGTGTTAGGTTCAGGATAGCCCCCCCACCCCCCCTAATAAAGTTTTAACCCCCTGATCACCGCCCTAGTTAACCCTTTCACTCCCTATTGCCAGTGTCACTAAGCGATCATTTTTCTGATCGCTGTATTAGTGTCGCTGTTCCCGCTAGGTAGCTATTTTTTTTATTGCGATTTTTTTTTTTTACTAAAGACATGTGGCTAAATACATTTTGGCCTAAATGTTTGACTAAAATTTAGTTTATTTGATATTTTTTTAACAAAAAGTAAAAAATAGTGTTTTTTTTTCAAAAATGTCGCTCTATTTTTGTATATAGCGCAAAAAATAAAAATCGCAGAGGTGATCAAATACCATCAAAAGAAAGCTCTATTTGTGGGAAGAAAAGGACGCAAATTTTGTTTGGAAGCCACGTCGCACGACCGCGCAATTGTCTGTTAAAGCGACGCAGTGCCGATTTGCAAAAACACCTTGGGTCATTTACCAGCGTATTGGTCCGGGTCTTAAGTGGTTAAAAATGTATGTAGTTTGTCGCGCAATTTTAAAGCATGTCGTGTTTGGCATCCATGTACTTGGCCTAAGATCATCTCTTTTTTTTTCTCAAACATTTGTGCAATATAGTGTGTTTTAGTGCATTAAAATTAAAAAAATGTGTGTTTTTTCCCCAAATTAATGCAACACCCAACATTTTAATCTGTAGGGCCTTTGCGTTAAAAATATTTATAATGTTTGGGGGTTCAACGTCATTTTTTTGCAAAATTTATGAAAAAAAGTGTCAGAAAGGGCTTTGTCTTCAAGTGGTTAGAAGAGTGGGTAATGTGTGACATAAGCTTCTAAATGTGCATAAAAAGTGCATAAAATGCCAGGACAGTTTAAAAAAAAAACCAAATGACCCAATTTTGAAAAGTAGACACCCCAAGAATTACAGCCCAAAATACATTTTGCTGCTTCTCCTGAGTACGGGGATATCACATTTTTGGGAGCCTAGCCGCATACGGGACCCCAAAACCAAGCACCGCATTCAGGCTTTCTAAGGATGTACATTTTTGATTTCACTCCTTACTGTCTATCACAGTTTTGGAGGCTATGGAATGCCCAGATGGCATAACCCCCCCCCCCAAATTACCCCATTTTGAAAAGTAGACACCCCAAGCTATTTGCTAAGAGGTATGTTGAGTATTTTGCAGATCTCGCTTTTTGTCACAGAGTTTTGAAAATTGAACAAATAAAAAATAAAGTTTCCTTTCTTTCTTCATTTTCAAAAACAAATGAGAGCTGCAAAATACTTAGCATGCCTCTCATCAAATAGCTTGGGGTGTCTACTTTCCAAAATATGGTAATTTTGCTATCTTGGCAGTTTTTGGCCTTCAAAACTGTGATAGGTATTGAGGAGTGAAATCAAAAATGTACGCCCTTAGAAATCCTAAAGGCGGTGATTAATTTTTGAGGACCCGTACGCAGCTAGGCTCCCACATGTGGTATTCCCGTACACAGGAGAAGCTGCAGAATGTATTTTGGGGTGTAATTCCACATATGCCCATGGCATGTTTGAGCAATTTATCATTTAGTGACAACTTTGTGCAAAAAAAAAAAAAGTTTGTTATTTTCCTGCAACTTGTGGAAAAATATAAAATATTCCATGGACTCAACATGCCTCTCAGCAAATAGCTTGGGGTGTCTGCTTTCCAAAATTGGGTCATTTGGAGGGGTTTTGTGCCATCTTGGCATTTTATGGCCTTTAAAACTGTGTGGAGTGAAATCAAAAATTTGCGCCATAAGAAATCCTGAAGGCGGTGCTTGGTTTCGGGGCCCCCGTAAACGGCTAGGCTTCCAAAAAGTCCCATACAAAATGTATTTTGATGTGTAATTCCACATATGCCCATGGCATGTGTGAGCAATATATAATTTAGTGACCACTTTGTGCAAAAAAAAGTTTGTAATTTTCCCACTGTGATAGGTAGTGAGGAGTGAAATCAAAAATGTGCGCCCTTAGAAATTCTGAAGGTGGTGCTTGGTTTTGGGGCCCCCATATGCTTTTTTTTTGTCATTATTCAATCACTTGGGACAAAAAAATAATATTCAATGGGTTTAACATTCCAAAATGGGGTCATTTAGAGGGGTTTTGTACAGTACTTAACTGCCATTTTAGCACCTCAAAAATGACATAGGCAGTCGTAAACTAAAAGCTGTGTATATTCCAGAAAATGTACCCTAGTTTGTAGACGCTATAACTTTTGTGCAAACCAATAAATATACAGTACGCTTATTGAATTTTTTTTTTTACCAAAGACATGTGGCTGAATACACTTTGGCCTAAATGTATGACTAAAATTTAGTTTATTCGATTTATCTTATAACAAAAAGTAGAAAATATTATTTTTCAAAAATGTTGGTCTTTTTCAATTTTTATCGCAAAAAATAAAAATCACAGAGGCAATCAAATACCATCAAAAGAAAGCTCTATTTTTTAGGGAAACGGGATTTTGTTTGGGTACAACATTGCATGACCGCGTAATTACCAGTTAACCACTTAAAGACCCCCGCACGCACATATACGGCCACAACATGGCTCGTACAGGCACAAGGGCGTAAATTTACGTCCCCGCCTGAGTGCGGTTCGGGGGTCCCATCGGGACCCCCTCCGCGGCGTGCGGGGGTCTCCCTACCTCTGGGAGCGATCCGGGATCTGCGGGCAGATGTCCGTGTTTTCCGCCCCCCCCGCGATCGCTCCCAGCCAATGGGAGCGCGCTCCCAGCCTGTCACTTCCTCCTCCTGTGTTTACACAGGAAGGAGGAAATGATGTATTCTCTCATCGCAGCGCTGTTTCCCAGCGCTGCTGATGAGAGAAGACATGACAAGTAAGTGTGCACCAACACAACACTGACACACACTCACATAGGCATATTAACCCCTTGTGATCGCCCCCCCCACCCCCCTGTCACAGTGTTACTGAATGCAGTGATTTAATCACTGCATTTAGTGTCAGTGTGACAGGCACTGTAAAAAACAGTTAGTGTTAGGTTCAGGATAGCCCCCCCACCCCCCCTAATAAAGTTTTAACCCCCTGATCACCGCCCTAGTTAACCCTTTCACTCCCTATTGCCAGCGTCACTAAGCGATCATTTTTCTGATCGCTGTATTAGTGTCGCTGTTCCCGCTAGGTAGCTATTTTTTTTTTATTGCGATTTTTTTTTTTTACTAAAGACATGTGGCTAAATAAATTTTGGCCTAAATGTTTGACTAAAATTTAGTTTATTTGATTTTTTTTTAACAAAAAGTAAAAAATAGTGTTTTTTTTTCAAAAATGTCGCTCTATTTTTGTATATAGCGCAAAAAATAAAAATCGCAGAGGTGATCAAATACCACCAAAAGAAAGCTCTATTTGTGGGAAGAAAAGGACGCAAATTTTGTTTGGGAGCCACGTCGCACGACCGCGCAATTGTCTGTTAAAGCGACGCAGTGCCGAATCGCAAAAACACCTTGGGTCATTTACCAGCGTATTGGTCCGGGTCTTAAGTGGTTAAAGCAGCACAGTGTAAAATTGTAAAAAGTCCTCTGGTCCTTAGGCTGACTAATGGTCCGGGGCTTAAGTGGTTAATAAATGGTGCTGCAAGTAAAACATTTTTTTTGTCTCCATAGGTGTTAGGCATATTGCAAACACACTTTCACCTACACAGTAAAACATTGAAAAGTGCACAATAAAATACAATTATGACTATTCAAATGCATGTAATAATGGCAATCTTGATTATATCTCCTCTGAATGTTAATTTTGAAAATCAGCTTAAGTCGTGCAGAACTGTTGGAGCAAAATAGAAAAGCTAACATTAAAGAAACAGGTGGGCAATTGCATAAAATGGTATAAGATTAGATTTTGATGATAAATGTAATACAATTAACATAAAAGGTAGCTATCAAATTGAACAGTTTATAAATTCTAACTGTTAACAAATAGAAAAGCTTAAAAAGAGAAAATATATCAAAGATTTTTTTTTCTTTTGTTGTTTTCTGGGATTTTCAGCAATTGGGCATACGGATTAAAAATTATATATATATATATATATATATATATATATATATATATACACACACACACACACACACACACACACACACTGAATTGTCAAAAGTATTGAGACACCTGCCTCTACACGCATATGAACTTTAATGGCATCCCAGTCTTAGTCCGTAGGGTTAAATATTGAGTTGGCCCACCCTTTACAGCTATGACACAAGGTTTAGGAGCATGTCCCAACAATGGGGCATAATTCCTTCCACTTAAACCAATAATAGGGCACAATTTCTCACAGTGACACTAACTATTTCTCCTGCTAATACCAAAGATCAGGCATTGTTTAAATCCGCTGGGAACAGTCCAGCTCCCCTAAGATCTGTAGGGCCGCATACACATGATCGAATTTGTCCGCTGAAACTGGTCCGACGGACCGTTTCAGCAGACAAATCCGATTGTGCGTATGGGCTAGCGGACATGTGTGACCGGCGGACAAATTTTAAAACATGCTTTAGAATTTGCCTGCTGGAGACATGTCCGTCGGATATGTCCGCTGGTTAGTACACTAACGAGCGGACATATCTGCCCGCACAAGCGTCGAATGGATGTGACGCATGCGTGGAATTTCTTTACTTCCTGGTGCGGTGACGTGGCGGCGTCAACGTCACCGCCATGTCACCCCGCTGTCTGCCGGCGGGGATTTTGATCTGATGGTGTGTACACGCCGTCGGATGAAAATCCAGAGGAGACATGTCCACTGGAAACGGTCCGTCGGACAGTTTCAGCGGACATGTCCCTCCGTGTGTACGCGGCCTAGGACAGTAAACTGCCCCTTTCCCTAGAAAGTTTGAAGACTCCTGGTGTAAATTTTTGTCTGAACTGTGCTGAAAAATGTGGGGGAACCTCCTTTGTTTTAGGTTTCATGCAATGTTGAATGAAAAACAAGAAACCCTCAAACGCAAGCTTATACCATTCTAAACAAGCCAGTGCTTAAAGGAAACGAATTATCACGTAACCCATTTTATCGTAAGCAAAAAAAAATAAGTGCTTCCAGAAAATAGCAAAAAAAGCGAAATATTTCCGCTATAGTGAGTGCAAAACGTCAAACAACATCTTAAAACCCATAAAATTATAAATTGTGTCCAAAGTTTTTTAAATCAATCAAATTCATTTGTGCATTTCTATCACTGTGTGTAGTATCCCTTGAATGGGTAAAGGAGGCTTACTAGGTAAATGAGTTGTGTAGCTCTTTTTCAACGTAGTGTTAATCTGTGGTAGGTTCCCAGGAAACGTACCCTATTCAGATAGATAGGCGTATAATCCGTCCTCCTTTTCTTTGATCCTATGGTGACTATTGTTACTCACAAGACTATTGTGAGTCTTGTCTAGAGTGTCAACCCCTATGTCTCATTTGAAACAATTGGAGAGTAGGGGCGCTAATTATTGATAGGTATAACAGGTATTATACAACATTAGTGAAAATAATATAATATAAATATGTGAATGTCGTGCTAACCATATAACAACAAACCAATAAGTGCAGAAAAAATATATAGTGACAATAGACAATGTGTGTCTATCCAAAAGTCCGTGTTTGTTTAGTGCAATGTTGTGCTGCAGACAATAGTATTCCAATGGGTGCTCCGTGTGGTCTTCTAAACGTATATCACCTTCACCAAATAAACACCGCAAGTGTGAATGGATGGCTCCTTACCCGAAGGTGTTGACCTATTGTTTAAATAAGGTCAAATAGGCTCAGAAATCAGCTCTTGTCCGTGGAAACCACGATTGAAAACCAGGCTGTGGATAGGTCTCATATAAAGAGAGAAACAGCTCCCATGGTGTAAAACCTTTTATTAAAATAATTGCTAAAAAATATAATGCCAAATGGCCTCTTACTTTCGATGGTGCCCGTGTTCCCGGCACTGAGGCTGTAGGTATATAGGGATTGGAGAGAGAAGTTGTGATGAGCTGGTGAAGCCGGCGTGCGTTCCACCGCCGTCAGGCTTGAAAACCAGGAAACCGGAAGTATGCTAGTAGTGCGTGCCCAGGTACCGCCTCGACGTACGTTTCGTTAATGTCGTCATCAGGAAAGCGTACCTGGTGCACGCTATGGGCTACTTTTAGAGGTCTGTCAATCAGCCAATGGGAGGGGCAAATCAATTGGGCAACAGCCTCTGTCCCGGTCCTATAGCAACCATGTATACAACCGCGGGGTTCAACAGCAATTCTATACATAGACCAATTACAATCTTTTTGCCTGTGTGAAATTACAGGTTACTAGATGCAAAAATATATATAATACAATGGATATGTTTGCGATTGTATCTCCTATGTTCCCAATCTATTTAAAGATTTAATGGCATTATAAAATTAAAATATTATAACATATAAAATATATTTTATATTACATATTGGAACCATATATATGTATATATAAATACAGTAAGTATATATATGGGCAAATTTAATAGTTGCATTACCAAAAATGGAATTACAAAATAAAAATAAATAAAAATAGATAAAATATCAGTAGTGGACCTAAAATTTGTTCAAAGATATTTTACATTGTGCAGCTCTACATACTCCTTAGATGTCCGTTAAAAAGCAGTTGAGGTCCAATTCTATATTGAGGCCCTGGGGCCTCATAGTTCTGAGGCGATGAATCCACTGGGTTTCGTTTTGTGATACTGCCTTTGTTAGGTCTGTTCCACGCCAGTGATTCGTAATTCTGTCTATTCCAAAAAATGTTAATAGACTGGGGTCTCTGTTATGACAAAGGTCAAAGTGTTTTGACACACTATGGTCAGGGAACCCCTTTATGATGTTGGCCACATGTTCATTGATTCGAATTTTTAATTCTCTAGTAGTGCGGCCTACATATTGAAATTTGCAAGGACATGACAATACATATGTGACGTATCTAGAATGGCATGTAATCAATGGTTTGATGGTAAATTCTTGTTGGGTTACACTTGATTTAAATTTAGTAACCTTTTTTCCTTGCCTATTTGTTTTGTTGCATGACCTGCATCGGGTGCAATAGTGGAAACTGGACCCATCAAGGAAGGTGAGAGGTTTTGCCGGGGGTCTGGGACATTTACTGCCACCATATTTCTTACACCCGGAGCTCTTCTATATATGAAGGTAGGGTGTGGGGATAGGATTTTAGCCAGGTCAGTATCTTTTAGTAGGATTGGCCAATATTCTTTAAATATTTTCTCTATGTTTTTGTACTGTCTGTGATACCCAGACAAGAAAGGCACATCTTCTTTTCTTGGTAATTTAATCCTATTTTCCAATAGAGATGGTCTGTCCATACCCAACACTTCTTTTCGGGCCTTGTCTATTTTATTTGGACTGTAGCCTTTTTCTACAAATTTCTTGGTTAGTACCTCTGATTGTTGTTCATAGTCCACTATGTCATTACAGTTACGGCGTAGTCTCATAAACTGACCTTTTGGTATGGCACCCAACCATTTGGGATGATGGCAACTTGAAGTGGGTACATACCCATTACGGTCAGTAGGCTTAAAGTAAGTCTTTGTGTGGATTTGATTATGTTTTTTGGTTAATGTGAGGTCCAAGTAATGGATGGAAGTTTTACTAGATTCAGCAGTAAAGCTGAGGCCATATTCATTGGTATTCATTTTGGTTATAAATTGATCCAAGGAGAATTGGGACCCCTCCCACAAAAGTATAATGTCATCTATGTATCTACGGTAGTAGATCAAAGATGAATTATTATCTTTATAGATGGTTTCCTCCTCCCATCTATTAAGTACCAAATTTGCCACACTGGGTGCATACCGAGCCCCCATTGCAACTCCTCGTATTTGTTTATAGAAGTTGCCCTGAGCCCAAAAATAATTGTTCCCCATAGCTAGTTGTAGTCCTTTGACCAAGAACATTATTTGGGCTGGGGGTATGGTAGATTTAGATGTTAATGAGTCTTGTACCGCTGAAATTGCATCTGGTTGGCGGATGTTGGTGTAGAGCGACTCCACGTCCACTGTAACCAACCAAATGTTTTCAGACACTGTAAGTGTTGCTAGGGACTTTATAAGGTCTCTACTATCTCTCAAGTAAGATTTACCTTGGGTAACTAGAGGTTGGAGATAGATGTCTAGATACTCTCCTACCCTAGAGTAGAGTGAGCCTATTCCACTAACAATAGGTCTCCCTGGAGGGTGAGTTTTGTTTTTGTGAATTTTGGGAACTATGTACAGTACCGGGGTACGAGGTACTTTAGGAACCAAGTATAATGCTTCCTTCTCAGTGAGGATAGCTTGAGTTAGGCCATCTTTAATCCAAAGGGAGAGTTCCACTTTAAGTTTGCTCAATGGGTCACCCGGAAGGAGGAAATAGGTGTCGGTGGCACTCAGTAGACGTTGAATTTCTCCATAATAATCTACTTTGTTGAGTATAACCACACCTCCCCCTTTATCAGCAGGTCTTACTACTATATTTTTATTTTGTTCCAAGGACTTGATCCCTTCTGTTACCAGGTTTAGATTGGAATTCTTCCAAGAGGGTTTAATATCCAAATCTTGGATTTTGCCTTGGACCATGTGTTTGAAGACCTCCACATGGTGGTGGGTCCCCTTTTTCGGGTTAAAGACTGAGCTATTCTTCAGCCCGCTATGTTGAAATATAGTAGTATTAATTGGAGGTTCATAATTGGGTTGTTGGGCAAAGTGTTTTTTAATATTCAGTTTCCTCACGAATTTTTCCACATCTATGAAAGTTTCGAATTTGTTAAGATTTTTATTTGGGGCAAATTTCAATCCATGTGACAATACTGTTAGTTCTGCTCTAGATAGGTCTACGCCTGCCAGATTGAATATTCCTTCACCTAATTGTCCCTTGGTCTTTTTCTTTCTGGTTCCCCCTCTTTTACCTCTGGGCCTGTGTGTTCTTGTTGAGACTGTGGGGCAATATTGGGGATCTTGTAGGGCTCGTTCCAGCCCCTCCATTCCCCCCCCTGTTGTTGTCCAGAGTTTTGGGTGTTATGCTTACCTCTATGGTTGCCCCTAGATTTCCCTCTAGGGGGTCTGGAGGCAAATGGGGGTGGACCCTGTTGGTAGTAGGTGTAATTGTAATCCATTGGACGATTATCCAATGGGGCATATCTGTTGTATGTAGGTGCTGAATAGGGAATGGGGTATTGGTTGTGGGGGGGCCCCATATTGTAGCCGCCATAAGGCGGAGGTGGTGGTGGAGGCCCCCTGCCGCCCTGGTGGGGTCCTTGAGGTATGGTTGGTTTTTTGAATTTTTTGGGGGTAGAGGATTTTGCTTTGATCTTTTGGGTTGCTAAAGTGACCAGGTTGTGTACTTCTGAGTCTCTCTCCATAGTAGATTCTTTAGAACCAGTTGTGTCAGTTTTGATCTGCCACTTGTATACTTTGGATTCTTGGTAATCTTTGGTATCCCTATGGTATTTTTTAAGTTTTTTATTTTTGATAGTGGTGTCATATTTGGTTAGATGGATTTGTAAGGTTTGGGCTTTTTCCAAATATTCTTTGGTTTCCATAAATGGTGCCATAGATGTTTTAAGGTCTACTATATGGGCTTGTGTGATGGCATTTTTTGCCTTGCGTCTTCTAATCATCAATTGCATCAGTTTCTGTTCACATGCATTGAAAAATTGGAACCATTCATCCGCTAGTGTGAGATCTTCTAAACCATCATTGGGGTAAACGTCCCATCTGAGTCTCCTTGGTGTTTGATTTTTTAGGATATACATCTCAAATGATGCTATATCCCACCAAGTCCGAATTTGTTTTTCCATATTGAATTGAAGCTGTTTAAAGCTTTTTTCAATATCTGGATTCTGACTAGGTTGTTGCTGGAATATGTGCTCTATATTGGTTTGGCGACTATCCATAAAATTAAATATATCCATGGCTGCGTGAAATAAGGCCACAGAGTGGTCTGCTGAATGGAAACTTGGGAAAATCTCGCGCCAAACTAAAATGTGAGGGGGGGGGGGGAAAGTGCAAAAATAATAATACAAGCTGCTCCCTAACTAATGCAGAATACTGGATTAGACATGTGAAACAATTGGAGAGTAGGGGCGCTAATTATTGATAGGTATAACAGGTATTATACAACATTAGTGAAAATAATATAATATAAATATGTGAATGTCGTGCTAACCATATAACAACAAACCAATAAGTGCAGAAAAAATATATAGTGACAATAGACAATGTGTGTCTATCCAAAAGTCCGTGTTTGTTTAGTGCAATGTTGTGCTGCAAACAATAGTATTCCAATGGGTGCTCCGTGTGGTCTTCTAAACGTATATCACCTTCACCAAATAAACACCGCAAGTGTGAATGGATGGCTCCTTACCCGAAGGTGTTGACCTATTGTTTAAATAAGGTCAAATAGGCTCAGAAATCAGCTCTTGTCCGTGGAAACCACGATTGAAAACCAGGCTGTGGATAGGTCTCATATAAAGAGAGAAACAGCTCCCATGGTGTAAAACCTTTTATTAAAATAATTGCTAAAAAATATAATGCCAAATGGCCTCTTACTTTCGATGGTGCCCGTGTTCCCGGCACTGAGGCTGTAGGTATATAGGGATTGGAGAGAGAAGTTGTGATGAGCTGGTGAAGCCGGCGTGCGTTCCACCGCCGTCAGGCTTGAAAACCAGGAAACCGGAAGTATGCTAGTAGTGCGTGCCCAGGTACCGCCTCGACGTACGTTTCGTTAATGTCGTCATCAGGAAGCGTACCTGGTGCACGCTATGGGCTACTTTTAGAGGTCTGTCAATCAGCCAATGGGAGGGGCAAATCAATTGGGCAACAGCCTCTGTCCCGGTCCTATAGCAACCATGTATACAACCGCGGGGTTCAACAGCAATTCTATACATAGACCAATTACAATCTTTTTGCCTGTGTGAAATTACAGGTTACTAGATGCAAAAATATATATAATACAATGGATATGTTTGCGATTGTATCTCCTATGTTCCCAATCTATTTAAAGATTTAATGGCATTATAAAATTAAAATATTATAACATATAAAATATATTTTATATTACATATTGGAACCATATATATGTATATATAAATACAGTAAGTATATATATGGGCAAATTTAATAGTTGCATTACCAAAAATGGAATTACAAAATAAAAATAAATAAAAATAGATAAAATATCAGTAGTGGACCTAAAATTTGTTCAAAGATATTTTACATTGTGCAGCTCTACATACTCCTTAGATGTCCGTTAAAAAGCAGTTGAGGTCCAATTCTATATTGAGGCCCTGGGGCCTCATAGTTCTGAGGCGATGAATCCACTGGGTTTCGTTTTGTGATACTGCCTTTGTTAGGTCTGTTCCACGCCAGTGATTCGTAATTCTGTCTATTCCAAAAAATGTTAATAGACTGGGGTCTCTGTTATGACAAAGGTCAAAGTGTTTTGACACACTATGGTCAGGGAACCCCTTTATGATGTTGGCCACATGTTCATTGATTCGAATTTTTAATTCTCTAGTAGTGCGGCCTACATATTGAAATTTGCAAGGACATGACAATACATATGTGACGTATCTAGAATGGCATGTAATCAATGGTTTGATGGTAAATTCTTGTTGGGTTACACTTGATTTAAATTTAGTAACCTTTTTTCCTTGCCTATTTGTTTTGTTGCATGACCTGCATCGGGTGCAATAGTGGAAACTGGACCCATCAAGGAAGGTGAGAGGTTTTGCCGGGGGGTCTGGGACATTTACTGCCACCATATTTCTTACACCCGGAGCTCTTCTATATATGAAGGTAGGGTGTGGGGATAGGATTTTAGCCAGGTCAGTATCTTTTAGTAGGATTGGCCAATATTCTTTAAATATTTTCTCTATGTTTTTGTACTGTCTGTGATACCCAGACAAGAAAGGCACATCTTCTTTTCTTGGTAATTTAATCCTATTTTCCAATAGAGATGGTCTGTCCATACCCAACACTTCTTTTCGGGCCTTGTCTATTTTATTTGGACTGTAGCCTTTTTCTACAAATTTCTTGGTTAGTACCTCTGATTGTTGTTCATAGTCCACTATGTCATTACAGTTACGGCGTAGTCTCATAAACTGACCTTTTGGTATGGCACCCAACCATTTGGGATGATGGCAACTTGAAGTGGGTACATACCCATTACGGTCAGTAGGCTTAAAGTAAGTCTTTGTGTGGATTTGATTATGTTTTTTGGTTAATGTGAGGTCCAAGTAATGGATGGAAGTTTTACTAGATTCAGCAGTAAAGCTGAGGCCATATTCATTGGTATTCATTTTGGTTATAAATTGATCCAAGGAGAATTGGGACCCCTCCCACAAAAGTATAATGTCATCTATGTATCTACGGTAGTAGATCAAAGATGAATTATTATCTTTATAGATGGTTTCCTCCTCCCATCTATTAAGTACCAAATTTGCCACACTGGGTGCATACCGAGCCCCCATTGCAACTCCTCGTATTTGTTTATAGAAGTTGCCCTGAGCCCAAAAATAATTGTTCCCCATAGCTAGTTGTAGTCCTTTGACCAAGAACATTATTTGGGCTGGGGGTATGGTAGATTTAGATGTTAATGAGTCTTGTACCGCTGAAATTGCATCTGGTTGGCGGATGTTGGTGTAGAGCGACTCCACGTCCACTGTAACCAACCAAATGTTTTCAGACACTGTAAGTGTTGCTAGGGACTTTATAAGGTCTCTACTATCTCTCAAGTAAGATTTACCTTGGGTAACTAGAGGTTGGAGATAGATGTCTAGATACTCTCCTACCCTAGAGTAGAGTGAGCCTATTCCACTAACAATAGGTCTCCCTGGAGGGTGAGTTTTGTTTTTGTGAATTTTGGGAACTATGTACAGTACCGGGGTACGAGGTACTTTAGGAACCAAGTATAATGCTTCCTTCTCAGTGAGGATAGCTTGAGTTAGGCCATCTTTAATCCAAAGGGAGAGTTCCACTTTAAGTTTGCTCAATGGGTCACCCGGAAGGAGGAAATAGGTGTCGGTGGCACTCAGTAGACGTTGAATTTCTCCATAATAATCTACTTTGTTGAGTATAACCACACCTCCCCCTTTATCAGCAGGTCTTACTACTATATTTTTATTTTGTTCCAAGGACTTGATCCCTTCTGTTACCAGGTTTAGATTGGAATTCTTCCAAGAGGGTTTAATATCCAAATCTTGGATTTTGCCTTGGACCATGTGTTTGAAGACCTCCACATGGTGGTGGGTCCCCTTTTTCGGGTTAAAGACTGAGCTATTCTTCAGCCCGCTATGTTGAAATATAGTAGTATTAATTGGAGGTTCATAATTGGGTTGTTGGGCAAAGTGTTTTTTAATATTCAGTTTCCTCACGAATTTTTCCACATCTATGAAAGTTTCGAATTTGTTAAGATTTTTATTTGGGGCAAATTTCAATCCATGTGACAATACTGTTAGTTCTGCTCTAGATAGGTCTACGCCTGCCAGATTGAATATTCCTTCACCTAATTGTCCCTTGGTCTTTTTCTTTCTGGTTCCCCCTCTTTTACCTCTGGGCCTGTGTGTTCTTGTTGAGACTGTGGGGCAATATTGGGGATCTTGTAGGGCTCGTTCCAGCCCCTCCATTCCCCCCCCTGTTGTTGTCCAGAGTTTTGGGTGTTATGCTTACCTCTATGGTTGCCCCTAGATTTCCCTCTAGGGGGTCTGGAGGCAAATGGGGGTGGACCCTGTTGGTAGTAGGTGTAATTGTAATCCATTGGACGATTATCCAATGGGGCATATCTGTTGTATGTAGGTGCTGAATAGGGAATGGGGTATTGGTTGTGGGGGGGCCCCATATTGTAGCCGCCATAAGGCGGAGGTGGTGGTGGAGGCCCCCTGCCGCCCTGGTGGGGTCCTTGAGGTATGGTTGGTTTTTTGAATTTTTTGGGGGTAGAGGATTTTGCTTTGATCTTTTGGGTTGCTAAAGTGACCAGGTTGTGTACTTCTGAGTCTCTCTCCATAGTAGATTCTTTAGAACCAGTTATACTTGGTTCCTAAAGTACCTCGTACCCCGGTACTGTACATAGTTCCCAAAATTCACAAAAACAAAACTCACCCTCCAGGGAGACCTATTGTTAGTGGAATAGGCTCACTCTACTCTAGGGTAGGAGAGTATCTAGACATCTATCTCCAACCTCTAGTTACCCAAGGTAAATCTTACTTGAGAGATAGTAGAGACCTTATAAAGTCCCTAGCAACACTTACAGTGTCTGAAAACATTTGGTTGGTTACAGTGGACGTGGAGTCGCTCTACACCAACATCCGCCAACCAGATGCAATTTCAGCGGTACAAGACTCATTAACATCTAAATCTACCATACCCCCAGCCCAAATAATGTTCTTGGTCAAAGGACTACAACTAGCTATGGGGAACAATTATTTTTGGGCTCAGGGCAACTTCTATAAACAAATACGAGGAGTTGCAATGGGGGCTCGGTAAGCACCCAGTGTGGCAAATTTGGTACTTAATAGATGGGAGGAGGAAACCATCTATAAAGATAATAATTCATCTTTGATCTACTACCGTAGATACATAGATGACATTATACTTTTGTGGGAGGGGTCCCAATTCTCCTTGGATCAATTTATAACCAAAATGAATACCAATGAATATGGCCTCAGCTTTACTGCTGAATCTAGTAAAACTTCCATCCATTACTTGGACCTCACATTAACCAAAAAACATAATCAAATCCACACAAAGACTTACTTTAAGCCTACTGACCGTAATGGGTATGTACCCACTTCAAGTTGCCATCATCCCAAATGGTTGGGTGCCATACCAAAAGGTCAGTTTATGAGACTACGCCGTAACTGTAATGACATAGTGGACTATGAACAACAATCAGAGGTACTAACCAAGAAATTTGTAGAAAAAGGCTACAGTCCAAATAAAATAGACAAGGCCCGAAAAGAAGTGTTGGGTATGGACAGACCATCTCTATTGGAAAATAGGATTAAATTACCAAGAAAAGAAGATGTGCCTTTCTTGTCTGGGTATCACAGACAGTACAAAAACATAGAGAAAATATTTAAAGAATATTGGCCAATCCTACTAAAAGATACTGACCTGGCTAAAATCCTATCCCCACACCCTACCTTCATATATAGAAGAGCTCCGGGTGTAAGAAATATGGTGGCAGTAAATGTCCCAGACCCCCCGGCAAAACCTCTCACCTTCCTTGATGGGTCCAGTTTCCACTATTGCACCCGATGCAGGTCATGCAACAAAACAAATAGGCAAGGAAAAAAGGTTACTAAATTTAAATCAAGTGTAACCCAACAAGAATTTACCATCAAACCATTGATTACATGCCATTCTAGATACGTCACATATGTATTGTCATGTCCTTGCAAATTTCAATATGTAGGCCGCACTACTAGAGAATTAAAAATTCGAATCAATGAACATGTGGCCAACATCATAAAGGGGTTCCCTGACCATAGTGTGTCAAAACACTTTGACCTTTGTCATAACAGAGACCCCAGTCTATTAACATTTTTTGGAATAGACAGAATTACGAATCACTGGCGTGGAACAGACCTAACAAAGGCAGTATCACAAAACGAAACCCAGTGGATTCATCGCCTCAGAACTATGAGGCCCCAGGGCCTCAATATAGAATTGGACCTCAACTGCTTTTTAACGGACATCTAAGGAGTATGTAGAGCTGCACAATGTAAAATATCTTTGAACAAATTTTAGGTCCACTACTGATATTTTATCTATTTTTATTTATTTTTATTTTGTAATTCCATTTTTGGTAATGCAACTATTAAATTTGCCCATATATATACTTACTGTATTTATATATACATATATATGGTTCCAATATGTAATATAAAATATATTTTATATGTTATAATATTTTAATTTTATAATGCCATTAAATCTTTAAATAGATTGGGAACATAGGAGATACAATCGCAAACATATCCATTGTATTATATATATTTTTGCATCTAGTAACCTGTAATTTCACACAGGCAAAAAGATTGTAATTGGTCTATGTATAGAATTGCTGTTGAACCCCGCGGTTGTATACATGGTTGCTATAGGACCGGGACAGAGGCTGTTGCCCAATTGATTTGCCCCTCCCATTGGCTGATTGACAGACCTCTAAAAGTAGCCCATAGCGTGCACCAGGTACGCTTCCTGATGACGACATTAACGAAACGTACGTCGAGGCGGTACCTGGGCACGCACTACTAGCATACTTCCGGTTTCCTGGTTTTCAAGCCTGACGGCGGTGGAACGCACGCCGGCTTCACCAGCTCATCACAACTTCTCTCTCCAATCCCTATATACCTACAGCCTCAGTGCCGGGAACACGGGCACCATCGAAAGTAAGAGGCCATTTGGCATTATATTTTTTAGCAATTATTTTAATAAAAGGTTTTACACCATGGGAGCTGTTTCTCTCTTTATATGAGACCTATCCACAGCCTGGTTTTCAATCGTGGTTTCCACGGACAAGAGCTGATTTCTGAGCCTATTTGACCTTATTTAAACAATAGGTCAACACCTTCGGGTAAGGAGCCATCCATTCACACTTGCGGTGTTTATTTGGTGAAGGTGATATACGTTTAGAAGACCACACGGAGCACCCATTGGAATACTATTGTTTGCAGCACAACATTGCACTAAACAAACACGGACTTTTGGATAGACACACATTGTCTATTGTCACTATATATTTTTTCTGCACTTATTGGTTTGTTGTTATATGGTTAGCACGACATTCACATATTTATATTATATTATTTTCACTAATGTTGTATAATACCTGTTATACCTATCAATAATTAGCGCCCCTACTCTCCAATTGTTTCACATGTCTAATCCAGTATTCTGCATTAGTTAGGGAGCAGCTTGTATTATTATTTTTGCACTTTCCCCCCCCCCCCTCACATTTTAGTTTGGCGCGAGATTTTCCCAAGTTTCCCTATGTCTCATTACTGCAGCATGCTGGTTCCATTGCCTGTGAAGTTTCCCTTTAAACACATTGCAATGGGCCTGATTTAGTAACTAAAGTAGTTGTAAAGCCATGTTTTTCTTAAAATAAAAAAGAGGGTATGCTTTACCTGCTCAGTGCTATTGTATTGCTTAGACCGGTCCCTTACTGTCTCTTTTGGAGTCACACACTAGCTCATCCCTTCCTGAATGTGTCCCCATAGCAAGCCATGGCACATGTGTGGGCATGCTTGCAAGCCTGGCTGTTTCTATCTATAGACAAAAAAATGTGGCTTGGTCATGCCTCCACTCCCTCCTCATTGGATTTGACTGATAGCAGTGGGAGTCAATGGCTCCTTCTGCTCTCAGAGTATCCTCTGAGAGCAGGCAATAAATAGAGGACAGTTGCGGCCAGGCACAGCCAGGCATAGGTGCAGGTGACTTTAGTATTTATTATAACATTGTTGAGGAGGTTAGTCCTGTGATCAGGATTCTCCAGGTCACACGCATTCATGGTGATGCCAAGTCTTACCCACTGGTGATAGTGCTGATCACCAGGGCTGAGCTTACAAATCTTGGCTTTTCAGGTGTTCAATCATCCAAACCTTTGAGTGTTCTGCGGGAGCCAAACATCATGCATTTTAGCAATTATATGTCTGTTATTATACATGACAGCTTTCTATTGTTAGTGGTTGTTAAAGAGGCTGCCCTTAACAATTAGTGATGTCACCGGCCCATTCACTTACATGGTCGTGAATCCCCTTCCATGTAAGCAAGGGAGCAGGGATTGTTTTAAAATCGTAAAAAAACAAACAAACAAACAAACATTTAATTACACCCAATCCTTACCCTACCATGGGGACAAATGACCACTACCCTGGACCAGTGGTTGTGAGGATCTGCAGATGAGGGGGCTTATCTGGAATGTGGAATATGGTACTATTTTCCCCAACTCAATAGAAAATAAATGTAAAGTATAAATACCAGGCCAAAAAAGTTGTACACATGGCACGGATGCACCAGTTTGCATGCAGGGTAAGGACACCCCCAGACATCCCATTTAATGGACTTTTGCAATTTTAATGTTTAACTATAAGCATTACCAAAATTTCTGCTCCTGGTCATACAGAATTTATACAGCGGTTGTAAAGGCAATACATGTTTTACCCTAATGCATTCTCTAGCAAAGATGAGCCATGCTGTGTGTGTTTATGGACACACACTGCCAGGCTTGGGAAGGAGCTTACAGGTGCACCACTATAGAAAGTGGCTTACTAGATTAATCTCTGGGATGAGGCTAGGTCCTGAAGGCTGGGAATTCAATTTATTCTAAAGGTATAAAATAACTAAAACAGATCAATATCCAATTCATGCTTTTCACCTGAATACATAGGGACATATATAATGGGTCAAAACCCTTATTAAGTACTTGATTTTTACTGCGTGAGAACACACATAATAAGAGATTTACAATTAAGTCTTGAGCGTTGGCTTGGTTGTTGCTTGAGTTGCTAATTTGAGCACTGTTGGTGCTGTATGTGGACGCCTCTCCTGTTTTTGTCAGTCAATATCATAGGCTTGTGCACTAACAATATTTGAAAATTCATAAACCACATCTCCTACATCAAAAAGAACTTGGAATAAGAAGGCAGGCAGCAAACAACTCCTGCTCAGAGCTGGATTAATGCTATGTACAGCTCTAAGCATCTAATCTGTTTTTCATGCTTGGTTCCCCCTAATTTCTGGTGCAGCTTGTAAACTTGAATTCTCTTTCACTGTCAATTTCTGACAAGAAGGACAGACATTTTAGTCAAAGTGATGTAGTGGGTGTGAGAGATAGAAGGTTTTCAGTGAGAGAAATCTGTATGTCAGACAGTCCAAAGAATATGCCCCAGAGCCCAAATACCATCCAATAAGAGTGTCCTGTGTATTAAAGACAAACTGTCCAGCATGATTAACTCAATGTATAAGGGTGCTACTTCTTTTTTTTTTTTTTCAACAATAGTTTTTATTGAGTTTAACATATTACAGATTATACAAGTAGAGTACATACCAGTTCTTCGACAAGAGTCGGTATACAAAGTCATATACAGCAGATAAGTTATATCCAATCGTTTTAGCTAAATAGCATAGTTCAGATAACACAACAAAATAAGGGTGCATATCCCATGTAACAAGTGCATCTGTGTGTCAATAAATGAAATCCTCATTGACCAATGGAAATAGCACTAAGTGTCAAGTATAAACACTAATAGACAGTCTGTGTAAAGTGATGGAGGATTGGGCTGGGTAGGATGTAATTGGAGTCTTCACTTGAGATGCTGTGCAGAATCTTTTAAATTCTTAAGGAGTATTGTAGTCCCCTTACCTTAGGGTTGCTATATATGGGCATATAGTGATGTATCCTGCTACATTGGAGGCCTCGGTCTCTCAGTGAGGTTCCCTCTTCCTTTTTCCTTCTATCTGGGATGGTCCGGGTTCAGTACTCCATGGATAGAATGTGGGGAATGTGGAGTGAGAGAAAAAAAAATGCCTCCAATGGTGAAGTACATCGATGCCAAAAAAGGGGGTTTTATTAAAAATGGGTGAAGGATAACAATATAGAGTCCAAAATAGGTTGGACTGGATACAAAATCAATAGGATAAAATTCAAATAAAAAAGAGACGAAGCGGAGCGATCGTTATACCACTACCGCTATGTCTGTTGGCCTCCGGCTTGCGCGGGTGTCACGTGATCTCAGTATCCCTACGTCGTTACGTCACGTGCCTCGTGACTTCATCAGGGGATTCCCATTGGTTGACGGATCACAGCTTATATTCACTATTGACCGGAAGTAAACAAGCCGCCATTTTCTTGAAGTCCCGTTTATGGGACGGATGCGGGCTATGTTGGGGCCATGATTGGATAACAAAGAAAAAAAGTTAAAAGAGAAATAAAAATAAATATATATATATGGCGAACTGGTGTACACACTGCTCGATCATCACAGGGCTTCCAGACCATCCTTATTGGTGATGATAAATTCGCTTGGGGTATTATGGAAGATATGATGTGGTTTCCCACATGTTATACATATTCCCTTGGATCGATATAAAAGGTAAAATTATTAAATGCAAATAAAGCTTAAAAATAGATGATAAATACTGGGTGTGTTTCTAATAAGCCCCATAGTAAGAGATGGCAATGTTGTCATCCTTTACTGGGTCCACCCATTTTATATATTAAAAATGCATGAAGTAAATAGCTACATATATGTAGATCTTGGTGGCCTAATGGTATACTAGGGACACCATTCACGGGTTATTAGGCAAACACACCTGTTAGATCTTGGACTAACGTGCAAAGAAGAGGCTCATGTATATATGTTCCAAATTGGTATGGGTGAGAAAATGAGCATGGGGTGGGGAAATGGTTTGTATACATATAATCCCTAACACCCTCGCAGGTCCGAAGCCATCAGACTAAATTACAATACATGGATTACAATACATGATGTAATGATGCTCCTATGATGTCTAAGTACTGCATAGGATAGTCCTATGAGATCCTTCTTGTAGCCTAGATACACAGGGTGGTCAGCCAAGTGGAATGATGAAATAATAAATTACCACTATACGTTCCCATTGGAATCAAATCCAAAAATAGAGTATTAAAGTTATATATGCAGATTAGAGGCTAGAAATTATTGAGAAAGCAATTTAGATCGAAGTCAACATTCAGGCCCCCTGGTGTCAAAGTATTGAGGGTATGAATCCAACGTGATTCTTTCTGACTGATGACTCGTATTTTGTGGCTACCTCTCCAAGATGCTTTGAATTTTTCAATGCCCCAAAATTGTAGTGAGGAGGGATCTTCATTGTGTACTTTTAGAAAGTGTTGTGACACACTGTGTTTGGTATATACATTGGATATGTTCCGTATATGTTCTTCTATTCTCAATTTGAGCTTTCTTTTTGTCCTACCCACATATTGCAATTTGCAGTCACACTGTAGCACATATATGACACCTTCAGTGTGACATCCAATAAATTCATTAATTTGGTGGGTATGGCCTGTGTTGCTGCTGACAAAGTCTAGCCTTTTGCCTTGGAATAATTTGGCATGCCTGCAGGCAAGACAGTTCCTGCAGGGATAGAACCCCTTACCATTGAAAAAGGAGAACATAGGTTTTGGAGGTGGAGCAATGACCGATTTGACCAGTAGGTCTCTTAGAGTGGGAGCTCTTTTGTAAATAATTCGGGGTTTGGAAGGGAGTATAGGTTTCAGATCTTTATCCCCTAATAGTACATGCCAATGTCGCTGGATGAGTTTGTTTATATCTTTATGCTGGACATTATAGTCCAGTATAAGGCTAGGTGTTATTTCCATTGGATTCCCTTTATCTTTCTTCTTATTTTCTAGCATAGGTTTTCTATCCAGCGTTTCAACTTTGCGGATTTGTTCTTCTATCCAAAAGGGTTCATATCCTTTCTCTTCAAACCTTTTGCCGATGAATTTGGCCTGTATTTTAAAGTCCTCCTCTTTGGTACAGTTTCTTCTTAATCTGATAAGTTGACCTTTCGGTATGTTGTAGAGCCACGGTTTGTGGTGGCAGCTTTCTACTGACAGATAGCTATTGGTGTCCACTGCCTTAAAGTAAGTTTTAGTTGTAATTTTGTTTCCTTCTAGCGTGATATTCAAGTCTAGGAAGTCAACTGTTTTGTTGTCTATCTTCCAGATGAGATTGATGTTTTTCTCATTGTCGTTTAGACCCAGCATATAATTCTCCAGACTGTCTTTGTTGCCATTCCATAGAATGATGACATCATCTATGTACCTTTTGTACAGTATAAGTTCCTCTGGCTTGTGGGCGTATATGGCCATTTCTTCCCATTGGGCCATGAAGGCATTTGCCACACTGGGGGCAAACTTCGCGCCCATAGCAATGCCTATGGCTTGTTTAAAGTAGTTCTGGTCATGCCAGAAGTAGTTGAATTTAAGGCAAAACTCAAGGCATTTGATGAGATATTTGCGCTGCTTGCATGCCAAGTTACTATGCATGCGTAGGAGCCACTTAGTGGCATGGCAAGCGTCATGATGGCCCACTATCGTGTACAAAGACGTGACGTCTGCTGTGGCAAGTAGAGTACATCCTTCTTGTACAATAGTTGTTTCTAGCAATTGGAGAATGTGTTTGGTATCCTTTAGATAGGCTCTAGTATTTTGTACTGCTGGTTGGATGAAAAAATCTATGTATTGGCCCATCATGAATGTCAGTGATTCGATACCATTAACGATGGGTCTTCCAGGAGGGTTATCTTTGGACTTATGTATTTTGGGCACCGTGTAAATTATTGGAATCCTACAACATTCCGGTATGAGGTACTTCGCTTCTTTTTTATTTAGGATGTCTTTCTTGACTCCTAAGTTTACTACTAATTTCAATTCCTTTTTATAGGTATTGGTGGGATTACCTGCTAGTTTAATATAAGTACCCTCATCTGTCAATTGTCGGTCTATTTCTCCCAGATATTGTTCCTTTGTTTGGATAACTATGGCTCCCCTTTTATCCGCAGGACGGATAACTATGTCATTTCTTTCTGTTAATAGTTTGATTCCCTTTTTCATATGTATCGGATCATATTGCTTTTTAATTTTAAGTCCTGCAAGGTCTTCCAGAACTAGTTTTTTGAAGACTTCTATATGTTGATTATCCGAAACCTGTGGGTTGAAGGTGGAATTATTCCTAAGCGTACTATGTATTGATACGTTACTGGATGTTTCTTGTGTGGGATGTGAGAATTTGTCATGGAGGAAGTATTTTTTCATATTCAGCTTTCTAATATATATTTGCGGATTCCAATGTACGTGTCAAATTTGTTTAAATTTTTGGTTGGTGCATGTTTTAATCCCCTATCAAGGACAGCCAGCTCTTCACTGGTTAATTGTACAGAGGTTAAGTTTACCACGTTTTCTCCTCGTCTTTTTTTTTTCTTTTGTTGTCTCTTTCCTGCTCTGTTTCCTCTCTTATTTCTGGACTTGGTCTTGTTGCTGTTTCCTGTGTCCTTCTTTTGGGGGAACAATGGGGTTCCTGAGTGGATCTCCGTGGGGAATATTCCCTCCTTTCCCTGTCTAAAAAAGACTGTGGTGCTGTATGATAATGTTGGTCATGGCTTGGACGTGGAACTTTATAATATTGGTCCTGATAGCTTCTAATAGGTTCAAATCTATTATGGGTCATAATAGGGGTTCTGTTATATCCTCCATAGTGTTCTTGTGGTGGTGGAGGTCCTCTATTGTAGTTGCCGTAATAGTCATACATTGGAGGAGGAGGAGGGGGTCCTCTGTTGTATCCTCCATAAGGTTCTTGTGGTGGAGGAGGAGGTCCTCTATATTCTCTTGGGTTTCTTTCATTCTGTTGTCCATAGTTGGATCGACCATTATTGTAGGGTTTCCTAAATGGCTGGATTTGATTCCAATGGGAACGTATAGTGGTAATTTATTATTTATCCTATGCAGTAATTAGACATCATAGGAGCATCATTACATCATGTATTGTAATCCATGTATTGTAATTTAGTCTGATGGCTTCGGACCTGCGAGGGTGTTAGGGATTATATGTATACAAACCATTTCCCCACCCCATGCTCATTTTCTCACCCATACCAATTTGGAACATATATACATGAGCCTCTTCTTTGCACGTTAGTCCAAGATCTAACAGGTGTGTTTGCCTAATAACCCGTGAATGGTGTCCCTAGTATACCATTAGGCCACCAAGATCTACATATATGTAGCTATTTAATTCATGCATTTTTCATTTATTGACACACAGATGCACATGGGATTGTCTGTTTGATCATTTAACACTATAAACACTGTGTTCTTGACCATTTTAAGCTTAATAGAGGCTTTTTATGGTTTGTTATCAGTTTTATAATTATTTGGTGTTTGCACATTTCTTGTTTTGAAGCACTTATCACTATTTCATTTTAATTTATACACCTGTGTTTTGTGGACACTTCAGATTGAGCCGCTACAGATTAGTTTATTTGATTCTAGTTCACTTTTGTTTACTCCCAGAAGCGCATCAGTCTTTCTCCTTTATATCTTTCACTTCTCACCTACAACTTGATCACAATATCACCTCCAAACACACCTCTCATGTTCCCCAACACAACACTACTCTCCAATACAACTGAATCCCATCCCCACCACTTGGAGCACAATTTAATTTACCCCTTAACTATATTGCCCTCCATGAGCATCCTATTACCATCACCTGAAGCCCCATTAATCCCACAAAACAAACCCCTTTCCACGGGCCACAACAAGCCTTCCCCCTAACTATTTAAAACCCTTCCTATTCTCTATGTCCTCTCCTATTTCCCAAGGTTACAGCAAAATAATTGCCTGTGCAGGCGGTGATGTTTTAGGCAATAGATGAGAGAACACTAGAGGTCATTCTTGGCCTATAATAAGGATGTCCTAAACTTGCACTGTTTTTAGGACATATTCAGAGTTCATGTAGTCGCCGCATGCTCTCTGAAGGTCCAACTTACAGTGCCGTACCATGAGAGCCCATCTCGGAAATGGTGACTCCCTCACGCATACGCAAGTTTTGCATTTAGTTACATTTTAACACTTATTACCAATGAACACGATAAATCCAAAGATGTTACTTTAGCATTTTATTTTAATGATCAATTAATCAAAAGTACAAATTAAGTGCATACTAAAATCTCACCAGAACAAACCAGAAAATCATCAACATAAAATAAATTGCTTATACTTTCAAAATGTGGAACTCAATTCAAATGTAAACAAAAATAAATTAAAAGAAAAAAAAAAGCATCTTTAGTCTATTTATGTATTAATAAAAAAATAGGAAAAAAAAAGTATTTTAGCATGCTGCTTATATCCTTTTCTGAGGTCTATTTTTTACATCATCATTTCAAACTTCCCTGCATGGCCAAAAGATTTTCTGTCTTGTAAAATCAAAAATATTTTTAAGGGCTGTATAATGTAGAGATTTTTATTCTGCTCAAGTGAAATATATGAATAAAAACTTGCAGCTGCTGCACAAAAGGTGCTACAACCTTAAACGTGATAAAGAGTATGGAGCAGCGCTAGCAGTCTATATCAAACAGTACCCATGGTGCTGAGTGCCCAATATAACAACATATGGTAATCGCAAGAGTGGCTACACAGACTCGGGGTTCATGTAGAGGGGCCCTTTAACCAAACACAGCCTTTTCCTAGAACACTGTGCTGTCCAAGTGCAAACATGTAAATGCAAAATGCCGCATTTGAAGATAAGGCCATGTTTCACTTGCTGGTCATAGATAGATTGAAATTAGGCAGGTTCAGCAGGGCACGGACAAAATGTGATCCATGTGTTAGGCTTGGTACGATACAACTGCTGTAAGACTGTCATGCTACTTTAAATCTAATTAAAAAAACTTGCCCTAAGGTGCAAAATCAAAAAAATCAAGTGAAATATATGAATAAAAACTTGCAGCTGCTGCACAAAAGGTGCTACAACCTTAAACGTGATAAAGAGTATGGAGCAGCGCTAGCAGTCTATATCAAACAGTACCCATGGTGCTGAGTGCCCAATATAACAATATGTTTGTGACATAAAATAACAATATATAATACTCAGTGCTTCATTGAACAGAGAACATTTTCTGATGCTTCTAAAAATGTAAGGTGACTCCCCCTTCGTTGAGCTCACTCACCAGAAAAAATGGATCCTAAGCTTTGCAGTCTGGGATCAAATAAAGCAATGATCTAATGACCTGGGGATGTGTAGAATGGTTCTTCATAAAAGTTATTTCCAAGAAAATACTTTACAGCAGGAAGGATATACCACACTCCATACATTTAAAAAAACAGAGAGAAAACACATAGTGAAATACCGCTAGATATGAGCTATCAAGCGCATTATAAGTGGTACTTACAGGATATTTGGCAAAGAAAGGCTTCAATAAAAAACATCTGAGTGAGCCGCTGCATTCCATGGAGGCGGAAATTGCATCACTGGTTACCACAAATCGGAAGTATGTTGACGCACACTGATTGCTAAAAAGGAGGGACAAAACGCAACAACGTACTTCCTATTTGTGTTAACCAATGATGGAATTTCTGCCTTCTTGGAATGCACGTCATACAGCAGCGGACTCGGATGTTTTAATTTACTGAAGCCTGTCTTTGCCAAATATCCTGTAAGTGTCGCTCATAATGCGCTTAATAACTCATGTCTAGCGGTATTTTACTATTTTTTTTTATATATTTTTGGGGGATATTATGGCAAAAAATAAAAAATATTGCTTTTTTTCAAAATTGTTGCCCTATTTTTGTTTATAGCGCAAAAAATAAAAACCGCAGAGGTGATCAAATACCACCAAATGAAAGCTCTGTTTGTGGGGAAAAAAGGACGTTATATTTGTTTGGGAGCCGCGTTGCACGACTGCACAATTTTCATTTAAAGCGAAAATCACAAAAAAGTAGCCTGGTCATTTGACAGCCAAATCCTCTGGGGCTGAAGTGGTTAAATGCAGGAAAACAACACCCACCTACATGAGCCCTAACAAACAATTTGGCAGGTAAACAATTCACACATCTCAAGTCAGTCAAGTCAGCAAGGTTGGTACCTTAGTTTGCTCCACTGCAGTTACTTTGCTCCACTGCAGTTAAAAAATACAGTTTAGTCAATAACCCACCCTGCTGAAAGTTCACCACACTAATAAAGTCATCGCTCTGCTCATTTTGCTCTTTCCTCCTATCAGCAAGCTCTGAATTTAAGGGGAAGCACTTTTCACTGCAGTAGATGGAGACTGGTTCACTGTGCTGACACTCTGACAATCTCCTGCAGACCAATAGATTCCAGAAAATTTATAAAGGCATACAATGGACCTATAATTGCTATGTTTAAAAATAAATTTAGGGATTTTTTTTAATGTATATAGCAAACATATAGGCAATATTTTCTGACAAATGGCTTAAACCGTATAACTATTTCTTATATATAAAAAAAAAACAAAAAAACACCTTATTTATCTACCTACGTTTATATCGTTGAACCAAGGTTACATTGCTACGATGGACAGTTTGCACAGAGAAAATTAGATGTCAATAAAAAACCTCAGTGCATGCCCTTTTTTCACAGCTCCTCTAATCTTCTGCGTGTTCAAAATATAAACCTGTATAACACATTCACAGAGGGTATGTTAATTATCATCCTTGCTGCTTACACATAATAAACCCATAGGCTTGCATGGTACTGCAGCTAACTTGATATATTAAAAATTAACCATTAGCACTATTGTCATATGCAGGTGCAATACGTACCAGAATATGGAATTACTACTTCTCGAATAGTATAGATTCCAAGAGAATCTCCTTAATTTACCCTACAAGAAAAGAGGGTTTTCCATAAATCCAAACCCCTTAAAATTGGAAGGAAGACATGCAAGCACATTTTTCTAAACAACAAGGGCAAACAGCTATTAAATCAATATATAGAGCCACTAACTGTACTTCCTTATGGGAATTTACACACAAAAATATCAATGAGATGGTACTTGACACTACAGAGGTTGGCCAAATTCCACTCAAACTCCCCACATACCTGCTGGGGAGAATGTAACCAAACAGGCACATATTACATTTTCCTATTACACTAACTCCACAGCTAGCCAGCCTAAACATAAACATAGAATCACTCCCACCAAATTTCAGATCAGTGACTAGGCACATACTCCTGGCAACCAGACTACTTATAGCTAGATGATGGAGAGCAAACACTATTCCAACAACCACAGAAGATGTTGCTTAAGTACAAACACACTACACATATGAATCTTTACTGTCACAAGGAAAACCTTCATACTCTAAACGCCTTAAACTATGGCTTCCCCACCTCCTCCATTTCCCTTTCCATCTCCTTTACCCCCTCCCCCCCTATATTTTATTTCTATACTCATTGTTTATTATAGTTCAACATTGCAAATGTTACAATTCCAATACTGCCTTTTGTTGAATAATTACATAACTTTACAGTTGTATTATTGAAAAACTCAATACAAAAATATTTATAAAAAAAAATAGTTCAGTTAGCGCAACCCTAAACAAATATTTTCGATCAATGAAAAAAAAAATAATATCAATATTTTGCAAGCTGAGCACAGAAATTTTTACAAAGCCCCATAAACCATCACTATAATATAAACCTTGCAGCACAATTTTATATATAACAATAAGGCACCAATCAAATGCTTATATAATAAAAAGTCCAAAGTCCATCTGAAAATTATCCTGGGAAAGTAGTAGGATCCCTGTGTCTGAATTTCAGATGCACAGATCCCATGAAAGAGCCGCTACTGACACACAGATTGCTCGCTCACCTAAATGACCCCTGTAGCCCACAGAAGGTCAATACACGCTTGTTTTCTCTATCCAGGGGATGAGTGAAAGCAAATACAAAGGGTCTTGACAGCTCCAATGCTCACAATCAGCCAAGTTAGAATATGAAAGATAAAAGAATCTAAGTGCTCTCCGTATGCTAATAACAATGACGCTTTATTGACTAAAACTTACAAGATCCTCCAGCATAAAAATCATATATATCACTGAGCGGCCAGATAGCATAAACAGATCTGTTGGATAGCAGCAGATGATGTCACAAAGAGCGACTCCTCCTCCCTTATGCATTATGTCCTATGGGACTTTAAATAGAAAATCAATGGGAGCGCCACATGCGTCCAGCGTAAATATGCGCCCACTCTACGCCGGCATAGGCAAGTTACGTCACTGGGATGGGGTCTGTTTTTAGGCGTATCTTAGTTTATGGGTCCGGCGCACAGATATGACGGTGCATATTTGCACTTACGCGGCGTATCAGGAGATACGTCAGCGCAAGTGCTTTGTGAATCCGGACCTGTGTATATATTTATATACAAATATATGTATATATATATATATCGGTATATATATATATATATATACAAAGATAAATAGATAGATAGATAGATAGATAGATAGATAGATAGATAGATAGATAGATAGATAGATAGATAGATAGATAGATAGATAGATGTATATACAGTATACACTGCTCAAAAAAATAAAATTAAAGGAACACTCAGATCTCAACGGGCAAAAATCTCATGCTGGATGTCTATACTGATATGGACTGTGTTAGGAATGAAAGGATGGCACATCATTTGATGGAAATGAAAGCGATCTACCTACAGAGGGCTGAATTTAAAGACACCCCAAAAATCTAAGTGAAAAAATTATGCAGCAAGTTAGTCCATTTTGCTGAAATTTTATTGCAAAAACTTAAAATGGTCCTCAGTAGTTTGTATGGCCCCCAAGTGCTTGTATGCATGACCGACAACATCAGGGCATGCTCTTAATGAGACGACAGATGGTGTCCTGGGGTATTTCCTCCCAGATCTGGACCAGAGCATCACTGAGCTCCTGAACAGACTGGGGTGCAACCTGGCAGCACCGGATGAACCAAAACATAATGTCCCAGAGGTGTCCTTTTGGATTTAGGTCAGGTGAGCATGGGGGGCCATTCAATGGTATACATTTCTTTATCCTCCAAGAACTGGCTGCATGCTCTCGCCACATGAGGCTGGGCATTGTCGTGCACCAGGAGGAACCCAGGAACCACTGCACCAGCGTAGGGTCTGACAATGGGTCCAAGGATTTCATCCCGATACCTAATGGCAGTCAGGGTGTCATTATGTAGCCTGTAGAGGTCTGTGCGTTCCTCCATGGATGCCTCCGAAGACCATCACTGACCCACCACCAAATCGGTCATGCTGAACTATGTTACAGGCAGCATAACATTCTCCGTGGCTTCTCAAGACCCTTTCACGTCTGTCACATATGCTCAGGTTGAACCTGCTCTTAACTGTGAAAAGCATGGGGCACCAGTGGCGGACCTGCCAATTCTGGTGTTCAATGGAAAATGCCAATCAAGCTCCACAGTGTCCAGCAGTGAGCACAGAGCACACTAGAGGATGTTGGGCCCTCAGGCCATCCCCATGAAGTCTGTTTCTGATTGTTTGGTCAGAGACATTCACATTAGTGGCCTGCTGGAGGTCATTTTGTAAGGCTCTGGCAGTGCTCATCCTGTTCCTCCTTGAACAAAAGAGCAGATACCGGTCCTGCTGATGGGTTAAGGACCTTCGACGGCTCTGTCCAGCTTTCCTAGAGTAATTGCCTGTCTCTTGGAATCTCCACCATGCTCTTGTGCTGGGAGACATGGCAAACCTTCTGGCAATGACACGTACTGATGTGCCATCCTGGAGGAGTTGGACTGCCTGTGCAACCTTTATAGGGTCCAAGTATCGCCTTGTGCTACCAGTAGTGACACTGACCCTAGCCAAATGCAAAACTAGTGAAAAACAGTCAGAAAAGATGGGTAGGGAAAAAAAATGTCAGACACCTCCATCTGAAAAAACATTCCTGTTTTTGAGGTTGTCTCATTGTTGCCCATCTAGTGCACCTGTTGTTAATTTCAATTAACAGCAAAGCAGCTGAAACTGATTAACAACCCCCTCTGTAAACACCCCTCCCCCTCTTCTACTTAAAGGGGTTGTAAAGATTTGTCTTTTATTTTCTAAATAGGTTCATTTAAGCCAGTGCACTGTTGGTTCTATTACCTTTTCCTTCAATTTCCCTTCTAAATGTTTTTTTCTTTGTTTGAATTTCACTTCCTGTTTCTCCTCAGTAAGCTTTCCACCATCATCCGAGTGGTGGAAAGTCATTTAGAACAGCTTCCTGAGAAGGAACAGGAAGTGAAAAAATTCAGACAGAGAAAATAAAGAAAAACAAAACATTTAGAAGGAAAATCGAAGGAAAACATAAGTGAACCAACAATGCACTAGGAAGGAACCTATTTAGAAAACAATAAATAAAAATCTTTACAACCCTTTTAACTGATCAGATCAATAGCCAGGAGTTCATTTTTTTGAGCAGTGTGTGTGTGTATATATATATATATATATATATATATATATATATATATATATATATATATATATATATATATATATATCCTATAATGTGTTTCACTTTGTATCTCTTTGATCTGTTTTACTTATGATAATTCTATTTTCAAAGCATTGTTAAGAAACATTGGAAAAGTTCAGCAGTTCTGGTGTAATGAGGTAGGAAATGTATTTTAAAATATTCTCAGTCTTTCTCTAGTGCCATTTCTTTCTGTAGGTCAGCTGTGACAAATTGATTTATTCGTATTTCAGTCTACTTACTATCTTCTCCTCTATTAAACATCACAGAACAATCTACAATATAGTTCCACATGTGCCCTTACATTATATGAAGTCTAAATATTTTGAGTACAGTGTAAGGAAGAATATGCAATAACCCCTTTCCCCAATTACAGAGAAATATCAAGTATAGATAAAAAAGAAGGTCAGTAATCAGCAGCCTTTACATTCATTAGTGCCACTGCTAGTCAGAATCCCATCAATCTTTCAGTCTCTTTCAGAATCCTCATTTCTTACCACTTTATATTAGTAATGAAACCAGGTGACAGTGGAAAAACAACTGCTCAAAAGTTCAGAACACAATGCAACATACTGTTTAAAGGAGTTGTAAAGGAAATTTTTGTTTTGCTGAAATGACTGTTTACAGGGTATAGAGACATAATTCCTTTTAAAAATGATTAAAAGTAGATAAAAATCAATCATATAGTGTACCTGCAGTTTCAGTTTAGTTTTTCCATGCTGTTTCCTGCTTCTGTGATGTACAGAGCCACAGAGCCAATACAGGGCAGTGATAGTTTGGAAAACGAAAGTGATTGGTGCTGAGGGGGTTTAGAGACATAGTAATCACACCTCCTTGATTAGTGACCACAGAGAGATAGCTCCCAGTACTGTGGTTACAAGGAAACAGACAACCAGGAAGTGTGGAGATCAGAGAAGGATTACAGCAAACAAACAATGAGGACAATGAGGACATGAAAACAGCACTAAATTAAGATAAAGGAAGCTATTAAGATACAAAAAAAAATCCTTTACAAACCCTTTAAGTCCATAGTATAGACTTTTTTGATTTGCATATTATGCATTTTAATAAATCTATATTTGAACCTTTTTTTTTTTATAATTCTAAATCATTTCATTTAAAACTAAACTCCATGAATATATAACATACACAAATTGCAGCTTTACATTCAATAACACATCAGTATTTTTTTTTATTTTTTTTTTATGTGAGCAGTGTGTGTACCCAATTGTGGCATGGTATCAGACATGTATAGTGCAGAAACAGAGGCTCAAGAAGGACAAGGAGTCTGGTGTGTTGCAGTGCAAGGAACATATTGATAAAAAGAGAAAACAAGGAAATATCAGCTGATATCAGGCTTCTGATTTACCTTTTACTATTCAGTCAAGTGGGGAGGATACATGTATGTGAAAGTGAAACTGCAGCAAAAAAAGGCCCCCTCCTGAGCCATACAGGGATTCCCTAGGTGGCTACATATTTGTGTACCTAAATCTCAGCACCAGATGGAAACAAAGTGCACTTATTTTTTATTTTATTTTTTTCACAGGAGCTTGTAGAGTTTTTCAGCCAGGATCAGTGGATCTCAGGTGCAATGTCAGGCTCCTGCACACATTTCCTCCAGTTTTCTTGCCCATACCTCCTGGGCTTTCTGTTAGAATCTGAAGGTTGTGTAAAAAAATATTGATGCCATGCTGCTACAAAGATAACAATACATACTGTATAATGCTAGTATGAACATCAATATATTAAACATTTTTGCGGAAAAAAAAAACAGCTCAATGTGAAAGTCCCTCTAGTTCATTTACTAGTATAAATACAATCCAACCAATATTGTCCAATATATTCATGATCCTCTTTCACCATAAACTCCTGTGCTCCATAGAACCTTGTTACTTGGACCTGCACTGGAGATAAAAATTATAGAACAACCCACTATTTCCTAAATTTCAAGGTCACTGCTTAGTCCTGTTTGAAATTATCTAAACAGCTTACCTTGTACTTTCAAGAGAAACAAGTGTGTGTTATACGCCAATACATATGGTATTTTCTGAATTTGTGGATCCTAAGGGTTGTATTGTGGAAATGAGCCCAGGCCCAACTTTTCCCCTATATATGGGGTTAAGTGCAGCAGACCTATGTTTTTATATAGGTGCAGGTAACAAGGTAAGGTGTACCTAAGTGTACCTGAGGTGGAGCATGTGGTGTCACAGACTGTGTTGTGGAGCACAGGTGTTTGTGGTGAAAGAGACTCACAAATATATTAAAGAATGTTTGTTGGATATTATCTATAATAGCATTGTGGGTGGACTAAAAGGACTTTCACATTAAGCGGTTTTATTTTATTTTATTCATATACTGTACAAAGTATAATATATTAATAATAGTACTATAAGTGTTGTTATGTTTGTAGCAGCACATTATCAATATTTATTTATATATGAACACATGCCATGTGCCAGCAGCAGCTTTAACCACTTAAGGACCCCCTACCGGCTATATACGTCGGCAGAATGGCACGGCTGGGCACAGGCACGTACAGGTACGTCAGCTTTAAGAGCCCAGCCATAGGTCGCACGTACGTGTCGGGTCCAAAGCTCCGTGAACGCGCCCACGGGACACGATCTCCGCCGGTGTCCCGCGACCGGTCACAGGAGCTGAAGAACAGGGAGAGGTGTGTGTAAACAAAGTGCAGTAGGAACCGAGCAGAAGAATTTCGGTAAGTGAGACCTGAGGAAAAAAGTTTTTACAGAATGAGCAGTGCCGATCCTGACCTCCCTGGGGCCCTAAGCAAAATGACATGGCACATTAAAAATAAGAAGCGTCGGGACGCAGCGTGATCCCTTTTCAGGGCGTCCGGGGGGCCGGGGGACGCGGGTCCTGTGCGGCAATACCATATTAGCCGGTACACCATTGAAGCGTTCACAAGGTTGATTTTGCCTCAACTGTTTGTCTATTATGGGGGAGCTAGTTTGCTAGAATATCTTGTTTTATGGGAATGTGTTCTCCCGACTCTGTTATGTTGGATGGACTAGTTCCATCACTTTAACTTCCATGTACCATTGTCTATGTGTGTCTTGTTATTGGAAAAAATTTCAATAAAATCTTTAAATATAAAAATGAGAAGCAGGGGGCGCTGACGACAGTGACATGTCACATTAAAGAAAGTTGAGAAGCGGGTGAGGGGGTGTTCTGCTGTCGGAAATGACATCTTACATTAAATTGGGAAGCAGGGGGTGCTGACTTCTTACCTCTTCTCCCATGCAGCCAGAGAGTTGAGAAGCGGGGTGAGGGGGAGAAAATGACTTCTCACCAGACGGGGCCTCTAGTAATTTGGGGGGCCCTTCGCAGCTTTGCAGGGCCCTAAGGGGCTTGCATAGTAAGCCTATAGGGCAGATCGGCCCTGAGAATGAGGCAGCAAGGAGTGAGTACAACATGGCTAAACCCCATCTGTCGGGATGAATGAAATCTCCAAAGAGAGTTACCTGACACTGCAACTTCAATTAATATGGAGTTTATTCCTTTTTTACTGCAAGTTTTAGCAGCTGATTCTTTCTGAGGATTATTCCATGATTTTCCCAAAATATATGCAACAATAATCAATGATCAGAATCTGTAAATTTGCCGGTATCAAGTGTTGTGTACATATTAGCTATATTTATTCTCAGGTATTTGCAATGCAGTAAAACGAAAGTCAAAGGAAGATTGCTAAAAAGTATAAGCTATATTTTTATATGTTCCGTTTTTCCGACACCCACAAAAGCCTATTACAAAACAATCTTAAAATCAATAGGTGGTGTATCTGTCTTTTAAGAAAATAAGCTCATTCATAACACAAGAATCACTTAAAAGCATACTTTTTTTTTACCAAAGCATATATTTTATTCCTATTATTTATTTCTATTTTCTAAGCTTTATATAAAATACACAGATATAATTATTTTAAGCCAAACAATGTATTTTGACACTGAAAGCATAGTGAACCCAGTTAAGTATCACATTTTAAAGAAATGTGGTCAATGACAAGACCAGTACATACCTTGCTTGTTTACATGGATTTATTTTTTTGTTTTTACTCACAAAACTTTTTTAAGTTCAAACATGGGTGCTTGTTACATGTTTTTTTCTTTTTTTTATAAGCATCTATCTTTGCCTTTGCCTTTGCCTAACTGTGTGAAAAATAACCTCTTTCACAACTACAACCAAGGATTGACAATATAAACTACAAATCGATTAAGGGTTGATTTACTTAAGTGCTATGTGCAGTGAAAGTCAGGCAGTGTGCAATGGACTGAAGTGATCCTTGTCCAGATTTACTAAAATATAAAGAGAGTTTTATTGTATTTCATAATTTAGTTCACTACGCTTCATAATTTAGCAAATTGAGCCCTAAATCCCTTAAGTCCCTAAATAACCATACTTTATATTGCCAGTCATGCTAGTAATGCATTATGTAGCCCCTCAGAATGTCAGTCAGCTCCATTAATCACTTATCTATCTTACCCTGTCATAAATATAATGCAGGGTGACCTTGTAGACTTCCAGTTCTCTGCTAATACATGCCATTACAGGTGAGCTAGTGTATCCCTTTACTGATTATCTAATGGCTGTCATCGTGAATGTTACAGATTTGAGATTCTGTAAAATTAGAGACATTTATGGCACTGACTAAGCCTTTCTGTGCACTAATTACTATCCCCACATTGAAAATGGACATTTTGGAATGTGACAGCAGAGGTGACAGCAATCTTAAAGTGCATTCTTAACTACTGAAAACTAGATATCTGCTTGGATTCCTGCTCATGCTCATCTGAGGCGTAACACTTTTGTGACTACTGAGATACTATTTAAAGCATCAACATGCCTTACAAAGAGAAAATATATATAGAAAAAAATATATGCTATACATATAAAGAACTAATATATAAAAGAACCAAAAAAAAAAAATATATAAAAGAACCAGTGTGTAATTAGAAAAAAAATTTCAATGTCCTCAAGGATTTTCAAATTTAACCACTTGATGCCTGTGCTATAGCTGAAAGAGTTACAGCGTGGGCTTAAATTGCTAGGAGGGTGTACACGGACATCCTCCCATGATCATGCTGCCCATGCACCCCTTGCGGCATGCTCAGGGATCACAGAGTCCTTGGGACTCGGCTAATCACTGATCCCGACCCTTTACCTTGTGATCAGCTGTCAGCCAATGACAGCTGATCACTTAAAGCGGAGTTCCACCCTTAAAATCACTTTCATTTCATTACATCCAGCATACTGGCGTCAGCGCCAGTATGCTGTTTTTTTTTTTTTTTTTTTAATGCACGTACTTACTTTATATAAAATCATTGAATTTCAGGCGCACCGTGGAATGACGCCGCTATAAGGCATCACGCCTTCCGGAAACAGCCGATTAGCATTCGGCTTTTCTCGGCGCCTGCGCACAGACCCAGGAGCTGACTGCGCAGGCGCCGTATATAGCCGCGTTACGCCCTCCAAAAAAACCCGAACTAGGACCGGCTATTTTCGGTGCCTGCGCAGTCAGCTCCTGGGTCTCTGCGCAGGCGCCGAGAAAAGCCGAATGCTAATCGGCTGTTTCCGGAAGGCGTGACGCCTTATAGTGGCGAAATTCCGCGGTGCGCCTGAAATTCAATGATTTTATATAAAGTAAGTACGTGCATTAAAAAAAAAAAAAAAAAACAGCATACTGGCGCTGACGCCAGTATGCTGGATGTAATGAAACAAAGTGATTTTAAGGGTGGAACTCCGCTTTAATGTAAACAGAAGCCAGTTACCGCCTTATGTAAACAGGACATGGGTCCCAAACACTCACAGCCACTGCTGCTAAGCAGTGCCCACCAGTGCCACCTACTACTGTCCACCGGTGCCCATAAGTACTGCTAAGCAGTGCCCATCAGTACCTCATCAGCAGTGTCACCTATCAGTGCTGCCTATCAGTGCCACCTACAAGTGTCTATTAGTGCCCATCAGTGTCACCCATCAGTGCTCAGCAGTGCCACCTATCAGTGCTGTCTATCATTGCCCTTCAGTGCTGCCTATCAGGGCCACCTATCAGTGCCACATATCAGTGCATGAAAAAGATTAATGCCTTCCATCACGGACACCTTATTCTATGTGGGGATTTCAACATAGTACCAGACAACACCATTGACACTTCCTCACGTAAAAACAGACTTATGTCCCCCATGGGGTCCTTTTTTAAGTTTAAATGACATCTACGATGTTTGGAGGTGCCACCACACCACCGAGTGAGACTACAATTTTTTCTCACATTTCCATGACTTGTACACACGGATTGACTATTTTTTGGTGGACGAATGGCTTTTACCCAAAATAACTGAATCAAACATATCCACCATAACATGGTCCAACCATGCAACAATCACCATAACAATGGAAGACACACCAACCAGGACATGCCCACTGATCTGGAGAGCCAATCCCTAGATCTTGCATTTGCCAGAATACTCAGCCTACATCCAGAAGAACCTAGAAGAATTTTTTGAACTAAATGAAGGGACTGTATTTAACATTACCACTTTGTGTAATGCTCACAAGGCATTCATAAGGGGATCATTATGCAAGTGAGTGCAAAAGAAAGGAGGAAGAGATCACAGCATCTAGACACACTCACCTCTAAAATTAAATTAGATACACAATACCAAACATCTCCAGACACTACTCTAAAAACTGAGCTAAATCGCCTTAGGCAGGAATTAAGAAAACTTAGATTAGACACATTTGAAAAAGCCCAAACCCGTTTCAAAGCTATACACTATTCCACAGGCAACAACGTGGGGAAAGCCATGGCCACCAGATTAAAAGGACATTACACCAAATCCACATCTTTATCATCCTACTACACAAAAAAAAATATTAGAACCACAAGCTATAGCTGATGTGTTCAGCCTTTATTATAGTAAGCTGTACAACCTAAAGGATGATCCGTTTACTGCACAACCTTCCACGTATGATATAAAAGCATTCCTACAAGAAATGTACCTCCCTAAATTAACACAGGATCAACTCACCACACTGAATGCCCCATTCACAACACAAGAAATTATGACAATCATAGCTGCCCTACCTGCTAACAAATCTCTTGGCCTGGACGGCCTCACGGGAGAATATTACAAACAGTTCAGATCAGTACTATCTCCCTTCTTGTCCAGGGTCTGCAATGACACTGCCTCTGCCTCCTCTCTCCAACAGGAAATTTTATTCCACCCCAACTGTCAAAGTATACACTTCTGAAATGCTATCCAAACCTTTCAAAATTACCAATGGTACCTGGCAAGGTTGTCCGCTCTCGCCATTAATCTTTAATCTCATGATGGAACCCCTTGCAGAACATATAAAACAAACCCAACAATCACTCGCTTTAAATTGGGAGCTATAGATCACAAAATAAACCTATTCACTGACGATGTGATACTTTTGGTCTCTAACCCCCTATCTTCCCTGGCTTCGGTACATCAACTATTGCACAGATTTGGTATCATATCATATTATAAGGTGAATGAAAACAAATCTTACATACTAGACCTAGGACTAGATGCAGTGACTAGCAACTTACTCAGAAACCGCTTTATCCCAGGGCAGACAAAGGGGTCTCTTATCTAGGAATCACCCTCACTAAATCCACGAGAGGTCTCTTCGCCGCTAACTATGTCAAGCCAAACAAATGCCTCTAAGAGAAACAACCAAACTGTCCAAACATGAATTTTCCTGGTCAGGACGTCTGGCAACATTTAAAATGCTAGCTCTGCCTTAACTATTGTACATTTTCAGAACATTACCAATACCACTTACCCATTTCTACCTACGCTCACTCCAATCCATAATAAGTCAATTCGTATTGCAAGGGAAGAAACCTAGGAGTAATCATGCCAAACTTATCAAACACAGAACTGCAGGAGGCATGGGGTACATCGAACTGACAGACTATTACTTAGCAACCGTAGTCTCCCAATTAAAAACTGGATGTCCACGACGCCTACCACACATTGGGGCAACATAGAAAACAACCTGACACCAGGGAATAACCTCAAAGAATGGCTATTCAGTTCTATTTACAAACAGCCACTGTTGACCCACTACTCCCCAACTAGTCAAGCTTCCATCAAAGCATGGAAAACACTACATTATATCAACTGGTCACATACTTCGACCAAGACCGTCCAAGTACCCTTTGAAAGTACTTCAATTCTTGTCTCCAGACCTGATCATTCCCACCTGGCTATCACAACAGGCAATCCACATAGCGGTACTCAGACAAAAAGTAACAGACAAACCGTTCTCCCTAATTCAAAGAGAATATAATGCACCTGCCAAAGACTACTTCAATTATTACAGACTACAATGAAGTTTAGAAGCACATCTCTTTCTATTAAGGTCTGGAATTTACTTTTCACGGACAACACTAATTCCAAAGGGACTTCTCTCTTTTACGCTACACTACATGAAAAGGCAATATTAAACCCATTACTGATTGGGAACATGATCTGCAAACCTAGTTCACTGAACAGCAATGACAAATAGCTATAAAAACAATTTACAAAACTACTAACTGTACTTCCCTATGGGACTTAACACCCCACCGACTAGCAAAATTCCAGCCGCTTTCAACACCTTACTGCTGGAGAGAGTGCAAGCACACAGGCACCCTCTTACACATTATGTGGACGTGCCCATCTATAAGAAAACTGTGGTCAGAGATCGAAAACATTTTGCAACGTATACTGCAATATCCCATCACCCTAACACCTCACCTAAACATACTGCATTTAACCATAGAACTGATTCCACCCAAGCTTAGACTCATCACCGCCTACATGTTACTGGCAACCAAGCTTCTAAAAACCATAAGATGGAAAACAACAGATATCCCCAGCAGTGCAGACGTTCTACCACTAGTACAAAATCACTATACTTATGAATCACTACTCTTCAAAGGCAAACCCTTATACTCCAGACTGCACAAGTTGTAGCTCCCATGGGTTCAGTGGTATGAAAAAAAACAAGCTCATTAATTATACAATATAGGGTTACAAAGTGCTCTGACCTTTTCCCTCTTTATCTCTTCCCTCTTCCCCCTCTCCTCCTTCCTTTCCTCTCTTCATTACTAACCTCCCCCCTCTCTCCCTCTCCCCTACAGTCCCCTCCCAACCTACCTCCATACTCTTACTCAAGATCGAAGGTAGTATATATCCTACTGTGGTTTATTTTATTTTGTTTCTTATGATTGAATTTATACAGTTTAAAACTAGTAAATATGCACCATGTTCACATCCATATTCATATGTCATGTTATGCAAATTACCGGTAATGAATACTACCTTCATATTGCTAGGAATGACCAAGAGCCCATGTGCTCTTAGAATTAAAATACAGCCACCCAGCATGCATAGGGGCAACTCCCCTTGTAATTGGCTAGGGCTGTATGAATATTCAAGATCCCATCTGCATGGTTTCTATTGTCCAGCTCTTTCCTTAGTTGCTAAAATACAGTGGAATTTCAAGACAGCATACACAGCACCTGAGCAGACTACACTAGCCGATCACCACGCTCTGTTAACCAGACAGCAATTACAGTACATTTACTTAGCTGTCTCTCTATTGAGTAGAGAAACCAACAATTATTATACACTAATCTTAGCACCTACCTTGATGGTGCTACATCTACTTTCCCTATTCCATCCATGCCTTTATTTTGATACAGCTGGTTCACAATAGATTTTCTGGTCCTAGTCTAGTTTTATTTAGTTTAGTAACTTCCTCAAGAGAATAAAAGGTCCAATTCATTTTAGATTCTAAGATCTCCAGATGCAAGTTATTACCTGTTGGATTAAATAAGCTACAGCCCGGGAAAAAGCTCCTGGACTCTGATATCAGATATTTTTGCTCCATGCCTTGTATGTGAATTGTATTGTCTCTTACCTTTGAAAACAGGCCGCAACATGTAGGGAGACCCTGTCAAAGTATTTTAGCCATGCATACAAATTATTACCATAATGTGGGTAATGAACTGTTAGCCGTTAATTTTAGTAGATTTGGTATGTTTCAGTTGATTCCGTAGCTAGAAAATGCCTAACAGGGCATGTAAGAAGACAAGCAACAGAACAAAAATATGTGTTCTACAACATGTAAATTAAAAAAAAAAAAAAACACATTTACAAGGAGTAAAACTAGTATAGATAGCAGCAGAAAATGTCAAAAAGATGTTTATTTGTAAACACTTGTATAATTGTTTGGAGATAGACATTTGATTGTGAATGTTTATATTTGTTGATATCTAAGCTGACAAAGAAGATGAAATGGGCACTGATCAAAATCTTGTGAAGCTATGAATAAAGATACAGTAAAGAATGTTTTTACTCAGGGTTGATTAGTAGAAGGTATGGCTTTCTTTTGCTACATACTGTATACATATGACAATTTATTTTTAAGGCATGCATTTCTGGAAAGAGTAATCTTAACATAACCAGAGGACAGAGAGGATAATCCCTGCAAACACTACAATCAGTTATCGTTCACAAATTATCATAACTACAACTACTACAAAACTGAGTTTACAGAACACAACATTATTACAATATTATGAGCGCAAACTTAAACTAAACTAAATAATCAATCCAAACCAGCAAGTGAGCATTACTATACAAAATAGTGATAAAATAATGATCCAAAATATGTGCAATACAGTGCAGCAACAAATGTCCCAAATAAGTGATTAAATTAATAATCCAAATATGTGCAATAAGTGCAACAACAAATATCCAAAATAAGTAAAATCCAGTGGGGAGACTAACATAAATCGATCAGTGACAAAGCTTCTATCCATGTGACAACGAACTCATCCAGATGAGACTTCTGGACACTTAGGTAAGGTAAGTGTGTTTACTTTATTAAACCATTTTAAAGTTTACGTACTTCACTATGTGAGCTTCATTTTTCTTTTGGATCATCCGTTACATTTTCGACCGGACGTCGAATGTGGTTGAGACTGGCTTAAAGATTGCATTGGAGACGGCTGCCTACAGGACCATCATTGCATGTGTTTGATGCCCCTTTCTTCCTTGTGGAAGGTAAGCGCTCTGTGAGCACGTTCATCTGTGAAGTCTCATCTGGATGAGTTTGTTGTCACATGGATAGAAGCTTTTTCACTGATCGATTTATGTTAGTCTCCCCACTGGATTTTACTTATTTTGGACATTTGTTGTTGCACTTATTGCACATATTTGGATTATTAATTTAATCACTTATTTGGGACATTTGTTGCTGCACTGTATTGCACATATTTTGGATCATTATTTTATCACTATTTTGTATAGTAATGCTCACTTGCTGGTTTGGATTGATTATTTAGTTTAGTTTAAGTTTGCGCTCATCATTACACCTTTATACCCTATCTTTGTTGTTAGCACATATTCGATTTGAGCTGCATGTAATTAGTTTTATTATCTTCTCTATTGGGTCTATTCACTGTTGGCTAGCGCTTTAGTTTTCTTTTTTATTATTACAATATTATTGTAATCAAATAGTACTCATGATGGACACTGTCAGAAAATTTCAGCAGAGTAATTTCAAAGCTTCAACTACTTTAAATAATCACTGAAAGATTATAAAGACAGAGAAAAGTGGAAAGCAAATTATAATCTTCCACAGTGGCAGATTAAATCGTCCTTAGGACTTGAATAGCAATAAAGCCAAGTTTCCCCACTATGCATACTTTCCTTACCTAATCACCCACTGGAACATTTTAAGTCTTTAGTCTTTAATATGCACTGCAGACCCCTTTTCAGTTTACATTTTCATTAAAAAAAACAGAAAGCTTCTTAGGTGTATTCATATTTATGCCAAGTTTAATACTTGAAATGTAGTTCTTTGCAAAAAAACATCTTCTTGGTCTCATTGCAATGGTACAGTAATATCATTTAAAATATATGCCTTTGTCAGACTTCCACCCCAGAGCTTCAATTGTGATTCTGAGTAGCATTCATATGAATATGCAGTATACTGTAAATATGTTAGAGGACGCTACAGCTCAACCTATTTACTTCTAAATGATATCTAACTTTACAGTTACATTTCCACCTACAACTTACCAACAAAAAGAAACAGGTATTATCCTCTAGTGACCTGCCTTTGTCCTGCAGAAAACACTGCAAAAAGAGGTAAATCAATTAATTTTACCCCCCTGCTTGATTAAGCACTTGGAGCCAAGTAAGAAGGGTCATATGTGCCCATGTGAGAGGGCTGGCTCAGTCAGAGCTGTCACATCAAAACTCTTTAGCAATGTGTAAGGTACTCCAGAAATGTGTAGATTACAAGGAACTTTCCCTTCTGTCTGAGCAGCTGCACAGAATATTAATGAAGCAAAAGGGAATTATGTGCTGCTGGAGATATCTATTTAAGCAGTTCTTTTGATTTAGCCTGTGTGGTCGCTTTATAGTAAAATTTTACTAACAGAAATGTGGGGGTTGCTATTGCTTACCGCCTTATCAAAATTGTAGATGGATAGTTGTTTAGCTTACCCACTGGCTTTATTACTCTCTGAGTTACTCAAATAGAGTATGCAGACCAGAAAAATTGCAGAAAATCATAACCTGCAAACTTGTTCTGTGAGTATTGATATTAGGTCAAAATGACAGACGTACAACTAAAATTTGAAAAATGGAATGTCAGATATAGCAGTCTATATGTGTTTTTTTGGAATGGTTTCCTATCAAATTATTTCCCTCTCCACAATAACACCTTATCTAACAGTATAACTGTAGGAAATGGTTTAAACATTGTGCTTCATATGCACATTAAATGCGTTCTTTCCTTTTGTCTTAAAATGGTGCCTGAACATTTATGTTGGTAAGCGATGACATGTAAAAACAGAGTAGAGGAATACTGTGTGCATAACAGGCCCAGGGCAGCTGAGCAAAGGGTACTGGCATCTGTCACCAATCTTACTATATTGTCTTTGCCAGGACAGAATTGCACAAAGAGTATAAGAGCATGGATTCTTAGGAGAACTGACATTAAGAAAAAAAACTCAGGCTTACAGCAGGTGGCTTCTCCATTAGGACTGTGGGCATAGAGTAAATAATTGTGCTGGCTGGTTAGGGTTAAAAGTGAAACCAATGACCACAACTCCATGCATATACTACTAAAGCTTTCTGATGCATTTGATATCATTGGCCATATGCACTCCACACACCCCCATAGCGACGTCACTGACTCTGACCTGTACTTTCAGCTCCAGCTATAATCACGGTCCAATTTTTTTTAGACTCCACCTCTTTAACTTGTTCCCGACCGCCCACCGTCATATTACTGCGGGACAGTGGCTCGGTCTCGTGGGAGCACGTAGCTCTATGTCCTCTCCTTTTCGGGCACTAAGGGGCGTGCCCGCGCCGCCGGCAGCTGGCGCGTGCTCCCACCGCACACCCCGAGTCCCGCGCACGTGCCCGGCGGGTACGATAGCCGCCGGCACCCGCGATTGCTCGTTAATGAGCGGGGAACGGGAGGTATGTGTGTAAACACATACCTCTCGTTCCTGTCAGCGGGGGAAACGCTGATTTTATGTTCATACAATGTATGAACAGAAGATCAGTGATTTCCCTTAGTGAGTCCACCCCCCCATACAGTTAGAACACAAATAGGAACACACTTAACCCCTTCTCTGCCCCCTAGTGTTAACCCCTTCACTGCCAATGGCATTTTTATAGTAATCCAATGCATTTTTATAGCATTGATCGCTATAAAAATGCCAATGGTCCCAAAAATGTGTCAAACGTGTCTGATGTGTCCGCCATAATATCGCAGTACTGAAAAAAAACGTTGATCGCCGCCATTACTATTAAAAAAAATATATTAATAAAAATGCCATAAAACTACCGCCTTTTTTGTAAACGCTATAAATTTTGCGCTAACAAATCAATAAACGTTAATTGCGATTTTTCTTTACAAAAAATATGTAGAAGAATACGTATCGGCCTAAACTGAGGAAAAAAAAAAAAATTTATATCTTTTTTGGGGATATTTGTTATAGCAAAATGTAAAAAATATTGCGTTTTTTTCAAAATAGTCGCTCTATTTTTGTTTATAGCGCAAAAAATAAAAACCGCAGAGATGATCAAATACCACCAAAAGAAAGCTCTATTTGTGGGGAAAAAAGGACGCCAATTTTGTTTGGGAGCCACGACCGCGCAATTGTCAGTTAAAGCGACACAGTGACGAATCACAAAAAGTGCTCTGGTCTTTGGACAGCAATATGGTCCGGGGGTAAAGTGGTTAACATCTCCAAAATACATCCCTTGTAACCTATAAAACCATCAAGCAACTAATTCACTCTCTTGTTATCTCTCACCTGAACTATTGCAACTCCCTCCTCATGGGATTACCTCTACATAGGCTATATCCCCTTCAGTCATGTATGCTGCCGCCAGGCTCATCCAACTTACCAACCACTCAGAGTCCCCTATTCCAATACCAACAATAACATGCAAAGCCATTTGTATCTTCTAACCAAGCTATATCACCAATCTTGTCGTAATATATTACTAAAACTCTCTGCTTCTCCCAAGATGTTGAGATGATTTCTAGCTCATTTGTTTCCCACTTTCATGCTCATTTGAAGAACTTCTACAGAGCCAATCCCATTCCCTGGAATGCTTAAACCCCCTAGACAATGAGTTTATGTTTATGTGAAATCACCATCAACTAACGTTAATAATATTAAAATGATAAATACATTTCAGTTAGATGAAAATATATTTAAAGCATTGAGTGTCTTGTTGGTGTTACTGTAATTAGTTCCACTTTAAAGGTTGACCTTTTGTTTTCCCTTATCACATGGGTAGTAAACAGCAGCCTTTTTTCGAATCCTCCAATGAGGCTGTGCCCAAAATACATTTGCGAGGTACAGTGACAATTATGGAGTATTATATTAACCAGAGTACAAAACGGGGGGGGGATATAATGTTTTTTCACCAAGCTGTACACTCTCTTTGTGTTAGGACACACAGCAGTCAGCATGAGCAGACAGACCTGAAGTAGAAAGGTAAACTAACTGCATACTTGCACATTGTATTGTAAATATGGGTTTGTGTGTGTGTAATTTGTAAATATCATATAAGCCAAGGGACTTATTGTACATTGTGATGTAAATACTGTTTAGTGTGTAATTTGTATATAGTGTATGTGTATGCACATATACATGTAAACTAGTCAACAATCCCACTTTGTTAACTTTTAGGTGATCCCTAAAAACCTGTGTCTTTAGGGAGGCTTATTCCGCCTTCATCATAAACTGAACTTTTAATTCTCTTGTCATCTCATCTCTCACAGTTATTCTCTTTTGTAGGCTGGGTTTCCACTATTGCAACCCCAAAGTTGCAGGACTTTGCAATGCAATTTTTGATGCAATGTAATGCAACTAGTGAGAAACATGGGAGAACAAGTTTCACCAAAGTTTTAACAGTGTAGTACAAAAACCTTTTTTGGAGTCGCTGCGACTTCAGTCACACCAATTAGAACAGGGACCATTGAAATGCATTAATTTTGACTTGTCATGTGACTTCACATGTGTCAAGTCGCACAACAACTCGCAGTAGTGGAAACAGAGCCTAATACATTGTAAGCTCTCAGGAGAAGATTCCCTCCTAACCCTCTTGTGTTGAACTGAATCGAAATATAACTGTTTTGTGCCCCTTTATAATCTAAAGTGCTGCTAAAACTGTTGGCACTATATAAATGTTGTATCATAATAACAGTATTGCTATAATTTAGGGTATTTTTGCAATAAAGTTCACTTTATTGGATAAGGAAGTAAACTAAGCCTGAGATTAGTCTGAGATCCATATGAGATTATTTTGAGTATACGCTGTCCCATAAGTTCAAATCTAAACATTGCATTTCACATCTGCCAAATCTATCCACAAACTGTCGAAAGCAAACAATAAATGCCAACAAATGCCAACAAACAATATAAAGAGAGGGGAAAAGAGAGAGAGAGAACTCATATTCGACTCCTTTTAGTTTTAAACTAGGTAGGTTATGGTAATAGCAAGAAGTATACAGCTAATTTAGAAAACATTTTTTATTTATTTTTTACAATTTTGGACTTTTTCCTTTGGTGTTAAAAAAAGAAATCACAAAATATCCATTACTAATTATCACCAAATGAAAGCCCTATTTGTGTGAACCCCCACCACAAAAACAAGGTATAATACAGTAGTTGACATTACACATATCAAAGTTACAAAATTGCTCAGGTTTTATTTTACCCTTGACACAAAGAGGTTAATGAGCTAAAATAATTTCAAAGGAAACATCTTAAATATCTTAAATGATATAGGGAGGTTTTTCTTACAATTCACCTACTGAAAATGCTAATTACCTGGCTGTCGTGTTGATTTTTTCACTTCAATACATTAAGGCCGGGTTCACACCTATGCGAATTGAGTGCGGCTTAAACCGCATCTAATATGCAGAACATTTCTAAATACATTGTTTTCAATGAGGCTGGTTCACATATGTGCGATGCATTCGTACTGCGCTGTGTGTGGTTGATTGCAGAAAAAACGTGTGCAGATTGTATGCAGTTTTTTTTTTTAAATACTTGCGGTGCGGCTCAGGTGGGAATTCAGTCCCATTATCTTCTATGGGTACGCAGCTGATTCGCAGATGTGTTCAGTTCTCTTCAGGAATTTCTCTCATTCAGCTCAATACATTTCTCCCCCACTCTCCTCTCACTCAGAACTTCTCCCAGGTCTGAGCTAATCTGCTGAACACTTCCCTTATCTATCTGCAGAGTTAAAAGAGAATATTTATTTTGAAATACGCACTGCACAAGTGTGAACCCAGCCTCAGAGTCACTGGTCTAGAGCAAATATACACTTACATAATTTTTTTTTCTGCACACTTGTTCTTTGTCTGTTATTCAGAAATTTTAAGCTAATATATAACAGCTTAAAAGAGAAAGAGGTTATTAATGGAAGTCCCTGCATTTTCCCATGAAAGCAATACTTTAATTAGATTGTTTAAAACAATATTAATAGATTGGTAATATTTTAAGCCTGAATGTTAACTTTTACGTAGCAAAATACTTCTTGAACCATTAAGCACCCCCTGAAATGTGTGCACATCTCTAGAAGAAATACTGATAAATAGGTAGCATCAGGCCAGTACTGCATATCATATTTGAGCAACATAGTGTAAAAATGATTGGAAAAAAATGTGTGCAGTTTTACTGGCACTTGTAATAAATTGAAAAATGTGCTGGAGCATAAGCTAGTGCACTGTTTTCAGCATATAGCCTTTTTTTTCTGTATGATGTTTGGTAAATTTTCATATGACTGGCAATTAACCTTGAGGGATGCGGATGCTAATTATGCATTCAGTGAAAAAGTTATACAGCTGCTGTAATCATGTGAGGGAACCACTGCCATCATTTCGGTAAAGCACTATAATGTGCATGTCAAAGTCATATGGATAGAAAATATAAGCTTTCCTCTATCCTGACATAATCAAATCACTTTGCTAGTATATGGAAAAAGCGACAATGCTTCCAAATGCTTCCAAAGAAAATGAAATGAGATTTAAGGGTTTTTAACAGGGATCTTTGAGATCAATTGAGATCACTTCTTACTGAGTGCCGATTATCGTTAAGTGTTACTTGTTGAGAAGCAACACACGCTTAGTAATGCACAACATCTATCAACAAATTCCCATTTACTGAAGAGTGACAATTGATGGTGATTCACATTACAAGCCTTCTAGTCTGCTGCCGGGAAAGTTCACAAACCTTTGCATATCATTACTGTTACTTGTTTTCCCCCTCCTGTCACAGAGTATGTACTGAAAGTAATGGTACACGTTGGAAGCCTTTTCATTTCAGAACAATGTTGTGTGGGGGCTTACAGCACATGAAGAAAAAGATTAAAGAAGAACAACTGTGATTATTTAATTGTGAACTACAGAAATAATGGTATTATAGCAGATATTACCACAATTGATTTTACTTTTGCTTACAGGCAATAGAAATTAAAAAAAGACATTATCTCACAGGAGTTGTGTAAGCATTGGGTTGCCATTGTGCCAACCACCTGATACATGAGCGAAAGCAAGGGTGGGGGAGAGCAAGAGGGGAGAGGGAGAGAGAGAGACTCTCGCCCTCTGAGAAGGGAAATAGAGAAAAATAGGGGATAAAGAGAGGGGAAAAGAGAGAGAGAGAGAGACAGAGGGTTAGAGATGGGAGGAGTAGAGAGAGGGAGAGAGTATTTTTTTTTTCCTAGGGGGAGAGAGAGGGAGAGATGGGGAAAGAGAGAGATAGGGGAGAGAGAGAGAAGGGGAGAAGAGAGAGAGAGGGGGGAGAGGGGGAAGAGAGAAAGAGGGGAATGAGGGAGAGAGAGAGAGAGAGAGAGAGAGAGAAAAGGGGGAAAGGAGAGAGGGAGAGATAGTTTCCTGAAATATAAACAAGGTAAGAAACACAGAGGCTTCCAACCCCTTTTTAAGAATAATAGATCTAAAAATGCAGAAGCCTTTTATTGAAGGCTACATTTATTGACTTGGAGAAGTACAAATAATTATAACTATCAGTCACCTCCCTGCCTCACCCTGCAGATGAGCTCTTTAGGTAAGGTTCTATTGTTGCCCTGCAATGTAGTTCAGTCTTAGGCCTCGTACACACGATCGGACATATCCGATGAAAACGGTCCGCGGACCATTTCCATCGGATATGTCTGATCTGGAGTTTGATCCGATGGCGTGTACACACCATCGGATCAAATTCCCCGCCGGCGGACGGCGCGGTGACGTGGCGGTGACGTTGTCGCCGCCACGGCACCGCACCAGGAAGTAAAACACTTCCGCGCATGCGCCAAATCCATTCGGCGGCGGCGCGGCGGCGGTGCGGGACGACATGTCTGCTGGTAAGTGTACTAACCAGCAGACATGTCGGGCGGACGGATTCCACCCGATAGATTTCAAAGCATGCTTTGAAATCTGTCGGGTGGACAAATCTGTCCGCTAGCCCATACACACGATCGGAGATGTCTGCTGAAACGGTCCATCGGACAGTTTTCAGCGGACATATCCCCTCGTGTGTACGAGGCCTTACTGTTTTCCAGTGCTGCCCTGTGTGTGGTTGATTGTGGAAATCTAATAACAAGACAGATTTTAAGCAGTTTTTTTTTTTTAAATACAGTTCTGGCTCTCATATGTGATTATAGGGGAATATAGACAGCAGACCTTCCCTGTAAGCAGTCACATTTGAAGCTAATCAAGTTAGTGCAAAAGACCCTCTTAGTAAGAAGCTGATAGTAAATTAGAAAAAAGTTGGCTAAAATTCTATGCAATATTTTGTATATAAGTGATCTCTTTTTTTCTTTCTATTAAAAGTGGATCTTTAGTTTAAATGACATATACAATTTTATTGAAAAATCCGATTCCACTTTTTAAAAAGAAGAATATTTATTTTAGAAGACATGCACATGTGTACAAGAAAGCAAACAATGGCAAGTTAAAAATGAAGTCTCATAATTAACATGCATTGTATGACTATAGCAATATTATAAATGCAATTTTGTTTTTTTTTTTGTTTTTTTTAATCCACACTCTGTTTTGCCCTCCAAACAAAATATGTTGCAATTATTCTGGAGATACACTAATAGGAAAGAAGCCAAACTACATTTTCAAATGCTATAATTGAATACAAATTTAAGCTAAAATGTTAAATTCTTATATCTAGACTGTACTATTTTGCAGAGTTTCTTGGAATTACTAGACAACATTTTAATGATTTTTTTTTTTTAACAAAGTTGTTTCTGTAGAGAAAAATAAACATCAATTAAGTGTAAAACCACTTGCAGTTATAGCTGTAAAATGAATTATCTTATATTTCCTAAAGCTTCACAGTTGGTAATAAAATATATTTTATTCTGCATACATATCTGTAATGCATGTAAATGCATTTATTTAACAGTATGTTATTTTCTCAGGATTATGTCTTGTTCGATGAAATACAAAATGATTGGCACATTTAATTTTTATTATGGAAACTATTCACAAGGAATAGCTAGTGGATGTAATGTTTTAAACTATGCTTTATCTATAAAAAAAAATATATATATATTGAATTATTAGCTTTAAGTGTAACTATACCTAAAAATAATATATCAGCATCTACAATGTCTATTAAAATAAAACAATAACATTTGGGGCACATGAGCGCAGCTCTCAGAGATGGCCACCCAGTCTCGGAGCTGAGCACCTACCTGACCATTTATTTCAGACCCATCATGGTGGCCCAGCAGACCTGACACAGCGAAGTGGCGAGACTTCCGCATACTACCCTGCATCACCCAATGACCAGAGTGGGGGACATATGTAAATGATGGGCGGAGCCCGGCGAGAGGCCTGTTCCCGATCTCCACTAGTGACCTGCTCCTCGACAGCCTCAGGTAGGATGGTTCCCACTCAGCCTGCATCGCATGACACCAGTCGGCACCACTCTCCTGGGAAAGTAGAATGCGTTCCCTGGGCGCTTAAAAGCCTGGCGGAAACAGCTCCAGCAAAAGTAGCCAGTTTCCCCCCAACCCCAGGGAAGAACTTTTGCCATCACCTGTGATGGCTGTAACTCCCGCACCCCCAGAGAGAGGAGGAACCTATTCATAAGTCCCCAGGAGGCCTCTACTGAGTTTTTCCTAAAGCAGACTTTTTTTACCCTCCTTATGCCCCAGAAACTCCTAGTAGCCCAGCCGGGAGAGGAAAGCATCCTGGAATCTGATCTGCCAGGGTCAATGTCCTGGGCATCACGGACTGTGGGGTCTCCCAGAAAATCATGACCTGCGGCGCAAGGTGAGGGACAAGGTGGCCTCCATACAGTAGTTTGTTCTTTCATGAGAGGGGCAGTGGTGGTCTTCTACCAGAGCTTCCTGTCACCATTGTTTAGATCTTGACCGCAGAGCCCACTGAGGTGGCCCTCGGCTGCCTCTGCAGGGACCAGATGGGCTATGACTCTGGAGGAAGGCCAAGACAGGTAAAGTTTTTAATCCTTATTTTTGTTCATTTGGGGGGTGGGGGGGGGGAAATGTGCCAAAGTGTGTGGGACCACCAAATGTGTCTGTTAATGTGAAATCTCCACAGAGACGGAAAGCTGGGCCATCCTGTCACTGCATTCCACCCCATCCCCAACACGCCATCATGTGCCCGAGCCACATGGTGGTCAAGTATTTGAGGAGGAGATGGCCACACCATACCTCCAGGTGGTTTGGAAGATCCTGCTGTGCAAAAGACTTTTCATAGGTCTGCCCTCAAACCCCTTCTCTTGATCCCCCCTGCCTTGCAAATAAAGCCCCTCAAGGGCGATATAAATTAACCTCCACCCGAGGTTTTTTTTTTTAACATCTTCTGGCACCAGGAAGGACCCAGAAGACCAGGGGGGTTCTGATGGTCTCCAGGACAGTTTGCATAGGGATCACGCCAGACAGAATTACTGAAATGGGGGCCATAGCGGAACTTGCAAAAGTGACATTATCTCACAGCCTGATGGCTCCTTCCCAAAGGGTCTCAGCCCTATTTGTGTCTGGTCCTCCTGTGGTATCCACATGACCACTCCCTCTTCATTATGGCACCAATCATCAACTGGTAGCTCCAAGAACTCTCGCCCTCTGTGAAGCTAATTCTTCATCCCCTTAGAAAGGGTTGTTCTTTTTCTCCTTAACAAGAATTTTGGATTTTTCGGGTTCTGCAAAGGCCTCTTTATACAGACCAACTCTTTATATTACGTTTTATAATAATTGATAGCCTTTTAGTTTGCTGGCTCTTCTGTAGGCCAATTGTATTTTTTTTTTCCTAAGTGGCCGTACACTGCTGTAAGGGTATCTAATACATGTTGGCCCTATTGCCTCACAAAGTTTAATCTATAGTTTGTTAGTGCGGAGCCATTTTTCAGAAGGGGCTACTCTTCAGAAGAAGCCCCCGGCTCCCCATAGGCCTTTTTTTTGTTGGGATATGTCTTTATAGACAGAGTAGTCATTTATCTTTGAACTCAGGTCATGAGTTTGGAGTTCTTTTATTTTTTCAGGTTATAGATTATTTTAGATCTTGGCCTGTATGTGCATCCCAGGATATTCCACTCGATTCAATTACCTGATTTGAAAGATTCTTGACCAAATTTCGCAGGAGTGCAGGGGACAGGTGAATTGTGGTGCAAAAAATGAGGGGGTCATACCTAGTTTCATACTACTCTTAGGCCAGCATTTGTGGTTCACCCTCGGTCTGGGGGTGATGTGTTTTCTAAGGCCGCGTACACACGATTGAATATATCTGCTGAAACTGTGTCCGCATGGACCAGTTTCAGCGGACAGATTCGATTGTGTGTACTGGCTAGCATGCTTTAAAACTTGACTGCTGGAAAGCCGTTACTGTCGGATATGTCCGCTGGTTAGTACGCCTAACCATGCTGGACTTGGGCTAATCTCCCGCAATGCGTTGATGGATTTGACGCATGCGTGGAAGTATTTTACTTCCTGTGTTTGGTGATCGTGGCAGCATCAAGTGGTGTACACCGCCACGTCACCGCATTGTCTGTGTGATTAATGTTTTGGTTTAGTGTCCAAAATGCCTCCCAGGAGACATGTCCGATGAAAACGGACCGTCGGACCGCTTTCATCAGACTGGGATATATCTCCTCTGTCTACGCGGCCCTATTGTCCGTTTGGTTCGGACTTCTCTATTTTTCTTTCTTTTAAACCTGTTTTGAGCCAATTCTAGTCCCACATCACTGCCACGATAATTCCGTGGTGGCAGGTGAGTTTCACTAAATGTCATAGAGATGCTTTTTTCCTACAACATGAGTTATCTAGTATGCAACACACAAGCCCTGAATTCCCATGATCGTCCCAAGTCCTCCCAAACTAGGTAGGGGAACTCAATTGGGCCCCCCAGATATCCTTTCCAGGCATCGGAACTCCAGGAAACCAATTTTCCCCATTTGTAGGAGCCAAAGTTTTGCTCCACCACTGCACGGGTTTTGATGTGTGCTTCATTGTATTTTCTCTCTTTGGTTTGGGGGTTCCGTCCCCTGACAAAGGAGTCATTAGATGGGGTCCCAGTGCATATGCAGAGTCACCTGTAAGGGAAAAGACAGGAGAATGTTAGTCATGCATGTGCGATTTCTGTTGTGCATGACGGGAGGGGATAGTCATGCCTGACTCCCATGTCACTCACCAATGGGCCAGCCAGCTGTCCCCATACATGTTCTGGTTAAATTCTGCTGGGATGGGACTCTGACGGTATATGAAACTGTCATGGCTGGACCCGGGGTGTTTGGCACGGACGTGCCATATGAGGCGTTGGGCATCGGCTATCACCTGTACGTTGATGGAATGCCAATGCTTCCGATTGCGGTATATGTGCTCTGTGGCACTGGGGGGCTGTAGGGCCACATGTGTGCAATCAATGGCCCCCACAGTGCGTGGGAATCTGGCAATGTTGTAGAAATCTGTCATTGCCTTCTGCCGCAGCTCCTCAGTGGTGGGTCTGATGAACTGGTTGGACATGCGTCTGAGGATTGCAGGGAAAACCTGGTGCACACATCTGCTTATGGAGGACTGTGACATCCCAGCCACCACTCCACTTGTACGCTGGAATGATCCACTTGCAAGGAAACCTGGAGTGTTGCCAGGACCTTCACCAGTGGCTGCACTGCTTGTGATCGGTGTGTTGGGCTGGTGATGTCATCCTGCAGGGTTGTGGTTAGTTCAAGTATTGCAACAGGGCTGAATCTGAAGAGGCGATACACCTCCTCATCCCCCATGCCAAAGAGGTTCATACGTGTGCGGTATATCCTCTCACGTGGCCGCCTTCTTGGTTCCAGGGGACCCATCAGTAGTTCTAGGACCACGAGTGCCCCTGGCATGTTGGCACACAGAGGTGTTGTCCTTGCAAGTGGGGGTGCTCAGCTAGCTCCTATCGTCGGTAACGCTGCTGTAGCTGCTCTCCTGCTGACCTGTGACCGTCTGGAGTAAAGATAAAGGTGCAGCCTTTTGTAGAAATAACTTTGCGCCGGACGGATCAGATACGCGCGGCGCATGTAGCCAGCGTATGGTGCTAATCCGTTCGTGAATTGGGACAAATCCCTCATTTGCATATTTGCAGGGGAAATCAATAGGCGCGACTGATGCGCCCAGCGAAATTAAGCGCTGACGATACTCTGGCGTCGGAACGTTCCGCCGGTCGCAAATGACCCATTACTGGGCGCATCTAGTTTGGTGGGTACGGGCACATAGAAACGACGGCGCATCATCACAGTTACGCGGCGCATATCGAAATACTCCAGCGCAAGTGTTCCTGAATCTGGCCCTATGTTGTTAGAATTACTCCTTATCTCAAAATACCCAAAAAGTGCTGGAGGCCTTCAGAAATTGTAAGGCCTCACTCTACAAGGGCCCGACTAGGGCGAACCATATTGGGTGTGTCAGATATTTGGAGAGTATCTCACTTTATACTCTGAGCATAGAAACCATCTAAATGAGCCTATCATGGATCAGGAGATCTTAGCAGCACAGACGGGGTCAGCCCAAGGCCGGGTGGCTTTACTGCACTCTACAACTGTAAATTTCAGGACATATTGGTTCCCCATATGGACACAGGAGAAGTAGGCAACTGTCTGCCAATTTCTCTAAACAACAGGCTGTTTACAAAGATCCTTACTAATAGATGGTCAGGTGGATCAGGTGGGAGTCTTACGAGGAAGACAGGGCCCTGATCAAATTAGGTAGACAATAGACATTGTTTCTCATTTTCAATCTCAGTGGAACAGTGGTACCAGCCAGGAAGGCTTATGTATCTATTAACTTGCAAAAGGCCTTTGATTCGGTATCGTGGACCTACATGTTTAAGGTCTTGGTGGCTTGGGGATTTGGACACTCGTTAGACGCCTTTTATTCTGGTCCCCAAGCCAAGGGGGTTTTGTGTGATTCTCTGGGCTTGAGATGAATTCCACAAACTCAATGGCTCTAATGCCCTGTACACATGATCGGATATCTGATGGAATCTAATCCGATGGATTTTTTCATCGGATATACGATTAAGCTGACTTTCATCAGTCTTGCCTACACACCATCGGTCACAAATCCGACGGTGTCTAACGCGGTGACGTAAAACACTACGACATGCTGAGAAAAATGAAGTTCAATGCTTCCGAGCATGCGTCGACTTGATTCTGAGCATGAATGGATTTTTGACTGTTGGACTTCCACACAGACGATCGTTTTTTTTTTTCTATCATTTTTTTATCCATAGGAACATTTTAAAACATGTTCTATTTTTTTCACTGATGTAAAACAAACTGATGGGGCCCACACACGAACGGTTTGTCTGATGAAAACGATCCATCGGTCCGTTTTCATCAGACAAACCGATCGTGTGTACAGGGCTTTAGAGTAAATATACCTTGGACTATTTTTGAGCGAGTGCAAGATTTTTTTTTGGTCATTCGGCAGGATAGGGGTTACTGTATCTTGGGATTAGTCTCCCTGCCTCTTAATCAAACATTTATATGATTAATTGGCCAACATTGTACCTGTATTTGAGAGACTTTCTCTCTGAAACATATTGTTTCAGGTTACTATGCTCCATGGTGATATGTGGAATATATGTATATTCATGAATGTGTACTGTGAGAACAATCTAAATACCGCAGGGCCTAAAATATCTGTAGCACCTTCTTTTTATTCCAGAGGTCATATGCTTTCAGAAAATATAGTTTGGGGAGTCTTTTACAAACTCTGAAAGCAGTAAGTGAAAAATGAAAACTTCCAGATTTTTTGAGAAATTCGGATGTTTACATTTTTGCGTACATTCGATTTTCACCATTTTGCAAAAAGGCACAATGTAATTATTTTTTTGTTATTTATTAACTCCATACAGCTTAAGCTTATATTTTTAGTAGGGATGTAGCAGTAATTTTGTAAAATTAGCAGTGGTTTTATCTGCTAATAAAGTATTTTTTGCGTATATATTGTTTTGATAAACATTTGCGTGAATACCGCAGGGTCCTTAAAAATCAGTAGCACCTTCTTTTTATTCTAGAGATCATATGCTTTCAGAAAATATGGTTTTGGGGATCTTTCACAAATTATGAAAGCTGTAAATGAAAAATGCAAACCTTTAGATTTTTTGAGAATTTTGGATATTTACATTTTTGCGTACGTTCGATTTTCACCATTTTGCAAAAAGTTACATATAAAAAATTCTGAATAATTAGCTGTGTTTCTTTCTGCTAATAATGGGTTTGGTGTATTTTTTGTGAATATATTGTCTTGATAAACATTTGCGCAAATACTGTGGGGTGTAAAAAAATAGTGGCACCTTATTTTTATTCTAAAGGTCATGTGATTTCAGAAAATATATGGCTTGGAGGGTCTTTTACAAATTCTTAAAGCTGTAAGGGAACTATGAAAACCTTCAGATTTTTAAATATCTACATTTTTGCATCTGTTCAATTTTCACCATTTCACAAAAAGGTGCAGTTACATATGTTTGTTATTTATTAACTCAATACAGGTTAAGCTTTTATATTTAGTAGGAATTTTGTAAATGTACTGTGTTTCTATCTAATAATGATTTTAGGCATTCATAAATGCAAACTTTCTGACTCACGAACAAGTGTTCCTACGGTCCTCCTACCTCTACAAGATATGGCACTCTTCCTACCATAGACTTAACTTCAGCCTTACCTTAATAGTAGATTGAATGTTCTTGATTCCTATTACCAGGTTGAACGTTGGATACCAAGGAGACACAACCACAAGATTCCTGCAGTTCCCTCGCCCCCCTGCTCACTTATTGTAAGTAAGATCTAAACCTAAGTTCAGACAGCTAACCAAAGGGTTCCATTGCCAGTTTTGTCTGTATAATAATATGTATTGTTCAACCTGCTCTAACTAATCATCTTTAGGATGCTGACCCGAGCCCCCCCCCCCCGGAACCTGAAATGAGTCAGATGCAGAGCTCTCACTTTTCCATCCAAGCTTCCCTTTACAACAACACAGGTTAAGTTATGTAGTTTGTAAGAGGCACTGTTTCTTTTCCCTAGTACCACTAGTCTTTAGATCAGGACCCTCATCCTGCTCTTTTTCCTCTTCTCCCCTCTCCCTCCCGTTGTCCTTTTCTCGATTCTACTAGTTTAACTGAGATATATAATCTGAAATCTGTATTAGACTAAGCCTGCTCAGGTCAAAATCCACAAATCTATGCTTTTGTTGCATTTGTATTGAATGTATTGTTTATTCTTAAAATCAAATAAAATATGTAAAAAATAAAAATAAAAAAATAAAAAAATTTATATATATATATATATATATATATATATATATATATATATATACACGACAGTGCATGTCTGCATTGAACACTCATTATTAGGGTGTAACATGCTTCTATACATCCACCTCTCAACCATCAGTGCTCCCCACTTTGTGACAGTGGATGGGGGATCTTCATCCGCTGTCTAAATTTGAAAACAGCATGGCTATGTTGGGCTCCACCCACACAGCTGTGTCATTTATCCATAGTTTCCTGAAGTACAATTGTCCACCATGGCAAATGGCTTGTAGTTCTTAATGTACTGTGAGGGTGCAAACATGAGCACTCACGTAGTTCATTGATTTTTCCAGCATTCTTCCAGCAGTTCATACATTTTCTGCCCATAGAGGACATACAGGAACACAGCTTACTGAGAGTCTGATAATGGGTGCCCATCACAGGTGCAATGCTTTGCAGGCTACAGTAATGTTTTTTCTACCCATAAAATATGTGCATATTTAATTTTTTGATAGGTGAGTTTATCCTTTAAGCCTAATGCCGCGTGCACACAATCATTTTTCGGGTTGTAAAAAATGATGTTTTTCAGGCTCTAGACAAAACAATGGCCCGGATTCACATACCTGGGCGCATCTTTCAGCCGGCGAAGCATATCTTCTTTACACTACGCCAGCGCAACGTTGAGAGGCAAGCATGGTATTCACAAAGCAAATCCTCTCAACGTTGCGCCAGCGTAGCGTATACTTGTCGGAGTAAGCTGACTTAAGTCAAAGTAGGTGGAAGTGGACTGGAAGTGGGCTTGATATATTAAAATGAAGCGTGACCCCATGCAAATGATGGGCAATACACTGCCTACGACGTGAACATAACCTATGCACATGCAATGTTTTTCAACTATATCAATAAAACGGCCTTGCCCACACACAATCGTGAACAAAAATGCTTTAGCAAAGCGCGGTGATGTACAACACGTACGACGGCACTATAAAGGGGAAGTTCCATTCGGATGATGCCACCCTTTGGGCTTCTTCAGCTGGGATCGGGACTGCGGGACTCGCGGACCCGATCGCCGCTGGAGTCCGGCGATCGGTCCCCGAAGCTGAAGAACGGGGAGAGCCGTGTGTATACACGGCTTCCCCGTTCTTCACTGTGGCGGCGTCATTGATCTGTGATCCCTTTTATAGGGATACACAATTGATGATGTCACACCTACAGCCACACACCCCTACAGTTGTAAACACACATTAGGTCACACATAATCCCTTCAGGGTCCCCTTGTGGTTAACACCCAAACTGCACTGACATTTTCACAATAAACAATGCATTTTAAATGCATTTTTTTGCTGTGAAAATGACAATGGTCCCAAAAATGTGTCAAAATTATCCGAAATGTCCGCCATAATGTCGCAGTCACGAAAAAAAAATTGCTGATCGCCGCCATTAGTAGTTAAAAAAAAATACTATAAAACTATCCCCTATTTTGTAAACATTTTTAAAAAACGTTGTTTTTTACAACCTGAAAAATGATCGTGTGTACGTGGCATAAGAATTTAGAGGGAAAGAAGTGCTGGCTTCCTATCTCGCATCTTCAGTTTTTCTTTTTCAATACTTATAGGAAACACACACGCAAACGCTTAAAGTATAAAAGAAAAAACACTTGTTTAATTACTGCTATGTAAACTTGTCTTTAGCTAACTGCATGAGGTCCCAGTAGATCTTGCACAGCAGTCAGCTGGACCTGTAAAAAGTTCACTAATTACTGTGTTTCATGCAGTTAATTTAGTTTTTCCATCTGCAAGCACAATTATGACAATAAACCAGTGATAAATTACAGACTTTTTCATCTCTCCTTCCACCTGACTAAGGCAATCCCCTCCATTAGAAGCAGCCTTCATATAACCCCTGGCACAGGACATATTGTTCAGCTTCAATGAGAGTGACATGTCTGCCCCATAAGTGGTGTGCAGCCCTTAGGAATCAAACAATGGCCATTTACGGCTCAGACTATTAACCTTGTCTCAGCTATGTAAGAAGAGATGTTGAAAAGTTTTGTTAAATAAAAAAGGTATTTAACTGTTTGGTGAATGTGGTCTATACATCATCCAAGTTTTCTTAAGAATAAGATCATTTATTATGCTTTGCCATACTTGCACTGCGATGATCAAACAGATCAATGCATGTGTGGCATAAACTCTTAATAAAAATGATAGGATTAAATTTATAATCGCCTGCATAGCTTATGTAGAAATATTAATATATCTGCCCCAAAGGATTAAGGATTAAGAGAACTTGGAAACGGAATACAGAATAAATAGATATTTCCAAAAAAAAACTGATATCTTCTAAAGATAGATGATATCATACTGTATATGGCTTCAAATAACAGAGATATGTTACTAATTAAAAATATGGTTGCAGGCAGTAAAGTGAGAAAAATATTATATGATCATAAATTTAAAGGGCCAGATTCACAGAGCGATTACGCCAGGCGTAACAGGAGATGCGCGGCGTAAGTCTAAATGTGCGCATGCGTTTCGATGCTCCGCATCCTCGAAACGAGATACGCAAGAAATCTACTTTTTTTTGTCCGGCGCAATTTCGATAGACAGGCGCATCCGTCCGCGCAAAACTGCGCTAGACACACCATTGATTTGCTATTCAAATATGCTAAAGAGGGAGTTACGGGGATCCACAAAAGAACGTTGGTGCAGCGCAGGCTACGCGCTGTGCGCAACAGCTGCACGGCCTGTCTAAAATTAGACCATATAAAAGGTGGTATAAAATTAGACAATTCGCCTACATGTCAGAGAAAGCAACACTGTTAGTGAGGAGCTGAGCAGTCACACGTGTTGCACAACAATCTGTATGCCAACATGCCAGTGGCATCCATGCTCATAGCTATACTACTGACTTTAGATGAGCAAAGAAGGAGGAGGGCATGGAGGAGGGCACGGAGGAGGGTTTTTTTTTATCCCAAAAAATTTTCTTTGCTTTTATAAACATTTTGAGCAGAAATATACATACATATATACATCAGTACATAACATACATACAAATTACAAACACGGTCGCACTATCTTTCAATAGCCCTTTAAAACCTTGATGGATATAATAATCTAATCTGATACAAGCCCCTCACTCTTCACTTGATATATCACACACGCATAGACATCTTTGGCATTAGAGATACTGAGGTGTCTCGCATCTTCAGATTCACCCCTCATGCCATCCTGGAATTAATCACAACCCTGCAGGAGCCCAACAGCAGCCTGCAGAAAAGGGCCTGCAGATTGACATAAGTGATGACCTGACCCCAGAACCAGACAATCCCCCCTAACTGAGGCTACCCCGTCTTCTGAGGGAAAAGCAGCCAGGAGCCAGCTCACATTAGGCATCTTTGCACGTTAAACACACACATTAATAATGGCACAATGAGAATGCACGCATGCACACCACTGTGGTCCCTAGCACAGACACATCACATCCTCATCGCATTGGATTGGCACAAGCCCACCATGCAGGACTTGTGAGCAGCAACGGCATGCCACGGCTCCAAATATGTCACTGTACATTCATACACCATTTACACGGACCTGGGGATCTCTTCTCCACCACAAATGAGGGTGACACCCCTTTTCCGGCAGGAATGTCACCCCCACATTCCAAAATCATTCACAAACAGAACCCCCAAAAAAAAAAGTGAACAGCAAAAATAAAAAATGCCAAGCGAAAATCTAATTTAAAAAAAATAACAACAAAGAAAACACATAAAAGACAAAAATCACTCTGCAAAACAGTCCCCAAATATCTCAAAGACATGTCACAAACAAACAAACAAACAAAGGCTAATAAACAACAGAACAAAAGCACCTTGCTGTATAGGAAGGGATACAAAGGGATGTACTTTTGCAAAGGAAGTGCGTTTGTGTCTGTCTATTTATGCTGTGTGCGTAGTTCACTAAGTTGCCCTGGTCCACTTCCAATTTCACTGATTGCGCCGTTCCCGAGTTGTGAGCATGCGCAGAGAGGTGCTGACCATGGTCTGCTTCATGCGCGCATGCGCGAGCCGGCTGGCCCTTCATTTGCATGGGGTCACGGCTCATTTCAATGTAACACGCCCACGTCCTTCCCAATTTGTATTACTCCGCCTTGCGCCTCTGAAATTACGTTGCACAGGCGCTAATTTCTGCGCAAATCAATCGAGAATATGGTGATTGCGCCGCTACATTGCGGCAGCCTAACGTAAAGGAGGTGCTCTACGCCAGTCAAAAAATGTGCCGATGTACATGAATCTGGCCCAAAGTATTCACTATTAAAGAATTATAGTAAAGCTTGTATATGATAATGTCTGAAAAAACTATGTGACCTTTCTAATAATTGGAAGAAAAAAAATAGTTAGGAGTGTGCCAGCACTGGATATCAATATTGGAAGAAAATACCAGGATTTTATTACAAAAGTCTAAAAACTAAATATGTATGTATATATATATATATACAGGGAGTGCAGAATTATTAGGCAAATGAGTATTTTGACCACATCATCCTCTTTATGCATGTTGTCTTACTCCAAGCTGTATAGGCTTGAAAGCCTACTATCAATTAAGCATATTAGGTGATGTGCATCTCTGTAATGAGAAGGGGTGTGGTCTAATGACATCAACACTCTATATCAGGTGTGCATAATTATTAGGCAACGTCCTTTCCTTTGGCAAAATGGGTCAAAAGAAGGACTTGACAGGCTCAGAAAAGTCAAAAATAGTGAGATATCTTGCAGAGGGATGCAGCACTCTTAAAATTGCAAAGCTTCTGAAGCGTGATCATCGAACAATCAAGCGTTTCATTCAAAATAGTCAACAGGGTCGCAAGAAGCGTGTGGAAAAACCAAGGCGCAAAATAACTGCCCATGAACTGAGAAAAGTCAAGCGTGCAGCTGCCAAGATGCCACTTGCCACCAGTTTGGCCATATTTTAGAGCTGCAACATCACTGGAGTGCCCAAAAGCACAAGGTGTGCAATACTCAGAGACATGGCCAAGGTAAGAAAGGCTGAAAGACGACCACCACTGAACAAGACACACAAGCTGAAACGTCAAGAATGGGCCAAGAAATATCTCAAGACTGATTTTTCTAAGGTTTTATGGACTGATGAAATGAGAGTGAGTCTCGATGGGCCAGATGGATGGGCCCGTGGCTGGATTGGTAAAGGGCAGAGAGCTCCAGTCCGACTCAGACGCCAGCAAGGTGGAGGTGGAGTACTGGTTTGGGCTGGTATCCTCTAAGATGAGCTTGTGGGGCCTTTTCGGGTTGAGGATGAAATCAAGCTCAACTCCCAGTCCTACTGCCAGTTTCTGGAAGACACCTTCTTCAAGAAGTGGTACACGAAGAAGTCTGCATCCTTCAAGAAAAACATGATTTTCATGCAGGACAATGCTCCATCACACGCGTTCAAGTACTCCACAGCATGGCTGGCAAGAAAGGGTATAAAAGAAGAAAAAGTAATGACATGGCCTCCTTGTTCACCTGATCTGAACCCCATTGAGAACCTGTGGTCCATCATCAAATGTGAGATTTACAAGGAGGGAAAACAGTACACCTCGCTGAACAGTGTCTGGGAGGCTGTGGTTGCTGCTGCACGCAATGTTGATGGTGAACAGATCAAAACACTGACAGAATCCATGGATGGCAGGCTGCATGAGTGTCCTTGCAAAGAAAGGTGGCTATATTGGTCACTGATTTGTTTTTGTTTTGTTTTTGAATGTCAGAAATGTATATTTGTGAATGTTGAGATGTTATATTGGTTTCAATGGTAAAAATAAATAATTGAAATGGGTATATATTTGTTTTTTGTTAAGTTGCCTAATAATTATGCACAGTAATAGTCACCTGCACACACAGATATCCCCCTAAAATAGCTAAAACTAAAAACAAACTAAAAACTACTTCCAAAAATATTCAGCTTTGATATTAATGAGTTTTTTGGGTTCATTGAGAACATGGTTGTTGTTCAATAATAAAATTAATCCTCAAAAATACAACTTGCCTAATAATTCTGCACTCCCTGTATATATATATATTGTATATATATATATATATATATATACATATATATACACACAGTATATATATATATATATATATATATATATATATATATATAGTAAAATGCAAGGTCTGCTTATGAATTTCGATTATTTTACAAAAAATGTAACTAAAGAAAAAAAAGGTAGTTTGTATATTTTTTATCCACTTTTTTTTATAACACTTTTTTTCACAGTTTGTATATTTACCTTACCCCTGTCTCTATGACCCCTAGATCTTGCTAGAAGTAGCTTTTTTGACTACTAGCAGCCCACGCTATAGATGAATGATGGCTACAGCTTGGGCTTGAAAATCCGGGAGGCTGTCAATAGACATCCTCCCCTTTGAACATGCGACGCGCACTTCGTGCAGGGCGCACACGCCGCGCGCTGTGATCACCGATTCACTGAGACTCGAGTGATCACAGATCTGTGTAAGGAGCCGGTCTCCGCCCCTTAGTATGTGATCAGCTGTCAGCCAATGACAGCTGATCACATGATGTAAACAAAGGATAGGCAATAATAAAGCAGATCACCAGCTTGTGTACAAGGGACATCGGTCCCGAAAAGGAAGAGGCAATTCTGCCTCATCTGTACCCACCTGCCAGTGCCACCCGCCACCTACGAATGCCCACAAGTGCCACCTATCAATGCCCACCAGTGGTGCCAATCAGTGCCTCATCAGTGCCACCTAGTAATGTTTCCTATCAGTGTAAACTACCAGTACCGATCAGTGCCTATCACTGCCACCCATCAGTGCCCATCACTGCCACCCATCAGTGCTACCTATCAATGCCACCTCTCAGTGCTGCCTATCAGTGCCCATTAGTGCCGCCTATCAGTGCCACCTCTCAGTGCCCCTCCAGTGCCGCCTTATCGGTGCCCATCAATGCAGCCCATCAGTGCCTATCAGTGAAGCCCATCAGTGCAGCCCATCAATGCCCATCAGTGCAGGCTCATCAGCAAACATCAATGAAGGAGAAAAATTACTTGTTTGCAAAATTTTATAACAAAAATATAAAAAAATATGTATTCGGTCATTTCATTTTTTTTAACAAAAATAAAAAACTATTTGTGGGGAAAAAAAATAAAAAATGTCATTTAGGTACAATGTTGTATGACTGCACAATTGTAATTCAAAGTGCGACAGCGCTGGAAGCTGAAAATGGGTCTGGGCAACTTTTTTCTTACAGATCTATACTGTAAAATATATATATATATAATATATATATATATATATATATATATATATATATATATATATATATATATATATATATATATATATATATATATATATATATGAACGTACACTATTACCAAAAGTATTGGGACATCTGCCTTTACACTCACATGAATGACATCCCAGTCTTAGTCCGTAGGGTTCAACTCTTCTAGGAAGGTAGTCCATAAGGTTTAGGAGTGTGTCTATGGGAATGTTTGACCATTTTTCCAGAAGCACATTTGTGAGGTCAGGCACTGATGTTGGACGAGAAGGCCTGGCTCGCAGTTTCCACTCTAATTGAGCCCAAAGGTATTCTATCGGGTTGAGGTCAGTTTCTCCACCCCAAACTCACTCATCCATGTCTTGATGAACCTTGAATAACTGTGTACCTCTTAGAAGTGTTTACATTTGCACTATAGACCTATTTTTGGCAATAACTTTGCCATTATTTTAAATCTAACCACATTACAGATACATTGTTTGTTTTTGTTTTCTGTGGAAGAGGGTGGAGGGGGGATTAGGCTTTGAAAAAATAAATAATTGTCTATGCAATCTAATTTGGTCAGTGTTCATTTTAAAATTAAGAATGTTTAATGTAAATAAAAAGTATATATTTTATTTAGGGCTGTGCAAATTAACTTTTAATTAATCGATTAATCTTTAATTTTTTTGATCGATCAAAATCTTTTTGATCGATTTAAAATTCTTTTGATTGGTACTCACCTCTCCGCCGGCTTCTAGGCCTTCAGGGAGTTCCGTTGGAGATCCGGTAACGTCACAGACACCAGCGGGGCTTGCCGTGTCCATCTGAAGGGCTCCTTTGCTGTGCCTTCATATCTGCATGCCGGCGGGACCTTACTATCTGCCACACGCAAGGGCTGTTACACTTCCCTCTATCCCTGGGATTCTACAGCCATCCACTGGGAGTTGTGATAGTTCTCTTTCCCCTTCCCTTTCACAGGACATCTACATGCCGGCACTGATGTTAACCCCTCCTTATCTGGATTCAGCAGTGGTATCGTTGTACACATTTTTATACCAGTATCATACTTAGCTACATGTTTTTATGACTGCTTTTGGTACCATTTGGAATTACTCGCACCGTTTATACAGTTTATGTAGCTACATCGATTTTATCTCCAGTGCAATATTTATTTTGTTACCTACTTAAAGACTATAACAGTTTTAATGCTATTTCGAGCGCTGCCTTGGTGTGTTTTTTCTATCCTGCTATCCATTTTTCCAGTGGCTGGTAGCTGCATTGGGGATCAGCCTGCAAGGAGATCAGCTAAAAGTAGTTGGATCTGTATGTGTGTTACAATTAATCGAAATTTAGTCGATTAATCAATTAAAAAAAAAAAACGATTAATCGAACACAAACATTTTGATCAGTAACAGCCCTAATTTTATTCTTTAACATGCCATATCTAAAATGGCACTACAGTATTTTTCTGCACAAAGTATGAAGAACTTAATTGTAAATGGAAAGAAAAAAAGATGTGATTTTTATAAACTATAAAAAAAAATATAAACACTATATAAGCCCTGTATTTACACATTTTATTGTTATCTGATACCGAAAAAAAGCAAGCACATGAATTAATATTACATAAAAACTATTAATGGCAAAGAGATGAAAACAAAACTTAGCAGAAGATAATAGCTTAGGGGAAATAAGGAGGCATTGTTAATTAGGGTTAAAGTAGCACTAACTCGGGGGGGGGGGGGGACATGCGCAGCACGATGAAGACTGGCAGCTCTCCATAGCTCCACCGATCACAGAGGATTAATCCCTTCCTGCAGGGCCTAACCCCTCACAAGACCCCCAAAAGTTTCCCGGACCCCTGCAGCACATTATCATGCATGCCATCAGGCAGAAAATCGTGCGTTCATTGTCGCCAGCAACGGCAGAGATCACATTATCTACTCCGCCATAAAGGCAATCTACAGAAGACCCAAATGGCGCCTGTCCCTCTCCACAGGCATCTCCTGCTTCTGCATGTGCTCCGGCCGAACAAACATCTCCACAGCATCAGAGAGAGTACCCATCTTAACTTACTAAGGCTGACTTAGATGCCAGTTTGTTTGCCATTTATGACAAGCTGGCTAACAAGTTCCAAAGTAAACTGCATAAAACAACCAGCACTTTAAAGCAGGAGATAGCCTCCCTGGGCGGACATACAGATACAGTATATTAGAGACTAAGCATGATGAATTATCATTCGCACATAATGACATAAGGAAGGATTTTGAACTTCTGTTTTCAATTTATTTTTATTATTATTTTTTTTTAAATACAAAGAATTTACAATTAAACAAGATTCTATCACATTATATGTATATTCCTAGTCATTATTCAATGTACAGAATCTGACCAGGATCTATAAACCAAATTTATCAAAAATTCTTTCCTATATGTGCCGTCATATATCCTACTGCATTACCCTCTCATTCATCTTATCACCTATTCTATCACACTTGCATACACCATCAACCTTACAAAAAAAAACCCTATTCTCTCCCTTTCCATGCACCCATGTTTTATTCCTTTTACAATAAACCTTCACGTTCTTCCTCACACTTTTGACAATTTTTTGGGACCAATGCTATAAAAATGCACTGTTTACTGTGAAAATGACAAAGGCAGTGAAGGGGTTAGCCACTAGGGGGCGCTAAGGGGTTACATGTGCCCTAAGGGAGTGATTCTTACTGTAGGAGGCGTGGCTGTAGGTGTGACATCACTAATCGTCGTACCCTATAACAGGGAACAGACGATCAGTGACACTGTCACAGAGAAGAACGGGGAAGGTGTGTTTACACTCACCTCTCCCAGTTCTTCAGCTCCTGTGACCCGATCGCAGAACACCGGTGGCGATCGGGTCCGCGGGTCCCATGGGCTAGGTCACGAAGCTCTGGACCAGATTGCCAGTGTGCGACCCACGGCTGGACACTAAATGGCAACGCACCTGTACGTGCCTGTGCCCAGTCGTGCCATTCTGTCAACGTATATCGGCGTTAGGCGGTCCTTAAGTGGTTAAGCTGACAGTACCTCACAACTGAACCACTTACATAGTCCTCAATGTCGCTGAAGGCAAAGACTTATTGGTCAAACTATGATTACTGGATCCAGAATTAAATCCTAGACTCCCTTCCACGCCACACTCATCTCAAATCTGGGCCACCCCCTATGCTATTAGGGAACAGAGAAGAGTGAGACAATTCTTGAGAAATGCATTGCCATAGAGAAACAATGGAAGAATCAGGGATACCTTTTGCACCCCCTGTTTAGAAAAGAAAACTTTTTTTTTTTTTTTTGTACCAAAACAACCACAATTAGAGAATCATCCACTAAATTGCTCTATAGATGGTATCTTACCACGGCCAAACTCAATCCATTTTCATTTTATCCTTCAACATCCCCACTTTGATTTAGGGGCTGCCCTACACATGGAACACTATTACATAGTTTTTGGGATTGCCCTCACTTAAAAAAACATCTGACATAATGCTAGTCTCATAATAGAAAAATATCTGGTAGAAAAATTCCATCAACACCTCAAATATGTCCCTTATTCTCCCCCATACAGGATATACCAATAGCTAGTACTGGATTAATCCACACCCTATTTAGCTCTATCCACTGGGCCATTGCCTTTAATTCATCGCTCCTCTAATGTACCCTGGCCACAGAGTTTCAAACGTATGTCAAACATTAAATCATGTGAGAGAATACATCATACACTATATGACTCCATGCATATATACCAAAAATTGATTCTACATCTCTGGTTTAAGACTAACTACTACTACTTCTTCAGAGCATATACTGTATATGATTATCCATTATTGAGCTCCATACGCATCTAAACCCAATTTTATGTTATTTTCAATTTTATTAACAACTATTTTGTATGATGTACAATGTACCCAATACCCATGCACATATGGGGGGTCAGGATCTGGGGGCCCCCTTGTTAAAGACTCAGACTCAGGTTGTCAGGAAGAGCTGAGTCCCTTGTCCCCATCAACATGGGGACAAGGTGTTTTCGGGGGCACCCCAAAGCACCCTCCCCATGTTGAGGGCAAGCAGCCTGGTCTGCCAGATAAGGGTCCTGGTATGTATTTTGTATGTATTTTTTTTTACATTTTGGTGTGGAGTTCCCCTTACAATTTATACCAGGCCCAAAGGGCCCTGTATGAATTTTGGGGATCCCACGTTGTTTCTTTCTTAATTTGGTCATAGGGTTCCCCTTTAATCACTGTATTATATACAGTAGGTGCCGTCAATTTTGTGTCAATCTCGCCTCTGCTAGCGGCGAGATTGATCACCCATGATCCCCATCGTGGGAGCCAGCGCCGAGCTATGTTGCTCCTCCCACTCCCGCCCCCAATGGATTCCTATGGATGCGCGGCATCTCGTGGGGGCAGCGAGTGCAAGCAGCACAGCCTCCAGCAACGATATCCAGCGCGATCCCATCGCGCTGGATATACAAAATCAGAGGCACCAACTGTACTCTGCACAGAACTATATACCCTGCACTGTATTATGTATACTACACTGATTGCAATATATATTCTCCACTGTATTATATATACTACAATAGCTGCAATATATATTCTCCACTGTATTACATATACTACAATGACTGAACTCTGCAATGTATAATATATACTATACTGATGGAATTATATACTCTGCACTGTATTATATATACTATACTGACTGCACTATATATTCTAAACTGTATTATATATACTACACTGACTGCACTATATACTCTGAACACTGACACTGTACTGATGCCTATTATTGTGATCAAAGCTGATTGATATATGCTTCCATGTGAGTGTACATATTGATGGATTTGAGTGGTTTTTGATTAAAAGTTTTAAAACAGAGTTACGCTATGTCTGCTCCCTCTTCCTTTATATGGTAATAACTGAGTAACCAGCCTACTATATGCTGTGATTTTACCATTTTCGGGTAAGAGTTTATAAAAGAGGGGGTGCCTATCAACACAACCCCCCTTCTTCTTCTGTGAGCACAAGCGTGGGGGTGTCATCTTTTGTTTACAACAGGATTTCTTTACCTTTTGGGATTAAGCAGACTCTTTTATTTTCCATCATTATTTGCACAAGTGTGTGTTTTCAACATGGACACTTATTAATCAGAGAGAAAGCATATGCGTTTAATATACATATGCATAAGCGCTGCCTGGGTTTTATTTATATTTATAATTATTTATATTTACCTCTTCTTTTCATATATACTACACTGACTGCACCGACTGCACTATATACTCTGAACTGTTTTATATATACTACACAGACTGCACAGGCTACACAGACTGTACTATATACTCTGAACTGTATTATATATATTACACAAACTGCACTATATACTCTGAACTGTATTATATATACTACACTGACTGCACTATATACTCTGAACTGTATTATATACTGTGAACTACACTAACTGCTCTATATACTCTGAACTGTATTATATATACTACACTTAGGCCTCGTACACACGAGGCAATTCATTTGTTCAAATCGGTCGGACCGACCGATTTGAACAAATCTGTCTGTTTGGATTTTGGTTTGCTCGCGTGTACACACGAGCAAACCAAAATCCCCGCCAGCAGACGGCGCGCTGACGTGTCGGTGACGTGGCGGTGACGTTGACGCCGCCACGTCACCGCACTAGGAAGTAAAACACTTCCGCGCATGCGTCGAAATCATTCGGCGCGTGTGCGAGAAGACATGTCTGCTGGTTAGCGTACTAACCAGCAGACATGTCGGGCGGACGGGTTCCCAGCCAACAGATTGGTAAGCATGCTGTCAAATCTGTCGGCTGGCCAAATCCGTCTGCTCGCCCGTACACACGATCGAATCTGTCTGCTGGGACGGTCTAGCAGACCGTTTCCAGCAGACAGATTTGATCGTGTGTACGCGGCCTAACTGCACTATATACTCTGAACTGTATTATACAGTATACATACTACACTAACTGCACTGTATACTCTGAACTGTATTATACATACACTAACTACCCTGCCTAATCTCGATTCATTCACTCTATATGGCCGCCGTGTAAGCAACAGCCTTATATAGTGTGGGGTGATGCCTTTGGCCAATAATGGCTCTCATCGCGCTGTGATTGGCCAATGCATACAGGTCAGATGCATGCTTTGGCCAATCAGCAGCTGTCAATGCACAAATATTTCACAGTGCATTATGGGGCACTCCACGGCGGGTAAACTTCCCACGAGCGCCACATATGTTTGTTTGTTCGAATCAAACTTACGTTTGATTCGAACATCGGAACCATCATTACTCCACAGGCTTCCGACCGACGCATACAGCGCGTCACAAGTTGCCGAAAGAAGCCGAACGTCAGTGCGCAGGCTCCGTATAGAGCCGACTCGCAGTCCAGCTCCTTTCGGCAACTCGTAACGCGCTGTATGTGTCGGTCGGAAGCCTGTCAATCAATTAGGAATGCCCAGACCTGCAGATTATACCCAGAAGCGGCGGTGAACATATATATTTAAAACAGTATGTACAGCAAGGATTTAAAAAAAAAACAGCCGATTGTCATTCTAACAACTCGCCTGAATGTAATGTTAAATTATTATTTTTTGGGTGAACCCCTGCTTTAAAGTGGTAATAAGGGCACAAACCTTCTGTGTGCAGCAACTCCCCCAGCCCTCCTAATACTTACCTGAGCCCCCCTCAATCCAGCAATGCCCACAAGAGTCTTGCCTCTCTGAGGACTCACAATCCATTGGCTCGCACTGCTGTCAATCACAGCCAGTGAGACAATCGGGAGAAGGAGGGGCAGGGCCAAGCCACGGCTCCATGCGTAAATAGACACACAGTGCTGTGGCTCAGGAGCGCACGTGCTTGGGTGCCCCATAGCAAGCTTCTTGCTGTGGGGGCACTGGGCAGGAATGAGGAGTCAGGATCACTGGCGTGTGACTCAAGAAGAGGACAATCTGGGCTGCTTTGTGCAAAACCATAACACAAAGCAGGTAGGTTAAACATGTTTGTTAAAAAAAAGACCTTATATCGCTTTAAGCGATGCATTGTCTAAAGTTTTTCTCGTGCTTAAAATCCTCAAGTGGTTAAAGCTGTATTAAATCCAAAAACAGATGTGCCACTTTACAGACAGACTAAGGGGACAAGTGAACAAATATATATATTTTCATAATTACAATTTTGACAACATGGATGTTTAAGACTGTATGGGCCTCAGAGTGTAAACTTTAGGCCGCAAATCATGTCAGTGTACTTTTTTTCTCACCTTGAGCCCTTGTTTTTGTTATTTCCAACTAAGACTTTTGTAATAAGCCACAAAGCCAGTAAACATCAACTAATCATCCAAGGTAAAATACACAATTTCCAAACAGAATGTAAAGATAACCCTTGGTTTATGTACGCAGACGTCAAGAGAAGAGTCAACATTCTCTGGCCATTTTAAAACCTGAAAGTCTGGTTAGAATATCTCACCAGCTGAAAGACAGCAGGAGAAAGGTGTATATAAAAGCGACATATATAAATCAAGACATCTTTTAAAATATGTGGACCTTGTACAATGTGTATCCTACTGTAATAGGAATAGTAATGGACAAACATCTGACGGGGCGGTTCGCGAACTCTAACCGCAAACTTTCTCAAATGTTGGCGAACCGCAAGTTCGCGGCGGGCCCAATTGACTTTAATATTAAAAGCCTGCACAAATAGTCCCACAACATGGACACTGACCTACCAGAAGTATAAAGCGAAAAAACCGGATACAGAAGTAAGTGTCGGCCAGTACAGGCCCCAAAAATTAGGCCACAGGCATTCACCTGACAGCAAACAACTTTGTATTCTGTGGCTGGTGGTACATTAGGCATTCACATGATAAATCAGTGCAGGCCCCAAAAATTAGGCATTCAACGGACATAAAAGGCCTTTTATGCCACTGTATTTACCTAAGACAGGGACCATGAATTGTTATGGGTGGTGGCGGATATTTGAGGCCTGTCATGAGGAATTTGAATCAAACATGGTCTACTAGTCACATGTGTTGAATTCCTCCAAGATCCATGCCTCATTCATTTTTAGAAATGTGAGGTAGTCAACACTTTTATGAGCTAGGCGAGTGCGCTTGTTCGCCATGACCCCCCCTTCTGAGCTAAACGTCCTTTCAGACAGGACACAGTTCCATTGCAAATTGTGCAAGCTCTGGCTAGAGGTCAAGCCGCCCACCCAGTAATCCAGGGGTTCATCACTTCTCAGTGTGTCAACATCGGCCGTTAACTATCCCTGATGCTAGATCCGGAGGACAGCTGTCGGTGGGTCGGCTGAAAGAATGAACTCATATGATTAGTGACCAACACATCTTCAAACCGCCCTCTTCTTGCAGGTGCTGTTGGATTGGTACCCGTTACTGTTTCTCTGTGAGTGGAAATTCTTCTGCCAGTGCACGCAAAAGCAGAATGCAGCATTTCTCAAAGCAAGGCCTGGAAGTGCTGCATTCTGATAGCCCTCTGTGATGGTGGTAACATTTCCGCCATTTTTTGTTTGTACCGGGGGTCTAAGTACGTTGCCAACCAGTACTGGTCCTTGCCCTTTATGCTTTTTATATGGGGGTCCATCTTAAAACACTGGAGCATTAAGGCCCCCATTTGCACTAAACTGGAAGTGGTGTAGTGGCCTGGCTCCTGCTCATTATCCAGGAAAATGTCGTCCTCGTTCTCCTCCCCCATCCACGGACAACACCAGGGATCCCAGAAAGGTTTAAAGCATGCTCTTCTTGCTCGTCCTCATGCGGCACCATCCTCCTCTGACTCCTCTTCAGACTCCTGTTGTTGACTTGTCTCAGGTGGATTAGCCCCCCCTGGGAATTCATCCAGCATTGCGACTTCCTCATCTTCCTGCTTCTACTCCTTGACGGCTTGATCAATGACACAACGCAATGCACGCTCCAGAAAGAAGGAGTAATTTCCGATGTCACTGATGGCGCCCTGGCTGCGACTGACCAGTTTGGTGATCTCATGAAATTGCCGCAGAAGTCTGCATGAGTCACACATGAGCAGCCATTGGCGCAGTGAAAAAACCAAGCTCCCCAGAACCTGTCCTGCCGCAGAGTTCGTACAGGTAGTCGTTAACTGCACTTTTGTGCTGGAGCAGCCTATCAAGCATATACAATGTTGAGTTTGCGTCGGGCCATTACAAATAAGACGTCTGACAGGCAGGTTGTGTCGCCGCTGAATGTCAGCAAGGCGAGCCATAGCTATGTAAGATCTTTTAAAATGGCCTGAGATTTTCCTGGCCTGCCGCAAGATGTCCTAGACCCCAGGGTATTTGGCAACGAATCGCTGCACGGCCAAGTTCAGGACGTGTCCAATGCATGGCACGTGTGTAATTTTGCCCTGTTTCAGCGCGCTCAGCAGATTGGCACCGTTGTCGCACACCACTTTACCAACTATCAAATTGAGTGGTGTTAGACACTGATCTGCCTGTGAACTCAAAGCTGAAAGGAGTGCAGGACCAGTGTCGCTCTTGTCTTCCAAGCACAACAGACGTAGCACAGCATGGCAACGTCTCACCTGGCATGTCGAATAGCAGTGGAAGAGATGGTAGCATTGGAAAATGAGGAGTCAGCCGAGGAGGAGGGGGGGGGTGGAGTAGGAGGAGGAGGAGGAGAAGAAGAGGCAGGACTGCATTCAATCCATGGCGATAAAAACAAATCTACAAGGGTGCCACTGGTTACATGCTTAACGGGCGTCAGAAGGTTCACCAGTGGGCAGTAAAAGTTATATACCTTCCCTGCCCATGTGTGCTAGACCACGTGTCTGTGGTCAGATGTAGCTTGGCACTGACACTGTGTGCCAGAGATACATTCACTTGCCGTTGAACATATAGCTCTGGGATGCCCTTCTGTGAGAAATATTTCCTTCCTGGGACCTTATATGGTGGTGTTCCAAAGGCCACAAATTTTCGAAAGGCCTCCAAGTCCACCAGTTTATATGGCAGTAGTTGGCGGCTATCAGTTCTGACAAGCCAGCAGTCAACCGTTGGGCATAAGAGTTATGCGTCATCATCGTTTTTTACGCTCGAACATTTGGGCCACAGAAGCCTGCCTTTTTGCAGAAAAACGTGAGGACGGCATGATGGAAGGTGGAGTGGAGGACAATTGTAAGCATAGAGGGGAAGGAGAATGAGAAGGAGAAGAGGCTGGATGGTGAGAGCCTGGAGTGTGGCTTTGTGGGTTATGATGACGTTGCTGCCGCTGGGCTCGGTGATTGGAGGCCAGGTGCGTTCTTAAGGCGGTCGTCCCTAGGTGAGTGTTGGGCTTACCGCGACTTATGCGTTGACTGCAAAGGCTGCAGATGACAACACTATTGTCAGCAGTGGACACGTTAAAAAAAGCCCACACTGCGGAGCCATGGGCCGGTGTCCTGGGAGCGCCAGATGTGACCGTACATGGTTGATGGCTCGCTCCTGATACATTAGCAGTCTGGTTTGTCCCTTCTGTGCAATGTAAGTTTGGTCTGCTTCTCCTCCCTATCTGCTGGTCCATCTCTCCCTCTGAACTCCCCTCCTCTTCCTCTCTTGTGAGCACCCACGTGAAGTCTGTAGACACATTATCATCGATGTTACCTTCCCCACCACTAACATTAGAGATCTCGGAGTAGGCAGCAACAGCGGGGACCGACCTCCTTGGGCTGATCTGATAGTCTTCTGATGGATCGGAAAATAATTCCTGTGACTCAAGCAGAGGGTATATGGTGGTGGTGGTGTTGGTGGTGTTCCATTCAACCAAGTCTGGTGCGTCCTTTGATGTAATCGAAAGCACCTTGTGCCACTTCCCACTTTGGCTCCGGCCTGGTGCTCCTGCCCTAACCCTACCACCCCTGCAGAAGGGCCTGCCTCTTCCTCTGCCTGTCATTTTTTAAATGACCCTGTCACAAAAGTCTCTAGAGAAGCACAGTATATGTGGAAGAAGGTATATAACACCCAGCTTCAATCTGTCATGTGGGGGGGGGGGCACTGGTTTAACGCACTAGTTCTTAAAGCGGATGGTCCACTAAAAAAAAAATATTAAAAGCCAGCAGCTACAAAATACTGCAGCTGCTGATTTTTAATATTAGGACACTTACCTGTCCTGGAGTCCAGCAGGGTCCGCAGCAGAGGACGAGCATTCGCTCGTCTCTCTGCTGCTCTCCCCTCCATCCACTGTGAGTGAACCAGGAAGTGAAGCGCTCCGACTTCACCGCCCGGTTCCCTACGGCGCATGCGCGAGTCGTGCTGCGCCCGCCGATTGCCTTTTGCTGTGTGCTGGTGTAACACCATCGGCGTTACTTTGTACAGAACGAGCGCAGCTGTACCATCCTTAGACAGCTGCACTCCATTCAGCACCCTGTCATCGACACTTTCGACGCGCCGTCGAATCCTGCGCTCCGTCCAGCACCCTGTCCTCGTCACTTCCGACGTGCCGTCGAATCCTGCGCACCACGCTGGAACGCGGAAGCGCGCCCAGCGTGTGTCCCGCGACAGGCTGGCTATTTAAACCCCCTCTGATGGCGGCTGGGTGTCTGGTTATTGAAGTTGACACTCGCCGCCATCTGAGACCCGAGACCCCCTCCAGAGACCCTCAGATCCTCACCCTGTGAGGAGATCACCAGGATCACAGGATCAGGTTCTACTCCAAGGACCGTGCTACTGTCTATGACTTTCTCCTGGACCACAGAGCTGGCAATCTACAGAACCATAGAGGCATCTTGCACCTGCTTTTAGTCTCTCTCCAGGAAGGAACTCCTAACCACATCACATCTAAACCGCAAGTACCCACAACTAACTATACCAAGCCTGTATACTGGAATACTGTTCATGCTGGATTGGATACTGTGATATGTTCTAGATTGCCTGATATCATATGTTTGTAGAGACTGTAACGCCTTACCAGAAATCTCCAATAATCTATGGTAGATACACCACACCATCAATAGGAGATAGTTCACAGGAGGTTGTGATGAATTAACCCCATAAGCTCTGTATAACATCTTAGAGCAAACCAGGTGGTTTAATCTGAGTATCCTCCAGACCAAGTGACTACCCTTCATCTCCTATTCATGGTGACGGCGTAGTCATTACAGCTGGGAGCCGAGAGTTCCCAGCACACAACGGGAAAAACCCGTGTTTTGCCCGAGACTGCGGGTCAGAAGTGGGTGCAAATACCTGTCTTTAGACAGGTATCTGCACCCCCCTCCCCCCTGAAAGGTGTCAAATGTGACACCGGAGGGGGAGGGTTCCGATCAGCGGAACTTCACTTTAGGGTGGAGATCCGCTTTAAACTTTTATTAAAGTATATTTTTATATAACACCCCGCTTTAATCTATCGTTTTGGGGGGGACCACTGGTTTATCGCACCAGTTATAAAACTTATTTTCCAGTAACGTTTGTCACTGTGTGTAGCAGAGGTAACACAGCAAAACAGAAAAGAAAATTATGCAGTACCCAAATGCACCACCAGTCACAATGCTGCACAATACAAATCCACTATAATATGCTTTCTATATTAGAAAGCATATTATAAGTGTATTACACCTCTATATAGTGTACACCTATACTAGTCCTTAAAAGGACTTTTGTGGACCTGTTAGCTAATGATTTGTGTCCCTACTCCACACGCAACCTCTCTTTACACTGACAAAAATCGGAATGTATCACACCAGTTATCCAGTATCGTTAGTCACTGTGTAATAATCACAATATATAGATAATACATCTCTTCATAATTAACTACTTACAGACTGCCCGCCGCAGGAATATGCCGCTACTTTGAAGAGGAATACCATTGTTAGGGTATCAGCTAGCTACCATAACCCTGGTATCCTCTTCTTAAGTGAGTGGTCTTTTTTCAGATAAAAGTAGTCTCTGCAACAGATACAATCAGACAATCTGGTCCTGTACCTGCCAGGGTATGGGGACAAGTGAGGGGAAGATGCCCCCCACCCATCTCCATATCATTGCAGGGCGGAAGCGACATCAAAACATCATTTTAAATGACATAACAAATCAAATTTTAGTCTAAATATGAAATCTGAGGTCTTTTTGACCCCAGACCTCATATTTAAGAGGACCTGCCATGCTTTTTTCTATTACAAGTGATGTTTACATTTCTTGTAATTGAAATAAAAGTGACTCAAATTGTATTTATTTTTTTAAACAGTGTCAAAATAAAAAAATAAAGTAAAATAAATAAAAACAAAATCTAAAAATGTTTTAAAGTGTCAGGTCCCGACGAGCTCGCGCACAAAAGCAAACGCATACGTAAGCAGCGCCTGCATATGAAAATTATGTTTAAACCATACAAGTGAGGTATCGCCATAATCGTTAGACCTCCTCTGTAACTCAAAAAAAACACTGATTTTGTGAATCTCTGCAGTAGCATTCATTCTTTTTCATCATGGTTGAAAAATTTGTGGGGACCTGGAGGCTGGTAGACAGCAAGTAATTTGATGACTATATGAAAGGGCTTGATGTGGGTTTTGCCACCCGCCAGATTGCAAGTGTTACCAAATCCACAACTATAATCCGTTTGGACGGGGATTTTGTTGTGATACAGACCCAGAGCACCTTTAAGAACACTGAAGTCAAGTTTAAACTTGATGAGGAGTTTGATGAAACTACAGCAGATGACAGAAAAACAAAGTCTTTGGTAACTATAGAAGACGGTAACCTGAAACAAGTTCAGAAATGGGATGGGAAAGAGACTACGCTAATATGAGAAGTAAATGATGACAAACTTGTCCTGACTCTTACTCTGGGAGATATCGTCAGCACTCGTCACTATGAAAAAGCCTAATGCCGCGTACACACGATCACTTTTTGTGACGAAACAAAACAAAGTTTTTCAAACTTCATTTTCCAAAACGACGTTGCATGCACACCATAGTTTTTCCAAAATGCTCTAGCAAAGCGTGGTGACGTACACCACGTTCGACGGCACTCTATTCCATTGAAGCTCCGTCTCATAACTTGCTTCTGAGCATTCGCGGGTTTAAAAACTTTGTTTTCAACATCGTTTTGCCCACACACGATCACTTTTTATGACACCCACAAAAAATGACATTTTGAAAAAACGACACAAAAAATTCAATCATGTTGGAATATTTAAAGACATAAAACAACGTTTTTGCCACACACATGATCATTTTAAATGACGTTTTTGAAAATGTCATTTTTTTTCATCAAAAAAAGTGATCGTGTGTATGCGGCATAAGAACAAGCTACATCACCCTAAGTTCGATGTCTACAAGATGTCTTCTAACCATTAATTCTTTTACTACTTGTTTCACCAATTGCCATCTGGGCCACAGCAGCAGTATTATGAATCCTTGGGAAAGTCTGATGCACTGACTTATTACTTGCTCTAATTTTATTTGTGCCGCAGTGCCAAAGATTTCTGTTATGCAGTTTTTGTATTCTCATAGCTGACAACTTTTAGGGGGGGGGGGGGGGTGCGACTCTCTCTATGACCACACCACTGAACCCATCACAAAGGGAAGAATTCACACTTGTTATACAGGGATGATCCTGTAGCATCACAGTATTGTTTTGTATGTCATTCTCTCTTTTGCATTTTTAGAGGTGCTTTTATTACCTGCCATTAATACATAGTGGAAGCAGGAAATGTGTGAACCCTGTTTAGTAATCCTTTCTGTTGCTCAGCTTAGAAAATGTAGTATTCCATTCACATCTGCACTTTTTAGGTGTGGTTCATTGAATGCATATTTGCATATGTTGCCATGTAACCTTTTGCATGCACATTAATCGGGTACCAAGCAAGACTTTCTAATGCACCGTGCCACCAATGTTGAGGGGATTGAAGCTGCATTGATGAGGCCCAAGTTTCATTTGGCGATTGCCTACGTTTTCATATATAGGATTTATACAATGTTCCAATTGGCCGTTCTCTCCTACATTTTTTGTGTGTATATAGGCTTTATACAAGAAGGCAAAAGTTGGCTAGCTCTCAATCTATATTAATATTGTAATTCACCTTGCACTAATCTTGGCTGGGTTACTGCATTCTGCACAGTGTGTTGACTTTCAGTGACTTGTCAAATAAGCCCCTTAACATCAAATATTCCCAAAACTCCAACATTCAGCAACATTATTTGGAGTTTGTGGCTGGGTACACTAGTCCATGAAACTTGAAACTTTTTAATAGTACTAGAGAAGTGCTCGGATTATTGCTTGGCTCCGTCTAAACAATATTTACTTTGAAAAAGTAAAAGCTGATAACTTTCTATTTATAAAAAAAATAGCAGGCTGTGTACTGTATGCACTGTACACACACACCAACATAAGTGTTTAACATATTCTATGTGCATATGCATGTTGGCTACTACAGTGTTCATACTCATAATTGGGCTAACTGGGCTATACAAACATATTAAATGTATACAATTCTTTAAAACTTGTGACCTCATATCTTCTACTGGCTAATTAAACCATACCTATAGATTGTTTAGAGTCAGAGTTAAAGCACTGAAACCTTTTTTTATGGTTTCCTTGGTGGCCATATTGTAATGAGATCTGCAAACTCTTCTGTCCAATGTTCATTATTGATTTGTCAAAACTATTGTTTTCCTACACTGAATGTAGACAAAGGAATTCCATGCCAAATAAACTTCTGTTTTGCTAAACAATAAAACACCGATCTCTGTATACACATCACTGTCAGGGAAGGGGTTAACACTAGTGGACAATCAAGGGGTTAACTGTGTTCCCTAGTTAGTGTTTATAACTGAATGGGGATAGGACTGACTGGGGGAGGAGACATATTGCTGTTTCTACTTAGTTGGAACATACAATATGTCTCCTCTCCCCTGACAGAACAGGGATTTGTGTGTTAACACACACAAATCCCTGTTCTGGTGCTCATGCCTGTGATCACGAGTAGCCGGCAGCGATTGTGCCAGCTGGCCATGCGCATCAGGTCCCCCACTTGGCGTGAGCCGGTCATTAAGTGGTTAAAGTAGAATTCCATCCTAAAACTAAAATCCCTGCATCTACAGATATCCATGATCTAACATTAACTTATCTAGCCTTGTAAAGAAGAAATCACTATGCATACATTTTCTGCAGCCAATTTGACCCGATCCCCCACTGAGCTGTCAGCCACGGCTTTGCTTTGGAGGCGGGTGCAGAGGACATGTCCAACAATGCAAGCCCCATAGTAACTCTATGGATGACATCACTCCCCATTCATTTCACAACCATTGGCAGCTGTGTCCTCTACAGAGCTTCCGCCACTGGAAATCCTGCCATATCAGCCTCAGAAAAGGTATGTATACTGATTTCCTCTTTACAGGGCTAGCTAGGTTAGGCTATTTATGTGGATGTCTGTAGATATAGTGATTTTAGTTTTAGGGTGTACTCAGACTTTAAGTTTACCCCAGGTCACCAAACAGGCACTCATTGCTGCTAAGGTAGATTGGCCCATGGAAAGCTGAAGGGCAGATTGAACTGAAGCAGACTGGACTATAGCAGACTGTACTGTAAGGCCGCGTACACACGACTAAACCAATCCGATGAAAATGGTGGGACAGACCGTTTTCATCGGATATGTCTGCTGGGCTATTTTGGTTTGATCAGTGTACACACGATCAAACCAAACTCCCCGTGGACAGACAGTGCGGTGACGTGGCGGTGACGTTGACGCCGCCACGTCACCACTCCAGGAAGTAAAAATACTTCCACGCATGCGTCGAATCCATTCGGCGCATGCGGGAGATTTTTGTCCACTGGTTAGGCGTACTAACCAGCGGACATGTCGGACAGACGGCTTTCCAGCATGCTTTAAAACTTGTCTGCTGGAAAAACCTGTCTGCTCGCATGTACACACGATCGGATTTGTCTGCTGAAACGGTCCGTCGGACCGGTTTCAGCAGATAAATTTGATTGTGTGTACACGGCCTAACAGTCTGGACTGTAGCAGATTAGACAGTAGCAGACTAGACAGCAGTGGGTTGGACTGTAGAGACAAGACAATAGTAGACTGGGCTATAGCAGTGTCCACAACAATGGGAGATGGAGGTGGCACCAAATCTAGAAGAATTCATGTTATTGGACGAGTGGCGTTATTTACAGCTCTGCTATTTTGTCAAGCACCTACCTCAACCCTTGCGATCAAGAAAGGCGCTTACTCCATTGGAACATCTCTGTACATTAGAGAGCTCAAAAGGTAATATTTCTAAAATATATAAATTACTGCTAAAGGTGGACGAGCTGGAGATGATCCCATACATCCAAAAAATGGGAAAGGGAACTGGAATCTCCTAGGGAGAAAACCTCAATTGAAAGAATCATTAACCTGACTCACTCCTCGGCAGTAGACGTAAGGATGGCAGAGATGAACTATAAATGCATCATGGGCTGGTACGCTACTCCAGATAAAACAAGTAAATATAGAGAAGGACAGTTAGCCGACTGCTGGTGAGGTTGTGCAGCTAGGGGGACAATGGCCCACCTGTGGTGAGACTGCCCGAAAATAAAAAAATATTGGGAAAAAATCCTGACAATGATTAAAGATATAACTAAGAATGAGATAGAAGAAAACCCATGGGTGGTCCTTTTTCACGGAGAGGAAGAGGCAATAAAAGAATACAAAAGATCCTTGATCCCGCAATTGCTAAATGCAGATAAAAGGCTGTTACCTAAGAAATGGATGAACGTGGAAAGCCCTCAAATATGGGAATGGATAGTCTCCGTGGAGGAAACATATAGGATGAAGGAGCTGAAGTTTTGGGTAGAGGAGGAAAAAGTGGGAACAAGGACAAATGGGAAACCTACAAGGGATATAAAAAAACATGGAGCTATGCGAAAAATCTGAGAGTGCCATAAAGGGAGGTCTATTTACAAAGAGGATCATACCTACCCAAGACGTAGGATGATGAGTCACGAGATGGGGGGAAGGGGGAGGGAGGTGAGCCAGTGGGGGGGGGAAGAGTGTTTAAACATTTTCCACAAGAAGGGAATACACATGACCGGCCCGGCTGAAACAAAGGAGTCTGCAGGTGTCGTAAACCCCTGCATTTTATATTTCCACGTTTATTTGTTAATACCAAAAAAAAAAAAGGGAAAAAAAAAAGGGATTTTTAAATACAGCTTACCTGTAAAATCCTTTTCTTGGAGTACATCACGGGACACAGAGTGGCATATTCATTACTATATGGGTTATATGGAGTACCTTCAGGTGTGGACACTGGCAATCTCAAACAGGAAGTCCCCTCCCTATATAACCCCCTCCCCTAGAGGGAGTCCCTCAGTTTTGTAGCAAGCAGTATGCCTCCCAAAATGTTCACCCAAAAGAGGGGTGGGAGCTCTGTGTCCCGTGATGTACTCCAAGAAAAGGATTTTACAGGTAAGCTGTATTTAAAAATCCCTTTTTCTTTCTCGTACATCACGGGACACAGAGCGGCATATTCATTACTATATGGGATGTCCGAAAGCAATGCTTTAATGAGGGGAGGGAGACATCTTCCAAAGAAGGATTCAATTTAGAGGTATACTCAAATAATAATAATAATTCCAACTTAGTCAAGAAAAAACTTTTTTTTTTTTTTTTTTTTTTTTTACAACCAAGGGTGCCCCTGATCCCGAGGATCTTAAACTGCAGCCTGTAGTACTGCCTGTCCAAACGCAGAATCCGCATTCCTTCTCACGTCTAGTTGATAAAACTTTGTAAACGTGTGGACTGATGACCACGTCGCCGCCTTGCATATCTGAGCCATAGAGATCTGATGGTGTGCTGCCCAGGAGGCGCCCATGGCCCTGGTAGAATGGGCCTTTACCGACAAAGGAGGAGGCAACCTCTTCAAACCGTAGGCCTGAATGATTAATTGTCTAATCCATCTCGAGATGGTGGATTTTGCAGCTGCCTGCCCCTTCTTGGGGCCATCTGGTAGAACGAACAACACATCTGTTTTCCGGATCTTTTCTGTAGCTTTAAGATAGGCCTTCATGGCCCGGACAATATCCAAGGTATGCAGCAACCCCTCCTTTCTAGATGTGGGTTTCGGAAAGAAGGATGGAAGTACCAAATCCTGGTTCAAGTGAAAATTGGATATAACCTTTGGTAGAAAGGAAGGATGGGGCCGGAGAACTGCCCTGTCCTTATGTAGAACGAGATATGGTTCCTTACACGATAAGGCTGCTAATTCTGACACTCTCCTGGCCGAAACTATGGCGACCAAGAAAACCAACTTTCTTGTCAGTAAAACTAAAGGAATCTCAGCCAACGGCTAAAAGGGTTGTTTCTGTAGAGTGGACAGGACAAGATTTAAGTCCCATGGACAAATTGGTGACTTGACAGGAGGATTAATACGCAAGACCCCCTGTATGAAGGTCTTTACCAGCGAGTGGGTGGCCAGCGGCCTCTGAAACCACACTGACAGAGCTGAAATATGTCCCTTGATTGTGCTTAATGCCAGGCCTTTATCCACTCCTAGCTGGAGAAAACTTAACACCCTATCAATGGTATATTTGCGGGAATTCCATCTTTTGGATTCACACCAGCCTACGTAGTTCCTCCACACCCTGTAATAAATCACCCTGGAGGCCGGCTTTCTAGCCCTAATCAGGGTAGGAATTACCTGCCTAGACAGACCTCTACCCCTGAGAATCAGGGATTCAGCCTCCAGGCCGTCAAATTTAGACGTTGTAATGTAGGGTGGAGGATCGGGCCTTGTGAGAGTAGGTCTGGTCGTAGAGGAAGAGTCCAAGGGTCTCCCACTGCCATCTTCAGGACTAGTGAGTACCATGTCCTCCGGGGCCAAGCTGGAGCTACTAGAATGACTGGCTTGTGCTCCACTCTGATCCTGCGCAACAGGCGAGGAAGTAACTGTAGCGGAGGGAATGCATATAGAAGTTTGAATTGATGCCAAGGGCAAACCAACGCATCGGTTCCGCAGGCCATAGGGTCCCTCGCTCGAGACACGAACCTGTCTAGTTTCTTGTTGAACCTGGATGCCATTATATCTACGTCTGGCATTCCCCACCTCTGGCAGATTGTCTGAAAGACCTGGGGATGCAGAGACCACTCCCCTGGCAACAGACTCTGGCGACTTAAGAAGTCTGCCTGCAGGTTGTCCACTCCGGGAATGAATATCGCCGAAATGCAGGGTACATGAACCTCTGCCCACTGAAAAATCAAGCTCACCTCCCTCTGAGCGGCCTGACTCCTGGTTCCCCCTTGGTGGTTTATGTATGCCACCGCTGTGGCATTGTCTAAATGGATTCTCACCGGGAACCCCTGTAATCTGGAGGTCCATGCCAGAAGGGCTAGGCGAGCAGCTCTGATCTCCAAGATATTGATGGGGAGCTGCCTCTCTGTTTTCACCCAAGTTCCCTGGCGAGAGAACCCCTCGAAGACCGCCCCCCAGCCTGCCAGGCTGGCATCTGTGGTAACTACCTTCCAGACAACAGGGCTGAAGGATCTTCCCTTTAGAAGATTCTGAGGGTTCAACCACCAGGCCAGGCTTTGTCGGACCCTTGATGATAGCGTCAAAGGGGACTCTAAGGCATGTGCTCTCTTGCCCCAGGCTGCTAGAATGGCTGCCTGTAGGACGCGAGTGTGGATCTGAGCGTATGGTACTGCCTCGAACGTGGCCACTAGCTTGCCTAGTAATCGCATACACAGGCGAATAGTTGGTTTTTTCTTGCTTAGAACCAACTGAACCAACCCCTTGATAGCCTCGATCTTTACAAGGGGCAGGAACACCCTTTGCTGTTCTGTGTCTAACCTCATGCCGAGGTATTCCAACTGCTTTGTAGGCTGGAACGCTGACTTTTCCCGGTTTAGGACCCAGCCGAATCCTTCGAGGTACTGAACCGTGAGGTTTACTGCCTGTTGCAGACACGGCCGTGAGTGATCTATGATTAAAAGGTCGTCCAAGTACGCTAGGACTGTGACCCCTTGGATCCTTAAATTGGCCAGAACTGGGGCTAGGATCTTCGTGAATACCCGGGGGGCCGTGGCCAGCCCGAAGGGGAGCGCCCTGAATTGGAAGTGTCGCTGCCCCCCACCGCGAAGCGTAAAAATCTTTGATGCGACTGAAAGATTGGTACATGAAGGTAAGCATCCTTTATGTCTATGGAAGCCAGAAAATCGTCCCTCTGAAGCGCGGCGGCTGCTGACCGGATGGATTCCATCCGGAAGGAACGAACCCTTAGGTAACCGTTTAACCTCTTTAGGTCCAAGATTGGCCTGACATCGCCGTTGGGCTTTGGTATGACCAAGAGATTGGAATAGAAACCTAGCCCTTGCTCTTGGGCTGGCACCTCTATTATTACGTCCTGGCAAAGCAGGTGATCCAAAGCTGCCAGCATTGAGGCCTTCCTTGCTGGATCCTTTGGTAGCCTTGACTCTTGAAAATGAGGCGGAGGAAAGTTTAGAAACTCCAGTCTGTAGCCTGCGGTTACAGACGCCCGGACCCATTTGTCGGGGATCTTGGCTTCCCAAACTTCTGAGAAGAAACAAAGCCTTCCCCCCACCCGCGAGCATGGGGGCGCCCCTTCATAAGGCAGACTTAGGGGCTGTCTTTGTCGGCTTGCGATACCATGGCCTCTTACCCCCAGGGGCCTGTCCCTGCGATCTACTGTTAACGTTGGATCGTGCAGGCGGCCGTCGATACTGCCTGGAATTTGAGGGCCCTGAGACAGGAAAGAGCTGCCTTTTAAATGTAGGACCCCGGAATGTCTTTTTGACCGGTAAAAGGGTACTTTTGCCACTTGAAATAGTCTGAATGTATTTATCCAGATCTTCCCCGAAGAGTCGTCCTCCATGGAAGGGAAACCCTGCCAGAAGCTTTTTGCATGGGGGCTCCGCCGCCCAGTTCTTCAACCATAAGAGCCTTCTCATGTGCACCAAAAATAGTGATAAACGAGAGGCCTGCTGGATGGAATCCTTTATAGCATCTACAGCAAAACACAGAGCTCTGGGAATGTCAGAAAACTCTTCTGCTTGTTGGGTAGGCATGTCCTTTAACATTTCTTTTGTCTGGTCCTTTAACGCCTGACAAACTCCAATTGCAGCCACAGCTGGCTGTACCACTGCTCCTGCCGTAGCAAAGGATGCTTTTAAAAGTGTCTCTAACCGTTTATCAACCGGATCTTTAAACATATGTATGTTTTCCACCGGGCAAGTTAGTGATTTATTCACACATGAGATGGCTGCATCCACCACTGGGAGCCTCCACCTCTTGGAGAATTTTTCCTCCATGGGGTAAATGACCGCAAATCTCTTCGGTGGCAGAAAAATCCTGTCCGGCCGTACGTACCAATCCCGAAAGATCAATTCCTCCAAGAGAGGATGGACCGGAAAAACTGCGTTGCTCAACGGAGCTTTCAAAGAGCCCAGAGAGGATACCGGAGAAACCTGAGGCTCTGGCAATGGTAAACTAAATGCCGAGCGGACCATGTCCGTCAAAGACTGCACCCATAGTCTCTCTGTCTGGGAGTCTGAAAATGGTTCCTCAGAGGTAGATCCCTCAATCCCTGAACCCTCTTGGTTCAGGTCTAGTTGATCCTCCTGCGATTCCAATTACTCCGGAGAGAGAATCTCAGCATCTGAGGATACACCTCTTGGTGATGGGGATCTAACCCGTTTCTTGCCAGGAATAGCTCTAGCGATCAATGCTGCTATTCTCTCTTCTAGCCCCCCTAGGGATACAGCTAGCATCTCCTCTGTGATAAACACAGGGCTGGGCTGATCTGGGCCAGCCTCCGCACCAGACCCCCCTAATGGCTCATCCAAGGCGACCTTTATGGGAATAAGTTGCGGGGAAAGTATCGGCATATCATCAGAATCAGAGGGGGAACCCCTTTGTTTTTTTTTTGTTTTTTTTGGTCTTTTTTGTACCCTTTGACCCCGAACCTTTGGAAGCCATAATACAAAATCGAGGGACTCCGCCAACAACAACAGACTGTAGTGGCCAGGAGTACAAAACTAGAGTTTAGGGGACAATAGATCACTAATGCCCAAAAACTGATGGGGCCCCGTATGTTTTTTTTTTTTTTTAAATATATATAAGTCTCTTTCCTTTTTTTTTTCCAAACATACAGTGACCCCAAACTTAGTTTGCCAGCCTCCAACCTGCTGCAAAAAGGGGAATTTCTTGGCTTAACAAAAAAGGCATTGGAACAAAGTCCAGCATGTACTACCCCTCTTCCGCCACCGGGAGTCACTGTTCTGCCGCTCTGCGTCCTCTCCCTTTGAGATCAGCCTCAGACTGAGCACTGACAATGCCTGCTGATCTATAACAGCACAAGGCGCGCCCCTGTATGACGCTGCAGGCACGCCCCCCCCCGCCCTCCTCTCTCCGAACGGCGCGAAAAACGTCTATAAGACGTGCGCGCGCCCGCGCGCGCGCGTATGCCGGAGCAGGAGGAACATGGAGGAGCCGCGCTGCTGGAGACCCAGGACTGCAGTATCAGGCGGCAGATTCAAACCCCCGGCCAGGTAGGACTCTCCAAAAGGCCCCATAGGGATCCTTACCAGTCCTAGGAAGAAAGCAGCAGGTAGCTAGCAACACCATTCTTAGACAGGGGAACCTAGTGATGGGGGAAAAGGGATCATCCTGTCTTTCTCAGACATAGTGAGCAAGGTTGCCAATGCAGAGCATACTTAGGCTACCCCCCTTTTAGGTTACCCCGGAGAGCCTGCTGTCGAACCAAGTCCCGCAGGCTCCCCTCTTACCTGCTCCATGCTGCAGGATGTTTGTCCAGCAAAACGATCCAATCTTCTCCCATCTCCGTGGGTAGCGTAGTAGACCTTCAGGCCCTGGGGTCCTATGAGGGTACCCACTGTCCTGGACCTATATAGCACCCTGGCAAACAGGAACTTATGGTCTTTATGAACTCCAAGTCCTGGGCCCAGGGTCCAGCCCTCCAAAGAGGAGCATTATAGGCAAAACCCCACGGTTTGGGGCCCGGGTACTGTCCACTTTGGCACTGAGGCTCCTTGGACAGATCCGGTTAGCCCGCCCTTAATCCCAAGGATGTGGAGCAAAGCTATTCCGTGACCAACACCTAAGACACTGGCGAAAAAAATGAGGGACTCCCTCTAGGGGAGGGGGTTATATAGGGAGGGGACTTCCTGTTTGAGATTGCCAGTGTCCACACCTGAAGGTACTCCATATAACCCATATAGTAATGAATATGCCGCTCTGTGTCCCGTGATGTACGAGAAAGAAATAAAAAAAATGAGAGGACATATAACAGTAAAGTAAAGTAAATAAAACATAAATTAAATTCCAAATATGATGCTAAACTTCTATAGAGACGACAGAGGTTTACCAACTATGAGCTAGTCTCTAAGGATTGTTAAAATTTTTGTGGAATAAAACAAAAACTGGAAGCAGATAGTAAGTAACTGTAACATATATTGAGCAGTAGACAACTCTTTTAGAATGACATCTTGTATTGTTTTTCTCTTCTTGCTGACAGCTGGTAAATGTATGAAAACCATAATTTCTATAAATGTGGATTTACCCATGTGTTAAAATAGAATTATAGTGATTCAAATGGAATACATTTGATACAGCTCTTCATAAATGGCTCTATGAATATACAAGACAATATCATCATTATATCATTACAGCTGTTCTCGCTGTAGAAAAAAATAAAATAAATTGTGTAACATTCAGACAGTGAAATAATCATCTGTGTACTCTGCTTGCCTACCTGTTTTGGGGTCAACAGAGAAATAGGGTTGTCCTTGGAGAATACTGTAAACAACTCTGGCACTGTTTCCATATGTAGGGTCATCGCCATCCGTAGCTGTCACCTGAATAACAGAGGTACCTGCACAATTAAAAAAATTGAACTGTTAAATGTATGTTTATTATGGTTGCTATGTTATGTGCTGTAATATTTAACACAGGACAATTAATTGCTTGTGAATCAAAAAAATAAATAATCAACATTATTTCAATAGAATGGATTGCATATATTTTCTAAAATTACATAACAAAGATGTGACTATTTGCAATACCCAATCCTGCAAATTAACCCTGGTGTTTATGAAATAACAAGCACAAAAAGCAATATATACGGTGTATACAGTATATATTACCTGCTGTCATGTTAATCCAATGGCTTCAATACTTTTTAAGTCACAGACCGGGAGCAAGCACACAAATCAGGAAAGTCAGAATGAAATCAGAACTCCTAATATCCATGCTTGTACTGGGTCAGTGACCTAAAGTATTGTAACATTGTCTCAGAAATTAATGATAGTTAGGCCATTCTGGAGGCAGAATTATCTTTGGCTCTGAAAGTCATGGTCACGGAGAAACATCCAGGCCAAGACCACAATATTAAGGGTTACTGTCTTAAATCTGCATATTTAATTGTAGAGCCAATGTCCCGGATTCACAAAACACTTACTCCGACGTATCTCGAGATATGCCGCGTAAATGTAAATATGCGCCGTCGTATCTATGCGCCGTACCCATAGAACTAAGATACGCCAAAAAACTGACTTCATCCGACCAATGTAATTTGCCTACGCCGGCGTATAGTGGGAACATATTTACGCTGGACGCATTTGGAACTCCCATTGATTTTCGAAGCAAATATGCAAATGAGGGAGATACGCTGATTCACGGACGTACTTGCACCCGGCGCATGTTTTTTAAGCGATTTGCATAAGGGTTACGTCCGGCATAAAGTTATTCCCCATATAGGAGGCGCAACTCATGCAAAGGTATGGACCAGGGAACGAACGCCGTCAAAATTTACTTTGTTTACATCGTTTACGTAGTACGTGAATAGGGCTGGGCGTAGGTTATGTTCACGTCGTAGGCAGTGATTCAACATATCTTAGGCAGTTATTTAGACGTGACTGTGAGCATGCACACTGGGATGCGTCCAAGGTATGACGCATACGCCATTCGTTTTTAGTACTTGTTTGAAGCTCAGGCCATCATTTGCATGGGGTTACGCTTCATTTAAATGTATCACGCCCACTTCCAGACCACTTCTACCTACTTTGACTTTGCTTTGTGAATTCCATGGTTCCCTCTCAGTGTTGCGCCGGCGTAGCGTAAATAAGATACGCTACACCGGCATAAAGATGCGCCAATGTATGTGAATCCAGGCCAATGTGTGTACGACTACAGGCAGAAAACCCCTGAGACCTGATTTTTTTTACTATTATTGGAGTTCATATAGGCACGACACATCAAAAAACTGCAGCCTGCAGTTTCACAGAGTACAATGGCATGGGTGTCAATACACCTCTATAGCAGGGTTGCAGTCCATATACAAAAAAATGAGTAAAAAGCTACAGAGCATATTAGTATACGGTAGCACAGAACAGACTATAAGCAACCCATTTAAATAAGAAGGCAAATGCAAAAAAAAAGGAGAAGTGTATGGATTATCTCAGAGGGTTTCTACAAATCTCAAGAAGGGTCTGACAGGTAAGCTATAAGTGATCCTGGTAGCAATCAAGATAGAGTACTAAGTTCTATAAAAATAAATAAAAATAAACAAGAAAAAAGGAAATTAAAGAGACTAGGACTGGTCCAGTATGAATTACACCAATAATTCTAGTGGATTGGTGATGTATGATATGTGATATACTGTATTTGAATTGACCTTTGTATTTGAACTATTAGTGTCATACGTTATCCTAATTAGTCACTTGTGACTTTGTGACTTTTTATGTAGGGGAGCCAAGCCTTGATTATAACAGAAGGAAGTAGTGATAGAGATATTGCTTCCGAGTTAGAGTGGAGTCAAAGAATGCTTGCCACCTAGAGGTTAAGCGTTTAGCTAAGAGATATTTTGGAACATTTCAATGTCCAGCTTTTCTCGATATAGAAAAAATGTCAACTCCCTCTTGACATGTTATGGTTGGATTAGCAGAGAAAATGTATTTCTTCAGAATGACCCTGTGTCCCATTAGTAAACATATTAGGATCCACTGCAAATTAGATGTTCTTTCCCTCTTATGCCGCGTAAACACAATCGGTTAAACCGATGAGAACGGTCTGATGGACCATTTTTTTTATTTTTTTTTTAACAATATTATTTATTGAATTTTTTTTTTTTTTTCAAAAAGTTACAGAACAAGATCAGAGTAAAAAAGAAATTACAGAATACAGTACACGTATGGGTAGGTTATTGTTACATGCATATATGAGAATACCTTGTATAGTTTAAACTGTAGTTACCTTCTACAAAGATAAAGTAACTCACCGCTCCCCCCTGAGTCCTACCTGTGTGCTCCAAGGATCACCCAGGTAAGCCCTTCTAGTACTGCTTCTGCGGAGCCCAGACCCGAACAACCAGACCCCAATCCCTCTTAAATGGTCAGGTCAGAGTGGTCGTCCATCGCCAAGAGCTCCCAGATTACCTAAGAAATAGTACGGAGGAGGGTGTATTACAGGCTTATCTCCAATTTGGAGTCCTGCATCAAACAGGGAATAGTAACAGATGAACCAAAACAGCAAAAGGGATTGCCCCAATGTGTACCCAAACAAAAAAAAAACAGAGGGAATATAAAAGAAACAAAACGTATACCCTTAATAAAAAACTGAGTTTGAACTAAGGTAAACTTTTCATGCCTAGCCTTTATGGGTTGAATACCACTTGAACCAGGGGTTCCAGCAATTAATCATGGATTCTGAAGAGCCAAGAGAATAAGAGTGCATAATCTCATATCTACCGTGTACATACATGGTGGAAAGCACCTCGGAAATTGAAGGCGCCTCTATGTTTTTCCAGTGTCTGAGCACTATTAGCCTTGTAGTTAGCAAAAGATTTGACGCCACAACTCTACATTTTGGTGGGATAAGATCCAAATCTAGGGATAGGATAGCTATACCCGGAGATAGTGGCGGTCCTGTGGGCGAGATGTCTCCTATGATGCCCCAAACCTGAGCCCAAAGCTGGGTCAACTTCGGGCAGGACCACAACACATGTGTCAGTGTGCCCACTCCTCCACACTGCCTCCAGCACAGAGGGGACGCCTCCTTGTATAATTTAGATAATCTGTATGGAGTTAAGTACCACCTCAACAAAATTTTCTGATGCATCTCCATCAATTTGGTGCCCTTAGTGGAGGAGTACACTAATTTTAAAGATTTCTCCCACTGCCGGACAGAGTACTCCACTCCAAGTTTGTTTTCCCACGCCTCCATATGCTGCATCTTAATTAATATGCATTTTTCTCGTAGGCCTGTGTAGAAGAGTGATATCCCCCCAGGTGTGACAGTAGGTTGGCAAAAGTACCGCGCCATCTTATCAGGGAGTGTGGTGAGAAAATCAGTGTGCTGACTCAACATATGTGAAACTTGTATATATTTATACCGCTCATTTTCGGATAGACCGAACTTGTCCCTCAAATCCCGGAACGGCAGCAGTGAAGTGCCCTCCATCACGTCCTCCACTTGTAGGATCCCCTTGTGTGCCCAGGTATCAAAGTTGGTATTAGGAATGACAGATTGAATGGCGGATATAGAGACCTTCAGCTGTGTCGTTGAACCCGACCATACCTGAGAGTCCCGGAGATGAGCCCATGCTCTCAGGGACGCTCTAATCGGTGGTGCAGCGTTGGCCTTCAGAGATCTGTTAACATGGGAAGTCATCAGAAAGTCACGCAGTGTGCCCTTTCCAATTTGAGATTGTTCTAGTTCAGCCCACAGATTCCGAGTCTGTGGCTGGAACCAGTATTGTAACTGAGCCAAAAGTGAGGCGAAATAATAGTCCTGCAAATGCACATGACCTACCCCTCCCGCTTTCCTATGTTTGGTCAACTTACTAAAGGCGCGTCTTGCTTTCCTTCCACACCACAGGTATCTATTAAGCATAGCCTGTAAGGAAACAAAGTAAGAATTCGGGAGTGGGACAGGGAGGGTTCTACTGATGGACCATTTTCATCAGTACAAACTGATAGTGTGTGGGCGCCATCGGTTAGGATAAAAGCAAAAAAACTATCGTTTGTAGGCACGACCATCGGTTAAAAATCCACGCATGCTCAGAATCAAGTCGACGCATGCTTGGAAACATTGAACTTCATTTTTTTCAGCACGTTGTTGTGTTTTACTTCACCGCGTTCTGACACAATAAATTTTTTTAAGTCATGGTGTAAAGGTGCGACGGACCATCAGTCAGCTTCATCAGTTAACCGTTCTCATCGGATTGACCGATCGTGTGTACATGGCATTAGACTTTGACGGTTGGGGTTAGAGTTAAAATGAGATTAATTGACCATGGACAATGTGTGAATAATGGTTTCAATAAACCACATAGAGGGCAGAGAGCAGCCTGTGGATTAAGTTTGGCAGAGAAGAATGGGATATAATCTCTGTAAATAAGTTTGAGTTGATCACCAATGAAACTTGGAGCGTCTCAAGTGGAAAACTCTGTTATACCCACTCAGCAATTTGTGAGTAAGTGAGTCATATGGAAAGTCCTTGCCAACATTGGTTGTTGAGGATCAGGTGAAAGATAGATTGCAGGTTGAGAGGCTGATAGATGTCTGAGATGGAATATGTGTGTGTGTGTGTGTGTGTGTATAAGAGACAAACAATCTAGAGATAACTTGAACTTAACCCTATCATGACAACAGGATTTTGCATAGCTCACACATTGCCAATAATGAAAAAGATGATGGTGAAATAATGAGGAGACCATAGTTAATCCCTTACATGTCCATGTTGTGAAGACCTCATGCTGAATTCCTGAGGGAAACATTGGGTTACCCAGTATGGGTAGGTATCTAGAAATAAATGGTGAGAGGGCTAATTTCTTCTGTATTTATCACCATGCTGCAATGGTGTCTCTTAATATTAATTTATATTGACATTTTTTTGGTGGTTGAGCAGCAGCAATGCCTCCAAGAAATAAGGAATTTACATTTTACATGCATACACCCAATATGAATTGCAGGAAGCGGATATCCATTCTAACAGTATTCAACATAGCCAAACTAAATAGTACACCCTAATATTCAGAAGGTTCTGCTCTTCACTCCTAGAGAGATATTGTAAAACTTTGTTAAAACTACTCGTATTTGCTTATTCCACCACAAATAGGAGGTAACTGCCCGATTCAACAGATTACTATGTTCATGTGCCAATAAGAGAGGATTGGTTTGAAATGGGTATAACAATTGGGTGAAGCTAACCATTTTAAACAAATGACATCTCCCCAGAAGTGAAATGTGTAGATCCACCCAGGTCTTCAATTCATTGACAATGTTTGTATTAAAGACAGAATGTTAAAAGAGTTTGGAGATGTATTAGGGATGGCAATATATTGGTTACCACAATCTTAGAGAGGATTTTTACATTGGTGTTCAACAATGAGACCCAGGTTCCAAGTGATACTTGCCTTTTTTATAGGTCCCTGGTTGATAGATATGGACCATCAAAATAAATTCCAATATAGACCTGTAACTGGGTCAGTTGAAAGATTTTCTTGAATAATTTAACCACATGCCAACCAACGCATGATGGAACAATAATGGCCCAGCTGGGCAAATAGGTGTACAGATACGTCCCCTTTAAATTGTGGCATTGTGGTCACACCCCACCATGTTCTTTGTGGACATGCCCACCAGGTGGAACTCAACTCAGTAGAGGGTCATCAATGAGTACCTGTGTGAGTATGGCACCAGGACAGGGTCAGGGGAGCTTGGCTACTGATCAAGGATGCATGCATTGTCCTGTCACCATTTGAGGAGGCCATGAGGATGGTGAACAGTGACAGTGCATGCATCAGAGCTACTGTCCCTCTTGTCTTCCTGTCTTTCTGTTGGAGCACACACTTCATGGAATATCGGACAGCTCACTTGAGGCAGAACAGCGGGAGGAAGGCCTGCTTTATCCAGATAGTATTCCTGCGGGACGCCAATCACACAGGAAGAAGAAGATTGTGTCAGCATGGAGGTGGAGGATAACACTCAACATTAGCAGCAGTCTTTAAGGGATTGTTTTCAGTCCTAAGAAACCCATGGAGTTGTACGTGGCTGGGAGGAGGTGGTTGCGGATCATGTGATCCTTAGTGACCCAGAGGACTCCGGATTGAATGCCTCTGCAAACTTAAGCTGCATGGCCTCCCTGATCCTGTAAAAGGCCCCTAGGATTTGTGTGGTATCAAGGAGAGGGATCATTACTGTCTGGCAACCCTTCTTTATCCACGTTACAAGGGTAAGTTTTCAGAACTTATCCAGCCTTCGCAGAGGGAGGAGATGATAAAACATCTTCAGGAGGCCTTGCAGAAATGTTTGTGCAATGCGTTTCCAGAGCCTGGGAGGTTACAATTTTCTGGTGCTAGACAACGAGTTGCTGAGGCTTTGTTCAGTCACAGAAGAGCGGTAGAGAAGGTGGCCAGCTGACCAGTTCCTTCAGACAATTCTTAAGTCCTCAGCGCCAAGGTCTGATCTGTTCCAGCAACCATCGCCAGCGTCTAAATTACATGGTGCAGGAATATCTAGGGGCAAGATCAGACTTGGAGACCTTTCCAACAGAACATCTACTAGGTTACTGGGTCTTGAGGGTGGACCACTGGCCAAAGATTGCTCAACATGCAATTGAGCTACTGGCCTGTCCTGCATCCAGCATTCTTTCTGAACACATTCAATGCTGCTGGAGGCTTTGTAACTGATCACAGAGTGCGCTTGTCAGACTTTGTTGATTGGTTCACATTCATAAAAATTAATCAGTCTTGGATTACCAGCTACCAAGCACCTGATGCTGAAGTAAGATTTCGATTTTTCTATGGATGCGGGATCCCTTGATCACTGCCTATGCTGAGTGACTATCCAATTATGCTGTGAGTGACTATGCTATTCCTACTCAATCTTCATGATGATAGCTTCTAAGAATATTTTAGGTTCAGGGCACCACCACCGCTGCCTGAGGCCCATTTTTTCTGGCCCTGTTTAACAGGGGCGTGTAATTACAATTTTGTATCTAATATTTAACAGCAGGGCTTGTTCCTTTGCTCAAAAAGAGTATCCGTGAGGGGTTGCAGTGTTGTGGTTCCACCACCACTACCTAAGGCCCAATTTGTCTGCCCCTGTTTAACAGGAGCATGTAATTACAGTTTGAGCTAATATTTCACAGCAGGGTTTGTTCCTGTGCTCAACAAGAGAATCTGTGAGGGGTTATAGTGTTGTGGCACCACCACCACTGCTTAAGGCCCAATTTTTCTGCCCCTGTTAAACAAAGGCGTGCAATTACAATTTTGGATCTAATATTTCACAGCAAGGCTCATTCCTGTGCTCAGCAAGAGAATCTGTGAGAGCTTGCAGTGTTGTGGTTCCACCTCCACTGCCTAAAGCCCAATTGTCCTTCCTCTGTTTAACAGGGGCGTGTAATATTTTTTTTAATCTAATATTTCGCAGCAGGGCCCGTTCCTGCGTCCATCAAGAGCAACTGTGAGGGCTTACAGTGTTGTGGTACCACCAACATCTAAGGCCCAATTTTCCACAGAGTATATAGGGCAGGCCATATAGGGCAGGCCATATAGGGCCAGATTCAGGTAGATGGGTGCATCTTTATTCTGGCGTAACGTTTCTCATTTACGTTACTCCGCCGAAACTTTAGGAGAAAGTACTGTATTCACTCAATGATGTCAATCCCCATTCACAGACGAGTTACGCAATTAACGTTAAACTTTTTTCAATTCGACGCGGTCACGACGGCCATACTTAACATAGGATACGCGTGCTTTTTGTTGCTTTATCTTTACGCCGGGAAACCCCTTACGGAAACGTCGTAAAGTGACTGCGTCGGGCCCGCGCACGTTCGTGAATTGCCGTATCTCGCCGATTTACATATTCTCGGCATAAATCAGCGGGAACGCCCCTAGCGCCCATTTTAAAATTGCAGTTCCGATACGAGTATATAGGGCAGGCCATATAGGGCAGGCCGTATAGGGCCAGATTCAGGTAGATGGGCGCATCTTTATTCTGGCGTAACGTTTCTCATTTACGTTTTACTTACTCCGCCGAAACTTTAGGAGAAAGTACTGTATTCACAAAGCACTTGCTCCTAAAGTTGCGGCGGGTGTAGCGAAAATGGGACGGCGGAATTCAAATTGGGCGGATAGGGGGCGTGTAGTATTTGAACTAGGCGCGATCCCGCGGCGAACGCACTGCGCATGCGCCGGCCGTCAATGTATCCCAGTGCGCATGCTCCACATTAGGACGGTGTTTTCTACGTGAACATCAATGATGTCAATCCCCATTCACAGACGAGTTACGCAATTAACGTTAAACTTTTTTCAATTCGACGCGGTCACGACGGCCATACTTAACATAGGATACGCGTGCTTTTTGTTGCTTTATCTTTACGCCGGGAAACCCCTTACGGAAACGTTGTAAAGTGACTGCGTCGGGCCCGCGCAGGTTCGTGAATTGCCGTATCTCGCCGATTTACATATTCTCGGCATAAATCAGCGGGAACGCCCCTAGCGCCCATTTTAAAATTGCAGTTCCGATACAACGGCGAAATTCAATTACACCGCTCATATCTGGACTCAATCCCGGCGTATCTTGTTTTCTGAATACAGAAAACAGATACACCGGCGTAGGTTAGAAGTTACGTGGCTTATCTAGAGATAGCCGCGCCGCGTAAATTCTACCTGAATCTGGCCCATAGTATATACAGGCGGTTCTCTAAATAAGACCAAACCTTACCCTCAACTTCAATCCAAAATCTTCTCACTACGCCATTAATTACGCTCTCTACTCCTTCGAAAAGATGTATAGCAAGGATAAAGCGAATACATACATGACAGGGAACATGGCAGGTAAAGCAATGTCCTTACATGTCAAAGGTCATTGAACCAAAACTAAAACCCCATTCCTATTCCATTCTCATACTAACGAGAACTTACCTAAACCTAACTCCATTGTCAATGCATTTAGTGCATATTATAGAGACCTCTACCATATTAAGGTAGATAAAAGTACCCATCAACCATCCCAGGAGGACATTTTAGTCTTCCTGGAGAAAACTAATCTCCACTCTATATCACCACAACAATCTTTATATCTAAACACCCCCTGAAATACTACCAGCAATCAACAACTTGCCAAATTCTAAATCACCAGGGCCAGATGGCTTCACTGGAGAACACTACAAAAAATCCAATTATCCTAGCCCCTATACTATGTAATATTTATAATTCAGCTGCCTCCTCTGCAACATTCCCCTCTGAAATGCTAAATGCATTAGTTTTGACTCTCCCAAATCCAGGAAAAAAACTTACCTCACTGAAAAATGTTCAACCTATATCCTTACTGAACATAGATTTAAAAATATATGCAAAGCTTAAAGCAAATAGACTACCATCCCTTATTCAAAAAGATCAATCAGGATTTATGAAAGGTCGCCAGGCATCAGACGCTACCAGAAGAGTAATAAATGCTGGTGGCCAAGCACCGGACCGAGATGGCTGCTTGATTCCCCTTCTCTGACACTGACGAGCAGAACTTCAGCCACACAGGACCCATAAGCGCCCGAAAAGACACAGGGAAGGGTCATCCTACCTCCTCCACACCCCGGGAGACGATGGAGCCAGGTCAGTCAGCACAACCACTGATTCCGGAGATGTTCCGCGCGGCGCAGGCGGTAGGCCTCAAAGCCGCGGCCTCGCCTAAACCTCTCGTCCCGCCCGGCGGCTCCAGCACCATCGCGGACGCCGCGAGTAGCGCGATTAGCGCTGTAAACAAATCGGGACCCACACAAATGACCCCAACATCCCCTCTCATGCCCTACCCATCCAGGCACCTCTGCTACCCCAACAGACACCACCACTAATGATGGCACAGCCGTTCAGCCTGGCAGACTTGCAAGCCAACCTGCAGGCTGTGGCCCTGGATGGACATAAAATCATCCCTGTCTGCTGCCATTAGTGAGCTCCGTGCTGACATCCAGGGCATAGCAGCTAGGACAGGGGTGATGGAACAAACTGCTGCACGCCATGCGGATGCTATAAAACAAGTGCAGAAGAACGCTGACATGCACCTCACCCATATCATTGAAATACACCGCCATTTAGAAGACCTTGACAATAGGGGGAGGAGACATAATATTAGAATAAGGGGGGTCCCTGAAATGCCTGACCAAATCCCTGTAGAACGCACTGCGGAAGCTATATTCAATGATATACTGGAAAGACCGCCTGACACACCGATCGAGTTCGAGAGAATTCACAGAGCCCTCAGGCCCAGAGGGAGAGAAAATGATCCCCCTAGAGACATAATCTGTTGCCTGGTTAATTTCCCACTGAAAGAAGCCATCTTAAGGAAAGCGAGAGAGAGAAATAGAGTGATCTTCAACGGTACCGAGATTAAACTCTATCAGGACCTCTCGAACATTACACTGCAACAACGCAGAGCATTACGTCCGATCACAGAACAATTGAGATCAAGGGGAATTCCGTACAGGTGGAAATTCCCTTTTTGTCTATCAGCACTCACCGCCACTACAGGCCATACAGCACTGCTACGCACACCTGACGACCTCCGCTCCTTCTGTGAAGCAATGAATATCCCCAGGACGGAGGTCCCTGACTGGTATAGTTCATTTATGCTGAATGAACCGTGGATATCAATTTCCAACAATCTGACTCCCCAGAGCTCAAAGACAGAGAGACAGACGTCGCAGATCACCATCCCCCCGCAACAACAGGGGAAATGAAGCCCAAGGAAATCCAGGAAACTCACCACCCAGACGTAGAGATCGCCTTGACTACCATGATCACATGGACACCTAAATATGCTTCTACATCTTTTGGTTCAGCTCCCCACATGCCCCTCTTTTTTCTTTTCTTCATATGGTTCTAACATGGAGCTGCTCTTCCTAGATCTACAACGGATCCCCCTGGCTAGCCCTGAAGCACTCCTAAAGGAAGATAAAGGTTTCACACAGGTTCAAGACCACCTCTACATACCTATGTGACTCCCCTTTATTTTTATTTTTGTTTTTGTGTTTGCTCTTGCTGCTCTGCTTTTGTTTTTTCTCAACACCCCTGCCCTTACTCCTTTCAGTCTGTCCTTTGCAGAGATACCAATCACCTCAATCGAGAATCGATGTATCCTCAAGATGCTCTAAACACCCGCTGATCTACTGGACAGTCTTACATGATAAAGGTTTGTCCACCTCAACCGTTACAACCTCATCCCGTGTAAGTACCATCTCCTTTACTCCGATTTCCTACGTCCAGGAGGACAATTGTTAGATATGGGGTATCGCTACCCACTCACCTTCTGGATCAGATCCCAGGGAGGGGGTGTTTGACTTGCATACTGGGAACTCACGGCCATCAAAGGGCTATATGTCCCGCTATAATACCCCAAAGAAACCTCACGGTCCTATCGGTCGAAATAGAACATCTAGGGTATTGCATGAGGAAAAGAGCAAGACACTAAAACCGTTTTTATTCTTTGTTATATCAGTTAATACAATTATTTAGACCTGAGACCTTTTAATCAGAACCCATATAACCTTTGACTCCTGTTTGAATCTTTAGCTCAGAAGTTAATTGAAAAAGATGTACACTACACCCTGTTCTGTATTGTGCTTATGCTGCATAATATGTATATGCCTAATCATTAGGGGTCTTATCGCACGGCTAGCGGAGACATGGCAGTTTTCAATTTTCATCCCCCTCCCAGAAGGGACATGCATTAGACACCCATTGAATTAATTGTTACTCCATTGATCTCGGCCATGCCGGTAGTTATGCTGAAAGATCCTAGAGAATATCTAGCTCGACAAGTTAAATAGTTTTGGTTTATTGTCCATGTTTCATGTATTAAGATATTATAATGGTTCATGTATTTACATGTTGTGTGCTTTTAACACCATAGGAAGACGGTTTCCATGCAGAATAGCAATGTAACAAATCCCTATAGAGGTCACATATATAAATTGCTTAAGTGAGTTCTCCTATTTCCTCTTTAGTCAGTCCTGCAGGGCCTATAGTACTAAGATCTTTTCAAGACATCCAAACGCAGTACTGGCCTCATGTCTTGAACACATACAGACTCGGATCTTGTAACACAAGATCCGAGGCTTGGGCCTGGCTTCTAACCACTCCCAAACTAACAAACGGATCCCTGTATTCACCAAGATAAAGACGCTCCTGTAACATTAGGTTATCTGATTTCTATTGTAAAAACTGCTCCGAAGTGCCAGACTCACAAACAGATAGGAAGGAAAGGCAAGTGAGAAAGAAGGGACCAGGTTTACGTTCAGAGCTTGGTTCTTCTCTTTTCTTCATCTGATTGTTTAAACTCCAACAACCAGAATCTATACATACGTCGGTAACGACTAAAGCCACGTACCCAAACAGAGGGCATTCCTCAACTGCCCTCTGAACCATCCGGAATTCGTTTCAACTGGGTAGGCCAGCAGGTCTAAGCCTACTCCCGGTATTCCCCTCCTACCCCGCTCCCCTACACCACCCTTAATATCTCTCTTCTACCCCCCCCCTTTTTTTTTTTGGTTTTTCCCCCTCCTTTCCCCTTTTTTTTTTTTTCTTTCTTTTTTCTGTAATTAGGCATATTCCAAGAAGAAAAAAAAAAGAGAAAAGAGAATGGCTTCTAACATCCACCTTACCTCATCACTATCTATTAAAATACTTTCTGTAAATGCCAAAGGTCTCAATATACCAGAAAAAAGAACCAAATTCCTCAATGAATTCCACAAACATAAAGCAAATATTGTTTGTATTCAAGAGACCCACTTCAAATCAGAAAAAGTCCCGAAATTCCAAGATAAGAGATATCCGATAGCCTTACACGCTTCTAACACAGAAGGGAAAACAAAGGGTGTCTCTATACTGATTTCCAATCAGACCCCGTTCCAGATACACGACACCATGCTAGACCCCAGCGGGAGATACATATTTGTAAAAGGCAAACTGGAAAATCATCCAATCACAATCGCCAACATATATGCCCCAAATTCGGGCCAAGTAGCTTTCTTTCGCAAAATTAAAGAACTACTGACCACCTTTACCACTGGCATTCTAGTCTTGGGGGGTGATTTCAACACCCCTTTGGACCCCATTATAGACACCTCGAATGGAGCATCGAGCCTTCCATACAGAGCATTGAAACAAATTAAGATCCAACTTAAAGACTTAACGCTGCATGATACCTGGAGAACTCTGTTTCCTCAAACCAAAGATTACACATACTTCTCTACCATTCATCAAAAATATTCTAGAATTGACTACCTTTTTATTTCCCAACATGACCTAACCCTCCTGAAAGCTGCAACAATCGAACCTATGACATTATCTGACCATCACCCTATAACAGCAACATTGTCTTTCCCCGATAAAAAAACAGTGACCAAGACCTGGAGACTCAACTCCACAGTCCTTAAAGACCCTATAGACGTGCTATAACTGAAAGAGAAGCTGTTAGACTATTTTGCAAGAAACGAAAATGATGAAACATCCCTGATGACTCAATGGGAAGCACATAAATGTGTTATCAGGGGTGAATTCATCAACAGACTAGCTAGAATAAAAAAAATCCGCCAATCAAAAATTAAATCCCTGATAGACCCGGATCCACAAATTAGAGACAACGCACAAAAAAAATATTGCGACCTCAACCTTTGATGAATTAACCAAAACCAGAGCACTTCTGATGGAGGAACTAAACCTGAAAACGAAAAGACAATACATTTTGAGACACAAGATCTACTATGAACAGGGTAACAAGAGCGGGAAATTACTGGCCAAAGCTGTACAGAATAAAAGAATAGCCTCAACCGTGCACCAAATCAGGGACAATCAAGGGAAAACTCATTCCACTAACGAGGAGATAGCCAAACAATTTGAAGCATATTATCATTCGCTATACAACCTACCATCAAACCCAAAATGCCCCCAGAACTCAGATAAAAGATCTCAACTAATTCATGACTTCTTAAAAAAATACAGCCCACCCAAACTATCTAATGACAAAGCACTAGAACTAGAAGCCCCTATTTCAGGACCAGAATTCGATAAGGCAATTAAAGAAATGAAAGTAGGTAAAGCGCCTGGTCCAGATGGCCTACCCCTGCAGTACTACACAACCTTCATCGACATCTTGAAACCGAGATTCCTGAAAACCTTCCAAACTCTAAACTCCAACCATCAACCTCCCAAACAATTACTAGAAGCCCACATTACAGTTATACCCAAAGAAGGTAAAGATACAACGCATGTCACGAACTATAGACCCATCTCATTAATCAATGTAGATGTCAAGATATACGCCAAAATTTTAGCCAATAGATTGCTACCCTTACTTAATACCTTCATTAACCCTGACCAAGTGGGTTTTATCCCTGGTAGGGAGGGACGGGATAATACAACCAAAGCACTAAATCTCAGTCACTGGTTAATTTCCAATAAAAAACAAGGCTTTTTTCTGTCCCTCGACGCCGAGAAGGCGTTTGATAGAGTGGCCTGGGATTATATGGAGGCAGTGCTAGAACACATAGGCATCTTACCCCAAATGAGGACTTACATCAAAGCACTATACATAAACCCAACCGCAAGAGTACGAGTAAACGGCCATCTATCAAACGCCTTCTCACTACGTAATGGTACGAGACAGGGCTGCCCCCTGTCCCCATTGCTCTTCGTCCTCACCTTGGAACCCCTTCTAAATAGAATCAGAGCCAATCAAAATATAAAAGGAATCGAGGTCCAAAAGAAAACCTACAAAATAGCGGACGATATGCTACTCTTTCTGTCGGAATCCCACATCTCCATACCCAACCTCTTAAAAGACTTAGAAAACTTTAATTCACTATCTAATTTAAAGATTAACCACTCGAAATCAAATGCTCTCAACATCACACTAACGGCAAAGGCTGTAGATCTATGTAAAAAGAACTTCCCGTTCACGTGGGCCACACAAAGCATAACCTACTTAGGAATTGAAATTCCCTCCAATTTGAAAGATCTTTTTAAACTTAACTTCACACCAATACTAAAAGAAACCCACGAAGATCTAAAGAGATGGAATTCCCTAAACATATCTTGGTTTGGGAGAGCTTCCCTAATTAAAATGACAATCTTGCCTAGGTACTTATATGTTATGCAAACAATACCCATCTCCCTACCCGCCTCCTTCTTTGCATCCTTCCGAAAGGCCTGCTCCACATTTGTCTGGAGGGGCAAACCCCCTAGGATCAAACTAGCTAGATTATGCTTACCAAAAAACAAGGGGGGTATAGCACTACCCGATCTAAAAAAATATCACCAAGCAACACTTATGGCCCGGATTGTAGATTGGAACATACATACAACAGTCAAAGATTGGTATCACTAGAACACAGACAATGCACACAAAATTCTCAGCACTCTACCTTGGATTCACCCTAAATATCATTCAAGAGATGCTCATTCACACCCCCTAATAGGCCCCACCTTAAAAGTATTCCGCAGTACCTTTAAACCCACCAACACAACACCTTGGCTCAGCCCTTTATCGACACTTAGAAACAACCCGGATTTTCCTCCAGGTCTAGAGAAAGATTTTCTATCTCACCATTGGCCACACGAGAAAATCCTAGTCAAACACTTTTTTAAAAATGGAAAAATGCTGTCTAGGGAAGACTTGAACAATGACATGAAACCTTTCCAAATCCCACACTGGACATACATTCAAATAAGACATTTTCTGACCTATTCCAAGACTGCACCCTCATGGACAAGACCACTTACTAAACTAGAAGACCTATGCACGAAAGTAACCCCGCACAGACATATCATATCAGTCCTGTACAATTCATTGTTTGAGGATAAACAGACTTCTCCAGCTCCTCCTGCCAGAAGTGGGAGAGGGATATAGACACCCCTCTAACTGATGAGAATTGGGAAAGAATCTACACATATGCACATAAAGGTTCTCTAAATGTGGCCACACAGGAATGCAGCTTCAAAATAATTACTAGATGGTACAGAACTCCCTCAGTAATCCACAAATTCTCACCTCAAAGCTCTGACAGATGCTGGCGATGTAAACAGGAGGAGGGAACGATGCTCCATATATGGTGGTCCTGCCCCCTAATTAACAATTTCTGAAAGTAGTTCACGAAACCACTATAGCAATTACATCTGAAACTCTCGAATTCGACCCAGCACAATATCTTCTCCCACTTTAACTACCTGCCGAAAAAACCTACTTAAAATCAA